>JAIVFJ010000025.1:377500-472060 GCA_025765615.1 Zopfochytrium polystomum
GTGAAACAAACAAACACGGAGAGAAAAAAATGAACGAACGGAGAGAGAGAGAGAGAGAGAGAGAGAGAGAAAGAGAGCGAACAAAACGAGCAGGCGCCAAGGCGAGTTCAAGAATTGGAAAGGAATCCAAAAGGAAAAGAAAAAAAAAAAAAAAAGAGACAAACAACAACACCAACAACAAAGAACAGCAAGCATAAAAAGAAAGCATAAGGATGGAGACGACGAGTGACCCGCTAGCAGCACCACTCCGCTCTGACGGGGAGAGCGGGAGGGCAGAGGGGGAAGGGTTGTGGGGAAGGCCAATGGGGGGCGACTGGCCGGCCGCGTGTGCCCACAAGCACACACACGCCGCCTTTCCCTTCTTAACCGCCTCCGCCACCGCCGCCGAGGACGACAAGCCGCGCCTGCCGCCGCCGCACAGCCACCCACCACCACCACCGCCCGCCGCCTCCGCTTCCGCCGTCGCCGCCGCTGATGGCGCCGCCGTTCATTTCAATGTAGACCTGGAGGGGCGCAGGTTTCAGCAAGGGGAAAAAGAAACTTAGGGAGAAATCACGAAAAAAGAATATACCGGGACCCCTCGGCCCCCTCCAAAAAAAAAAAGAAAAAAAGAAAAAAAAACTCCACCACTCACCAGCACGAACCCCATCCACAGGACCAGCAGCGCGACCAGTCCGAGCATGATCCAGCCGCCGTACTCTTCCAGCCAGTCCTCGTCCAGCATGTCGTCGCCGCGCGTTGGCGGTGGGACTATAGTGTGTTTTTTTGCGGAGAGAGAGGAACGAGAGAGAGAGAGAGAGAGAGATGGGGAGAGGGAGACGGGAAAGATTGCGGATCAGTGGCCGTGTTTGGTTAAAGCGTCGCCTTTCTCGCAATGATTCAGCCTGTCACCCTGTGCAAAGTAGTGCGCTCTGCGACATTCTTCCACTGCGCACGTACGCACTACACACGCACGCAAAAACACATCCCCCGCTCTCATCATTTTTTTACCATAGACCGGCGGCGAGTCGGCCAGGTACGGCGGATCGTCCGAGTCCAAAAAGATCTGGTACGGCGGTGGCGGCGGCGACGGCGGCCGGCCGTCCGCCTCCTCCTCGTCCCCTGACGCACCCGCCGCAGCTCCAGCCCCACCGGACCACCACCACCACCACCGCCGCCGCTGCTGCGACGGCGCGGCCCCCGAGTCGCCAGTGCTGCTGCTGCTGCTGCTGCTGGATCTGATGCTCGGATGAGGTGGATCCGCGAGGAGCGGCGTCGATTCCGACGGCGGCGGTTGCGGCGAGGAGGCGCGCCGCGACGACGACCACCACCACGACGACGAGACGGTGGGATGCGATGCGGTGGAGGAGGAGGAGGAGGAGGAGGACGACGACGCCGGTGGCGGTGGCGGTGGCGGAGGCGGCGGCTGCGGGGGCAAGTCGGGCGACGGGAAGGCCGTGAGCGACGACGATCGCGCCGGGTGCGGAAGCCACTGCGACGACGACGACGACAACGACGCGCGGTGTTGCGCGTTACTGGTCGCGGACGGAGGATGCTGCGACGACGGCGGGATCGGCCGCGACCCGCCTCGGCCGGGCAGCGGCGACGACGAGACGGTCTGGTGGCCCGGCCGCGGTAGGGTCGAGTAGTCTGGCGGCGGGGGCAGCGGGAGGGGACCGTGTGGGGATGATGATGGGGAGGAGGAGGAGGCCGCGGTGGTGGGGGCTGCGGGACGACGGTGGGACGGCGACCTTGAAGAAGAAGAAGAGGAGGAGGAGGAGGAGGAGGAGGAGGAGGAGGTTGGGGTGGCTAAGGCAAGAGCGGATCGGAGTGGTGGTGGTGGTGGTGGTGCCATGGCGGCGGCGGATCTAGGGAGCGATTGCGGCGATGACGATGACGACGATGACGACGATGACGACGATGACGACGACGATGAAGATGATGATGGTGGGGGGGGGCGGAGGCGGGTTTGACGGGGAAGACCAGAGTGGGTGGTGGTGGACGGCGGCGGCGATGAGGGCGACGAGGACGTCGTCGGCGGCGCCGCTGGCGTAGTCGTAGTCATTGATTGATTGCCCTGAAGCGACCGCAGATCGCCACTGGCGCAAACCAGACGAGGAAGAAGAAACAAGAGAAAGGCCGAGAGACAGAGAGCCAGACACGGAGGCAGAGAGAAAGAGAGGACAGAGACCAAGAGAGAGAGACGGAGAGAAAGAGACAGAGACAGAGGAGGAGTCCGTGTGTGCGTGTGGGGTGAGAGACCAAGACAGAGGAGGGAGGCGTGGTTGCAATTGATGGAGAAAGTTGCGACATGTTGGAGAGGAGAGAGAGAGAGTTTGTGTGTGTGGGTGTGGGTGTGTGGGTGTGATGGACAACAGAGAGATAGAAGGCAAGGTCGGGGAGACAGACGACGCGAGAGAGACAAACCGGCCGGCGCGTGCACCACACTCACACAGACAGACAGACAGACAGACAGACAGACAGACAGACCGCCGGCATGCACAATCCTATAAAGCGCAATGCAAGCCGCAACCCTCGTTGCTGTGCAGTGTAAATACTTCCACATGCAGTCTGCTTATTTTTTAAATATTTTGGGTTTTTGCAGTGAACAGTTTTTCGAAATCAGGCAATCGTTGGTGGATTTTTTAGTGTGCATACACTAAAAATTTTGGTGTTGAGATTGCTGCGCCAATTGACTATCTCAAAAGTGGAGGAACTTGAGAGCCTTCTGTTTTGAAGCTTACTTCCTACACCTATGGGGTTTGTCCTTCCTGAAAGGCAAAAGACTTGACACTGTTTTTGTTTGGTTCCCCAAATAATGTTTGAACCAAAAAAAAAAGGAGAAAAGAGTGGCTGACTGCTGTCCTCTTCTCCACCGAGCAAATTGGTCATTTGTCTAACCTGCATCCATGTTGTCAGGAACAGGGCAGGACAGGACAAGGCAGACAAGGAACTGAGAGGAGTGATGATTGTATTGGAAACAATAATTCACTTGAGGGATGGGACAGGTCCCCCATCCCCCTTTTATACCTTTTGAGAGTGTTCCTTGTCAAGACTCCAAGAAAGTTCCAGAAAGAGCAATTAGTAATGCAATGATACCAATGATACCAATGACAACAAGACAAGTCAGGAAAGCAAAGAAGGTTCCAGAAGGTTCCACAAGGTTCCATGAAGGAATGTTCTAGAAGGTTCCAGAAGGTTTCCAGAGGGTGATTCATAACATCATCTCCCCCTTTTAGGCCTCTTCTGCAACTTGGTGGGGTACCTGGTCTTGAACTCGAGCAGAAGGTCTTGGCAGTGAGTGAGGTTTGACTCAGGCTCCCAGGTGTTGTCAGCATCTGAGTAACCTTTCCACTTAACAAGGAACTTCAGTGTTCTTCCAAACCACTTGGCATCCAAGATTTGTTCAACCTCAAATTCCTCTTCACCTTCTACCTCAACTGGAGGAGGAGGAGGAACAACTCTGCCTGGAATGGAATTGGCCACAAACTTCTCTAAAAGGCTGACATGGAAAACTGGGTGGATCTTCATGGATGCAGGGAGATCCAGCTTGAAGGTGACTGGATTGATTTGCTCCAAGATCTTGAAAGGACCCAACTTGAGGTTGTCTAGCTTGGGACTTGGTCTTTTGGTCTGCAAGTTCTTCCTCAGAAGCCAAACTTGCTGACCCACAGCAAGGTCATGGTCCATTCTGTGAGTGTTGGCAAATCTTGAGGCATCTTCTTGGGCTTGCTTCAGGGTGGAGTCCAGGAAGGTGCTGATGATCTTGAGCTTATGTAAGTGTGAAGCCGCAGCAGGAGCTTGGACATTGGATAGGGTCTCTTGTCCCAGAAGATCTCCTCTTGGATTGAAGCCATAGGTTGCAAAGAAAGGAGATAGCTGGGTGCTTGAGTGGAGAGAATTGTTGAGAGCAAATTCTGCCAGTGGAAGGAGGGTGGGCCAATCATCCTGTTGATAGCTGACATAGCACCTCAAATACTGCTCCAGAGTCTGGTTTGTTCTTTCTGTTTGTCCATCAGTCTGAGGGTGATAAGCAGTTGACAGTTGAGACTTGATTCCAAGGGCTGCTGTGAGTGCTTTCCAAAATTGAGATCTGAACTGTGGTCCTCTGTCACTGACGATTGACTGAGGCAGCCCATGGAGCCTGAATATGTGCTGCAAAAACAGGTCTGCTGTTCCTTGTGCATCTATATTCTCAGTGCAGGGGATGAAATGGGCCAACTTTGTCCTTCTGCAGATGACAACAAGGATAGAGTCAAATCCATGGGATGGGGGCAGTTTCACAATGAAGTCCATGGATATTGATGACCAAGGGCTGATGGCAATTGGGAGGGGCTCCAGAAGTCCATAGGGCTTGTGTCTGCTGGATTTGTTTCTTTGACAGGTTTCACAGCTGCTGACATAGTTCTTGATGTACTTCCTCATGCCTGGCCAGTAGAAGTCTCTGGAAACAAGCTCATATGTCTTGTGCTCTCCTGGGTGTCCAGCTGTTGCTGCATCATGCCTTGTCTTGAGTATCTCAAGTTTTTCCTCTTCTTGGCTGATTTGAATCTTGTGAGGCTTGGGGTCCTTGGAAATAGCATGGGCCCACACACTGTCAGGAAGCAATGAAAGGTGTGTCTTGGATGGTGGGGTGAAACCATCTCCCCCTTCAGGTGCAAGGTCTGTTCTTCTTGACAGGGCATCAGCCACAGTGTTAAGGTGGCCAGGAGAATAGCACAGCTTAAAGTCATACTCAGAGAGCAGTTCAGCCCACCTGGCATGCCTCTGCTTGAGCAACCTCCTTGCCCTGAAGAAGGTGAGGTTCTTGTGATCAGAATAGACAGAGATGCCTTTAGAACCAGCCAAGTAGTGTCTCCAGAATTTGAATGCTTCCACAATTGCAAGCAACTCCTTGTCATGGACTGTGTAGTTACACTCAGCACTGTTCAGCTTCCTGGAGTAATATGCCACTGGATGCAGAGGAGCAGAGGGGTCCTGAGAGCTTGGCTGGGACAGAACAGCGCCAAGGGCATAGTCTGAGGCATCAGTTTCCAAGGTGAAGGGAAGCAAGGGATCCACATGCTTAAGGAGTGGTGCACTTGTGGTTGCTGTCTTAAGAGCTAGCCAGGCTTGCTCTGCTGCTGGGGTCCATTCAAACTTGGTGGTCTTCTTGGTGAGATCAGTGAGAGGCTTGGCTATGGCAGAATAGTTGGCAATGAAGGTTCTGTAGAAGTTGCAAAATCCAAGGAAGCTTTGAACATCCTTGATGGAATTTGGAGCCTTCCATTCAAGAATAGTTTGGATCTTGTCTGGTGCCATGGAGATCCCTGTGTCAGACACAATGAACCCCAAAAACTCAATGGAGGTCTTGTGGAATTCACACTTCTCCAGCTTTGCATAGAGGTGATGCTGTCTGAGTCTCTCCAAGACAGTCTTGACATGTCCCATATGGCTTGCAGTGTCAGATGAAAATACCAGGATATCATCCAGGTAGACAATGACAAAAAGGTCCAGAATATCCCTGAAGATGTCATTCATCATGCCTTGGAAAATAGCTGGAGCATTGGTAAGTCCAAAGGGCATGACCAAGTACTCAAAGTGACCGTATTTGCATCTGAAGGCAGTCTTCCATTGATCCTGGGGCTTAATTCTGACCAAATTGTAGGCACCTCTGAGGTCAATCTTGGAAAATATCCTTGCATGGCTCAGTTTGTCCAGTAATTCAGAGATGAGAGGCAGTGGATAGCGGTTCTTGACTGTCATCTCATTGAGATCTCTGTAGTCCACACAGGGTCTCAGTCCCCCATCCTTCTTCTTGACAAAAAAGATGGGAGCTCCAGCTGGTGACTTGGAAGGTTGGATGAATCCCTTGTTCAGCATTTCTTCAATGTATTCTTGGAGGGCCTTGGCTTCTGGTGGAGAGAGGTGGTACAGTGGCTTGAAAGGTGGGCTGCAAGTTTCATCCTTGAGTGGGATTTCACAGTCATAAGGCCTCTGAGCTGGTAGCAGGTCTGCCTTGGTCTTGGAAAACACATCAGCATAAGGGAGATATTCTTTTGGCAGCTTGGATGCCAGCAAAAGGTCTGATGGGTCCAGGTTGTTGTGCTCCTCAGCAGTGGGGCTTGAATTCTTGACTGGGAACTGTGATTCTTGAATCTTTGACTGAGAGTTCTGTTCTTGGCAAAGACTGTGAGCTATGGAACTTGAATCTTGAATGTGGACTGTGAACTGTGGTACTTGAATCTTTGACTGTGGGTTCTGTGAACAAGAGTCATGGCCATGACTGTGAGCTCTATGAGCTCTACTTGAATCTTGACTGTGAACTGTGAACTGTGGAACTTGAGTCTTGGCTGGCTGTGAATCTTGAATCAAGGGCTTGAGAGCATGAGACTTGGGGGCTTGACTTGAGTTTTGGGTGACTGTTCCGATTGGTGGAGGTTGGACTTGACCAGTGACCCAATCAATGGCAGGGTTCTGGGCTTGCAGCCATGGTAATCCCAGGATGACAGAGAATGTGGGTGAGCCAAGATCCAATACTTCCAGATTGACCATGGATGGTGGAAAGTCTTGGATGTGGAGGTTTAGCTTGGTTTCATGGCTGATTTCCTTGAACAGAGCATGATTGGCAAAGTGGACCTTGAGGGGTGTGGATTTCTTGATCGTAGGAATGGCACAAGACTTGGCAAGGGTGGCATCAATGATGTTGCAGGATGATCCAGAGTCTATAAGGGCCTTGGTTGTGATGGTTGACTTGAGTGAGAGTTGAATCTTGACATCCATGGTGAGTTGGTGGGGCTTGGAATCTGAGGTGTTTGTGGTGCTGGTGGTGGTGATGAAACAGGGGCAGCTTGGAGGAGGGTCCAGGGAATTGCCCCTCAGTGAGCCTGGACCTGGGAGTTTGGGTGCTTCTTCCTTGGGCAGTCCTTGACAGCATGCTCCTTGGAGCCACAGTAAAAACACAGTCCCTGCTGGGCCCTCCTTGCTTTCTCCTCTTGGCTCAGAGGACCCTTAGGAAGTGTCTCAACTGCATCCACTTGCATGGGTTCAGGAACTGTAAGAGCTTGAGGAACTGGGGTAGGTCTTGATGTAGTTCCTACTTGTCTTTGCTTCAGCCTCTTGGAGTAGAGTCTGTTGTCAATCTTGATGGCAAGGAGAATGTACTCTTCCAAGGTCTCAGGGATGTGCAGAGACTGGGAGAGCATGTCTTGGATAGACTCATGGAGACCATCATGGTACAGCTCCATCAGAGCTGCATCATTGTATCCAGAGTCTCTGGCTAGTTGCTTGAATTGGTTGGTGTAGGCCACACAAGATTGCTTTCCTTGCTTGATATGCTTGAGCTTGGATCTTGCTGTCCAAGATGCGTAGGGGTCACCAAAGGTAGCTTCCAGCCCCTCCCAGAGCTCTTGCAGGGTGGTGGGTGTGCTTGGGAGAGATCTGTACCATGATTGAGCTTGACCAGACAGGAGGGTGCTTGTGAAAAGAACCTTGACTTGCTCACTGGGAAATCTTGAAGGTTGGAGAAGGATGACATTCTCCACAGTGGCCATGAAGTTCCTAAGGTCTTTGGCCAGCCCAGTGAACTTGTCAGGGCTGGGAACCTTGGGCTCTCTTGCTTGGTTGGCTTGAGGCAGGGGAAGAGCTTGATGTTCTTGTTGGTGAAGTTGTTGTTGAAGCTGGTGCTGCTGGTGAAGGACTTGTTCTTGAAGTTGGTGTGTCTGTCTTGAGAGGGCTTGTAATTGGTCCATCAAGGCTTGGAAGGCAGTTGCATCAGGGAAGGTGTTGTTTGGGTCAGACATGATGGCAGAGAGTAGTGGGAGAGGGTGAAGTGAATTATGATGTCAGGAACAGGGCAGGACAGGACAAGGCAGACAAGGAACTGAGAGGAGTGATGATTGTATTGGAAACAATAATTCACTTGAGGGATGGGACAGGTCCCCCATCCCCCTTTTATACCTTTTGAGAGTGTTCCTTGTCAAGACTCCAAGAAAGTTCCAGAAAGAGCAATTAGTAATGCAATGATACCAATGATACCAATGACAACAAGACAAGTCAGGAAAGCAAAGAAGGTTCCAGAAGGTTCCACAAGGTTCCATGAAGGAATGTTCTAGAAGGTTCCAGAAGGTTTCCAGAGGGTGATTCATAACACATGTATGTCCTTTTCTATGGGTTCAGGGCTGGTGTTGGAACTTGGGGGGTGTTGAGATTTGAGCCTAGGAAGCCAGCTTCCTATGTGGACAGTGGCCTTGTCGCTGCCGCCGATGCGACTTACACTAAGTCAGGTAAGCCGAAAGGCCTAATCTGAATCCAACGAAAAGAGTTAGGTGAAGACGGCAGTGATTCTAGCTTTGCTTTCCTTGGCTTCGCCGTCGAGGACAATGCAATTAGAATCACACTCAATGAGTTCAGAGAAATGTTGAACTTGGGCAGCTCACAGCAGCCCCAGGTCACCTGACTTTGTCTGAACCAATGTTGAACCAGGGACTGGTTGATTTGAAATGCCCCTGATGAATTTAAATCATCTTTCCTCTGTGGGAAGACTGGTCACTGCACACAGACCTCTGGACATACTTGGTTGATTTGAAATGCTCCTGAAATTCCAAATCATTTTCCCTCTCTGTGGGGAGACCAGTTGCTTGCACACTGGGCTCCACACAGAGCTTGGTTGATTTGAAATGCTCTGAATATTTCAAATCACACTCCCTCTGTGGGAAGGGGTTTACAACACCTCCCCAGAGCAAAGTCCTGTCTGAAGCAGTTTGCAACGTGTTCGGATAGGCAAAACAGGAAAACTGGTCAACCTCCCTGCAGGAGTATAAATTGGGCAGAGTTTTCTTCTTGAAAAAAAGGCACTCTCACTCCAATTTGCCAGTCCCTGTCTAAAACAAGCTCTCTTTACCCACTTGCCCTTGGTCGCTTGCTACACTTGCTCCCTTGTACAAGTTCTTGATTCAAGCCTCAGTTCCTCGACCCTTCAAACTGCTTGTGACGCTGCCTCCACACACAACATCGCCTTCTACACTGGCTCTTCAACAGGGGGTGTGGAACAACAGAATTCGAGGAGGGAACTAATTGTGAACACCTGGCTACAAATGCACAAATTTGTGAGACTACACTGAGGTCTCAGTGATAAAGTCTAGGGATTTTTTTTCGCAAAAACAAGCGTACCTGTCATAAAACTGGAAGGATTGGGACCCCTATTATTATTCCTGGTTCTTTAGTTTCCAAGGCGTTATCAAAGTGTATTTGCAGCTAACCTGTCTTTATTATTAGGCCTGCTTTTACTACTTTCGTCTTAACAGTTTCCGTTGCGCCAGGGTTTTCTCAACATATTTTCTTTTTTGGTGACAAACAGAGACTGCCCAACTGCCAAGGGATGGGGTGCCTGACAGGCTGTACCCCAAGCCTGCCTAATTTATTATTTATTTTTGGCACTTGTACATACACACATAGGGTTGGGGGGACTTAGAGCATTTGTGGTGGATGCTCCAAGTCAGGGGGGTTGACTTATCAATTTTCACTCTCTCTGTTTTTGGGCCATTTCTCTTTTTCCTTTTTTCCTCAATCTGATTTCTGTCCTTTGGCACCAATACAGAGTCCCTTCAAATCCATCCAGCTCACAGAGGTGAGGGTAGTGAGAGGTGGAACACACCCAGGTGAGTACATGGTCCCTTTGGGGGCTCCTCTTAAGGGGCCGCAGGTGGGGAATGCAGCTGGCCCCACCACTGACTGTGTGACACTGCTGGCTCTGTGTTGGAGTGAGGATCACAGGCACCTGCCCGCTGCAGAGGCGATGGTGGTGGTGTCGTCGACCCCGCGAGGGTGTTGGTGGCCATGCCCTGCGCAGTCCCCGACACCTGAGAGTTCGATCTACGAGTGCCTGCCTCGGTCCCATTGCTGTGAGAGTGAGATGTGTGAGTATGAGTGCGATGCAATAAAGCCTGTTGGTCAAGTGGTCGTGCTGACGCAGCCCAGCAGGGTGCCTGTACAATTGTAGGTGTTTCTGCGTGCAAGTTCCCTGCTGGCAACCTTCCAACCCCTACATAGTGGACTCCCTTCTCTCTCTCCCCCCCGTCGCTGGCGATGACAAGGGGCGCTAGGTTGCGCCCTGTCTGTCCCGTCACTTTTAACTGCTCCTGTTGTATTTGAGATTAGGTTCCTGAGATAAAAACTCCTGTTTCCCTCTTTTCTCTCTTTATTCTGCAGTTGTGTTGCACCCTCAGGAGTGCCCTTCTGTTTCCCCTTGCATCAGCCTGTGGCCACACAAGTAATCGGTGCTCTGGCACCGATCCCTCAGAGGATTGTCCCTCTGAATGTTCATTCTTTGTGTTTGAGACCCCTATTAGACGGATCAGTAGGGATACTTCATGGACTAGGCAAGTAGTAGGGTTGAAACACCCCCTAGACGACAGCCCAATAAAGTTAGTTATAGCCTATTATTTACTTTCCCTCACTCCAGGGCCCAGATCCCAGGGTCAAAGGAGTGTGTCTCACAAATTTTGCTTTGATGATGATCTGATAACGTCCTTGTAAGGCTTGGGGGTTTGTCCACTTGCCAGTTTAAGGCGGGCACAGTGTAAAATGACATAAAATTTCACCCATTGGCTTATATTGCTTGAAACTTTCCTGTACTTTGCTTTAACTGGAATACTTCAATGCAATCCAGAACTCCAGTTAAGCAAACCCCTGAGCGTTATAGCGGACGGTCCTTGCCATACTGGGAAAACAATCTATCTCTGTTCCAACCGTCTTCCAGTTCCAGCAATATTTTGAAAGACAAAGATTCTTGGCCTTTGTGGGGATTTCATTCCAAAGTATCCACATTCCACGATTAGTCCTCTGGGAAAATCCTGACGCAGAAGGTTAAAGAAATCCAAAATTGGAATCCTTTTATTGCCGGGCAGAATCAAAGGATGGGGCGCTTGATAGTATGAAACTGTTTGAGCAAGGTTTAAGCTACTCCGCACCTTGTTGGACAGCACTAACCGAAAAGTTGAACGAAAGGACACAGACATCGCAGACAATCCCTGAACCTGAATAACGGCCACAGTATGAGTCAGGTAGGAAGAAGAACATATTCAAAACAACGGAAAACCCCTATTCTCATGCTTCTCTGGAGCTGCTGGGGCTCCCCCTTTTATACTGCAGGTGGTCCCAGGAATCAGACTTTGGTGACAGCCTTTTAGCTCTGAGAGATAGAGTTTAGCCTTTCTGGAGTCAGGAGGCAGACAAGACATCATTGTTGCATCACGCTGATTTGGCCTGAATTTACATAGAGTTATGTGTGCAAAGAAGTAAGTCAGGCTCCCTGTCAAGCTCCTGTGATCATTCCTATCAAATTGCAAGGGTGATGCACACTAATGTGGTCTACCCAGATTGGGGATCGAAACCGCCTTTAAGCACTCGAGCAGTGTCAAAGAGCAGGAGAAGTGTAGATAACATTGGGACGAGCCTGAATGCCACCTTAACTCATCTTTACTCTTGAAACAGGTCAGAGGATCTTTAAAGGTGTGGGTATTGTGTGCAAACTCCAACAAAATTGTCAAGTTTCCAGCTCTGTTTGCGATGTACCTCACAATCCTTGATGGGGAGAAGAGCTCCCAGAGACTCCCTTAGACCCTAATTGTAACTCGGGTTTCTGTAACTTGAGAGCCCCCTTGTTTATATGTACATAATCTTTTAAATGCTTCTCCTTTCTTGCTTATCAGTGTTGCATTGTCATTCACTTTTATTCTTCCTTTCTTCTTTTTCTATTTCTTACTGGTTTCTTTTTTCTCTAATGCCACCCTCCCTATGAATAGCTGCCCTGGGAGAAGTATGACAAAGAGAGCCTGCAGGTCGCTGGCCGAAGGCTAGCGCCCACATGACAAGGAAGCGAGCGTAGAGAGCAAGAAGAGCGGGAAGCACGAGTCACAGGGGTTTGTATTGCGAGGAATGCGAAGAAAACTGAGAAAAGAACTGAGGAGAAGGCTAACGAGCGACGAGGAATGTTATGAATCACCCTCTGGAACCTTCTGGAACCTTCTAGCTGGAACTTTGTGGAACTTTCTGGAACTTTCTTTGCCTTCTGACTTGACTTGTTGTTGTCATTGCTATCATTGGTATTTTTGTATTATAAATTGTTCTTTCGGAATTTTCTTTGAGTTTTGACAAGGAAGACTCTTGAAAGATATAAAAGGGACCTGTCCCATGAGTGAATTATTGTTTACAGTCATCACTCCTCTCAGTTCCTGCCCTGTCCTGCCCTGTTCCTGACAAGGAAGAACCAGGGAGATAAATACACAAAGGGAGAGATAGTCTGAGAGACAGAGAGAAAGAGGGAGAGAGAGAGAGAGAGAGAGAGAGAGAGCGCGAGCGAGAGACCAAGAGAGAGAGACAGAGTGAGACAGAGAGAGAGAGACAGAGCGAGCATCTCTTAATGTTACCTGTTTTGGAAACTACATATTTGGCGGTTGTGTGTTTTATTTGTGCGTTCGGAGATAATTTTTGCTTGTTTCCCCGCGTTTGTTTGCTTGCTTTTTATTTCTTTCACTTTTTTTTCGCAGCGTGTTTGTTTCTTTGTTTCTATTGTTTGGTCGCCATTGGAGGTCCTCCCTCTCTGTCTCTGCCTCTGTCTCTCGCTCTCCCACAGTCACTCTCTGTCTCTCTCTCTGTCTCTCTCTCTCTCTCTCTCTCTCTCTCCTTTCTCTTTCTCCTACCCAGTTGTGTCTTCCCACCGTTTAATACTACCATCAATGGAAGGATTTTATGCGCAGCTGTGTCTGCTTTCTTTACTTTACTTTAGACAGACAGATAGACAGACAGACAGACAATCGGCGGGGCAGACAAACAAGACCAAGTTTGGTCGTCAATTATTTCAAAACAGTTGGAACGTGGTCGTTCGTGTCACGCGGGCTGAGCCGCTTTCTTTCTTCTTCTTCTTCGGGCGTTCCGTGTGCAAATTTGGTTTGTTGTTGTTGTTATTCGAAGGACCGCCTGCTGTCATTCGTCGACCTGTTCGCACCCGTATGTGCCCTCCAATACGTCCATCGCGAATGAAACGGCCCTTCTCTCATCTATTATCGCCGTTCGACAACGCCCCGTCGCCACAGGCATTCGACCTCGCCGGCCTGCGATTCAAAAAATGGCAACGTTCCTCGTTTTCTATGGATATAATTGCTTACTCTCTGTCGTTTGTTTCAGAGCTTTCGGTTGTTGTCCATGAAAACTGAGAGAGAGAGAGAGAGAGAGAGAGAGAGAGAGAGAGAGAGAGAGGAAGAGAGGAAGAAAGAGAGAGGAAGAAAGAGAGGGAGAGTGAGAGACAGAGGGAGAGACAGAGAGAGTGATGTTTGTCTCCCCATCCATCTCGGAAAAGATGGGAAAGGGTCGCTGCAATGGTGGCCCGTGGAATTCTTTAAAAATTATTTGTCTATCTGTCTGTCTGTCTGTCTGTCTGTCTGTCTGTCTGCATGTCTGTATGTCTGTCTGTCTGACTGTCTGATTGGACTGTGCACGCATTTCTCCCATGACAAAGGACGTCCGCTTTCGTCCCTTTCACCCATTCATTTCCTGTGTGTTGACCCGACCTTTGTCTGCAATTGAAACCGACGGGGCGACGACGCTCTGCCCCCGCCGACGCCGCCCGCTCGCCGCCGCCCGCCCGCCCGCCCCCTCGCCCGCCTGCGCGTAAGCCTCCTCCCCCCTGTAACCCAATCCGCCCGACACCCTCCCCCACCCGGCCGTTCTCTTCGCTGGAGAGAGAGAGGAGGTGAGATAGGGCTGCGCGACCCAATCAATCGTCCTTCGGCTCCTGCTCCCAACTGTCAAGTCACCCACCCCCACTTTACCCCGCACAACCGCCCACCCACCCGATCTGTTCCCGCTTGCCCACTGGCCTCTATTCGATGCGACGATACAGGGAGATTTCGCGCGCAGGGGACGGTGCTGCCGGCGTTCCTCTGTCAGACACCTAGAGAAAGTAGAAAACCCCCCCCCAAAGAAAGAAAAGAAACCCCGCCGCCACCGTCTAACACCGGCCCGCTCCTCCCTGCAGCCTTGGTTGTTAGTGCAGCCACCCGCCCTCACATCTTAGCGGGTCGGCCCACGCCGCAAACTTCTCCATCGTCACCCATCATCACCACTATCTTAATCCCTTCCCGAAAGGATGGCTTATCCTGGAATCGGTATCCCCCCGAATCAGATGCAGCAGATGCAGCAGCAGATGCAGCAGCAGATGCAGATGCAGATGCAGATGCCCATGCCCATGCAGGCGATGCAGGCGATGCAGCCGTCCCCGCAGCAGATGCCGATGCAGGCGATGCAGATGCAGCAGGCCGTTTACTCCCCCTTCACCCCAGTTTCCGCTCAGCCCCAAAGGTCGTCCGTCTTCCTTGAGTTTCTGGTCTCGAGGCCGACCCTAGATCTTCCGCCGTTCGAGGTGCGTCGCAGAATACTGTTGTGTTGTGATCTCTCCTCCGTTTTGCAAACGGAGCGAAAGGTCACCCCTACATTTCGATCGCTGACTCCGATCGATTGCCCTCACCACCTGCCAATTAGGTGCAACTCAGCCAACCGCTGCCGCCAGTTGCCCTCTCCCGGACGATCGATGGCGTCGTCCGCATTACCGTCGATGCTTCTTCGACAGGCCAACCCCTTTTAGCCGAGCGGCTCGTCCTTCGGTTCCGAGGGGGAAGATTGGGCCAGCACGAGACGCTCTTGAAGCTGCTTCTATGGCAGCCGGGCAGCAGGGAAGAGTTCGACCGGGGGCTGTTGCCGGGACGGTGAGTCTGCGCCTGGATTGGATCGTGTGGTGTTTGTGGCGCGAGAGTAGACCTCCTTGTTCTTTTACCCCCACTCCCGACACACGGGAGAGAGCGCCCGCAAGCGCGACCACTTGCTGCGCCGGGAGGCTCTTGCGGTGCAGGGCGATGAGATCAACGTCAGCATTGCGTTGACAACATCGGAGATCGAAGTGGGAATGCAGATCACGGCCTTTCATGTACTAACAGTTCGACCCCCCCACGATCCTTCCTTTCCCTTCCTTCCACGCCACCATCAGCCACGACTTTCCGTTTGCCCTCGATATACCATCGTCCTTGCACGCTTCAGCGGAAGGCGCAAAGGTCCCGCAAATGGCTCGCGGGCCTGCTGGCTCCCCCGCTGACCATTTTCGAACTTACGAGTTGTCCGCTACTCTTCATTCATTCGTAAACAATGTCATGGTCGAGGACGAAGCATCAAGACCCATCAATGTTCGGAGGTGTTACCCTTTACCGTGGATGTTTCCAGAACCCCCAGTGCAGCGGTCTGTTGGTACCACCTTGCCATCCGGTAAATACCGTTCACCTTTCCCAGCCCTTTCTCCCTCTTCTCTCCAACCCTCTGTTTGCCGCTTTTTCACTGATACCGTCGACCAGGCGAGCTGGCTTATCGGGTGATTGTACCCAAAGTTTGGGTGTTCAGCGACAAGAGACCTTTCGATGTGGATTTGGTCTTTGACGACGGTTCGGAAAATACCAGCAGGATCAGTGCGATCGAATGCGTCTTGATGCAGCGATTGCGCCACCGAGACGCCCCCATGGTTGGCCTTCCCGTCTCTGTCGAAAACATTCCCGCAACGCTGTCTAGCCCCGTTGGGCCGCCCTTGAAGACCAAACCACCGCCTATCAACCTCGGAACTTCCACCGTGCGCATGGCCCTGAGCATGCCTAATCACTCAAGGCAGCCCGACGCGGAGCTGGATCCTTTCCTCCTGGAACATGTCTTGCTGTTCACCATCTCCTTTACGCGAATGATGATGACCCGTCGAGCTACATTCACCATACCCATCCGGATGGTCAACCCTGCAGACAACGACGACCGCGTTCTCAACACTATTCCCGCACCTCCCCAGTGGATGGTGACCAAAGAAATGCTTGGTGCTTCCTCCAGTCGGATGATGTCGACAACACCATCTATGAGCAGCGGCACCGCATATGCTGACCTTTCCAGAACCGACGATCTGAGCGCGACACTGTCGCTCGGCGTTGTGTCCAGCTCGTCGAAAAGGCCGTCGGGCGGTAAGTCGCCTGGCTCCCCGGTGATGAGGCGGCGATCGGGATCCTCCCTCAGCGCTGCCACCACTGGGCGTTCCCGGCAAGACCCGCTCAGCGCCAGCATGGACTCGTTGGTCCTTGGAGGAGGCGGCTCCATCCCTCGCCAGCCCGTAAACGCAGCGCTGACGCGGTCGCCGTCGCAGTTTTCCGTCAGCAACGGCATGGTGGCTGGGTCCGGCGGAATCGGCCTGCCCCCACCTGTTCCCAGCATATCCGACTTCTTCCAAGGAAACCCACCCTCGCCGGCCTCAACTGTGTCGTACTTTAACAGCGGTCTGCCTCCCAACCCCCCCGTCCCGTCGCACTACGTCAATGGCCTTCCAAGCGGAATGCCCTCTCCGGCCGGCATGCAAAACGCCCGAAGCTTGTCCCAGGCCGGGTTCGAGTACCGTCGAGCGCAGCACTCACCATCCGTCAACTTTGGCTCTGTGCAAGCGACCCCGACGCCTCCGCTCCTGGTCCAGAACTCGATGGGACAGCCAATGCCACCGCAGCCGTTCGGCGGCCAGTATCAGCAGCTGCAACAGCAGCAGGGGTCGAGGACGCCGACCTTCCCGCAGCCGCAGCTGCAACCGTACGGCTCCCAGTCGTCGACGGGGGCGCAACCCATCCAGCAGCTCTTGAGCTCGCTTGACCAGCAATTCCAGCAGGAGCACGACGTCCCCCCGCAGCAACAATCTCAGCCGGGCCAGCAACACCCACAGCAGCAGCAGCAGCAGCCGCCGTTAGTCGCCCCACCCCGGAACGACGGAGTCCGCGCGCCGTTTGTTTCTCAGCCCTCATCTGTTACGCAATCTCAACCTTCGTCAGCGGCAGTCACCGACCTCTCCATGACCTCCCCGATTCCGTCGAATATCGAGTACGGGTCCATGTCACAGGGCCAAAAGCCGTCCGAAATGTCGGCACAGCTACATCAACAACTGCAACAGCAACAGCAGCAACAGCAGCAGCAACCGCAGCAACAGCAGCAACAGCAAAATCCACCGTTACAGCAATATCAGCAACTGCAAGACTCATCGCTGGCGCCGCCGCGGACCGTCAACGGTCCCTCAACGTCACCGAATCACCAGCCCTCTTTGAATTTCCCCACGGCAGCTGGCCCACAACAGTCGCAGCAACCACCGCAACCGCAACAGCAAGCGCAGGCGCAACCACAATTGCAACCAGACCAGAACATCCACAATGCCGCAGCTTACGCATCCTCATCCTCATCCTCATCATCATCTTCGTCTTCCTCCTCCACCCTTCCATCTACCACCAGCTTTTCCGCCGCCGCCCCAACAACATCGTCGTACCCGAACAACAACCCCGCAATGTCCGCACCGTCCGCACCACCATCAGCACTCCCAAACGCACCTTCAGCAATCCCCGCCACCACCACCACCGCCACCTCGGCGTCGGCCGGCGCTGGTGCCTCCACGTCCTTCAGCCTCGACGCGTCGGCGTCGTCGTCGTCGCCGTCCGGCAAACGCCACATCTTTGCCGTCCAGTTCGCCTTTGGCCCGTCACTCCCCGACGAGGTCTGCCTCAACGTCGGCGACCTCGTCGAGGTCCTCGAGGCCTTTGACGACGGCTGGGCCCGCGGATGCAACACCAACCGCGGCGAAACGGGGTACTTCCCGATTAGGTGCTTGGTCTTGCCGGTCCCGGGCGGCGCCGCCGCCGGGGGGCCAGGAGTGTCGCCGGCTGGAGGTGGCGGAGGCGGAGTTTGATGGCGCGGGAGGGAAAGAGAGGGGGGGATCGCGGGAGGGCGGGAATTCCCCCTCCGGACCCTGGTATCGCTATTTTCTTCTCTTTTTTTTTCTTTTCTCTCCTCCGTTCTCTGTTTTTCCTTTTTTTTTGTTTTTGTCTCGCTGGTTCGCCAGAGGCGTACACGGACGACACTCCCCGCCCCCTCACATGTGCGGGGGACGGTACAGGGATGACACCAATGGGGTGGGGTTATGGCAGGGTTACGTGCATTGATTTGGCGTTGGGACCCGAGAGCGCCGCCCTCGAGGGCGCGTGGGCGAGGGATGATTTGTTATTTTGCGGAGACCTAATGCTATTTTTTTTTTCCCTTCTGTTTCTTTCTTCGTTTTGTTGCCTTGCTGCTCTTTCTCATTTCGCTTAAACCCCCTCCTCCGTCCTCCTCCTCCTCTTCCTCCTCCACTTCCCGTACTCTCTACCCCTAACCCTCCGCCTTCCCTCTTGGCTGTTTACCCCTCCCCCCCCGTTGCTGTTGTCGATTTTTGTGTTGTGCCTTTCGATTTTTTTTCCCCCCCCCCCCCCCAACTGTTTCCGATGGATTATCGGTACCAAAACAAAAAAGCAAAAGCAAAAAGAACAAAGTGGCTCTTACTTAGACTTTATGAAATGAAAGGGGAAGCTCGGTGCATTGAAAGGCGGAAAAAAAAAAAGCAGGTTAGTGAAACCTGGCGGCTACACCAAAAAGAGGGTGAGCAGGCCGTGGGTGAGGAGATTTACGGAATGTAGAACACTGATGGCGGGACAACACCAATGGTTGCAGCGGCAGGGGCTGGGAGTGCTGTGGAGCAAGTGTGGGTCTCTCCAAATTTTCTGCCTGACAAGGCCAATGGGTCACTGAACGCCTTCCAACCCACACACCTAACGTACCCACCGCTTTAAATGATTTACCAATAGATCTGAAAAAAAAGGGGGGGCATGGAGATGTGGGAGGACGGCGAATCGGTAGAAAAATTGATCAAGGTCAAGCCATGAAGGGTTTATTTTTTTTTGAAGCAGAGCGACTGGCGACTGTTCTTGATCAAACAGCAAACAAAAATCGTCACCAGCTGGGTGAAGCGTCAACGGTCCAAAAAAAAAACCCCCCATCAATTGCTCACGCACTAACCGTTGTTTTTGGAGCGCGATTGCAAATGTCTGTGATTTGTTGCAGACTTTGGCAGTTTTTGAAAGGTCGGTGATTTTTTGCAGATCGTGGTCCTTTGCGGGGGGCACCTTTGGAAAAACTTTGGGCCGTTCTGAAGACAACCCCAAGGTTACTTCCTTGTCTTCGCGTTGACCAGGTTGTCGACGAACCGTGCGCTTCTGCACTCCGCGGCAGTGGAGGAGGGGCCCGCGGGCGGACGGATGGAGCATCATCGACGCGTTCGCCCAGTCGTCGTCGTCGACGGTCACCGCGACGACGCACTCGCCGACCAGCAGCTCCGCGAACCTGCGGTTGCCGCTGTCGGCCGCGCGGTACAGCAGGCCGGGCTCGCTAGGATCCGCGCCGTGCGCGAGGAGCAGCCGAGGAAATTCGAGCGGGTCGGAGGGGGTGTCGTCGTCGGCGGCGGCGGCGGCGGTGGCGGTGCGGGCATGCGAGGACATTCCCTGTACGACGATGGCGAGCGCCGTCTCCATAGTCGCAACCGCCTTCTCGTCGTCGACGACGCCCACCACCGCCACAGGCGCCAGCCCCGCGCATCGAGCCGAAAATCTACTTTGCAATTGTCGATGAACCGTCCGCGATCTACTTAGCGTGTTAACTGGAATTTCAGAACGCCATGGTTTCCTCAATACGAGAACCAGAACTCTCGTATCCAGTGCCACTGTGTCCCTTTGTGGATGGGCGCGGTTAAGGGAGAATTAACCACGATAAGATAAGTAATGACCGCATATAAGCGATTACTGGCGTAGAAGAAGAGACACACAGATTCTCGTTCCGGACTGGAAGGACGCTCATGGCAGGAAGGCTCAAATCTCAACTTCATCAACTCTTCATCATCTCCGGAAATTCCACCCTCGCGAGTTGAACGCGGCTAGGGGCCTCAGTCGCTTCCTTTTTGTCGATCCCGCTAAAGTCTCTGTTGCAAGAGTCACCCTCTCCGACACGCAGGCCAAGAGGCTCAGTCTGGAGCTCATTGTCCAGGACGAGCTTCCATTCAAGTTCATTGAGTCTCCAGCGCTTGGGGGATTACTCAAGTTTGCTCTCGAACGGGACCTTATTACCAGGAAGACAATCTTGAGCAAGCTTGGCAGGTACTTTTTGAAGTCAGTCCACCTCAATCGTTGTTGCGTTGCAATTACCACCAACACTTGGCAGCACCTGCTGGCTTCGGAGCAATGGAGGTCACAGCTCACTTCTTCGACAAAAAAAAACTTCAAGCTTCAGTCAGCAATGCTTGCGCAGGCATATTGAATGAAGCCACGATGTGTCAAGGCTGGGCGAGCGCCTACTGGACATCATCGACCAATACGGTATTCTCCACAGGGTCAGCACAATTGTTGGGACAACCACTATGTAAATACCCCCATGGTGCAGTATGTGGGGTCCATTGTGACTGCTGCCTTGCGCAGTCGGGCTGGGAGCGCAAGGTTCCAGTCGCCAGTAACCCTCCACAACTTCTGGCCAAGTCGATGGACCCATCCAACTCCGGCCTTCATACGGTGTTTTGCACATAGCGTCAAGCTGTGTGTCCAGATCCTTGTGCGTGGCACACGCATCACTGCAGAGGAGAAACGGAGAATAGAAGAACCACCTCTCACTACCCTCATAGTCGCGAGCCAGATGGATTTGAAGGGACTCTGTATTGATGCCAAAGGACAGAAATCAGATTGAAGAAAAAAGGAAAAAGAGAAATGGCCCAAAAACAGAGAGAGAGAAAATTGACAAGTCCAACCCCCTGACTTGGAGCATCCACCACAAATGCTCTAAGTCCCCCCAACCCTATGCGTGTATGTCCAAGTGCCGAAGATAAATAATAAATTAGGCGGGCTTGGGGTATGGCCTGCCAGGCACCCCATCCCTAGGCAGTCAGGCAGTCTCTGTTAGTCACCAAAAAAGGAAATATGTTGAGAAAACCCCGGCGCAACAGAAACTGTTAAGACGAAGTAGTAAAAGCAGGCCCAATAATAAAGATGGGTTAGCCGCAAATACACTTTGATAACACCTTGGAAACTAAAGAACCAGGAGCAATAATAGGGGCCCTGATCCTTGCGGTTTTATGACAGGTACGCTTGTTGTTGCAAATAAAATCCCTAGACTTTATCACTGAGACCTCGGTGTAGTCTCACAAGTCCCAATCCTTGCCACCTCGTCCTTCAAGGCCTTTCTCGCCTTCCGCTTATCCTTAATGCACACCCTGGGTTGGAGGTGGAAATAGAGCAATGCCTAAATAACAATCCTCTCTAATGAATACGGCAAAAGAAGGTGGTGACAGGAAAATGAATTTGGAGTCTAGTAAAGCCCATCATGTAATACAAAAGAAACTCTTTAAACACAAAGCAGAGCAGCCATCACACATCTAAAAGGGAAACAAAAGAGAAGTGTGACAAGGGTGGCACAATCACAAAAGAGAGTGCAAAATTCTTCTCCAAGACACAGAGAAACCCCAATGGCAAAGCCAAAGGGACTGAATCACTTGGTAAGGAATGAGACTCAGGGCAACAAAAGGGGGAGCCTAAGGCAGCACCAACCAATCTGTGCCAGCTCCTTCCCAAGGCAGAGGCCAAGGGGGGAGGCAAGAGAGTGGGGAGGAAAGTGGCCAGGTTCCAACCTGTTGGACCCACCACCTTGGAGCACCAGCTCCCTCTCTGCCAAAGACAACCCCTATGTTGGAGGGGGTTGCACACAAAGGGCAAACACAAGGAACAGTTAGTGTGCAGAGGTGCCTGTTGGATCAAATCAGAGCTGCTTTCCACTTAACAGAACCAGACACATCTTGTCTCACTCCCAAGAGAGGTTCCAACTCAATCCAAGGAGGGGGTACACAGGGTGGGAGACAGTGGGACTCTTCTAGCTCCATCCTACTAGGACACAGACATCTGCCTCACAAGGCCAGAGGACTCCCCATCTTAGAAGCAAGGAAGGTTAAAACCCACTCCCACACACAAGTGTGACACCATGACATCACAGGCATTAATCTGAGAGAACGAGGGTCTGAACAATAACTGACAGTCACAATAGGTTCAGGTCTGTCTTGAGCCTCTTGCTGCTAATCAGTCAGCTCCGCCTACCAGACAAAAAAGAAAAACATTGGACAATATGGTGTTTCTTTTGGTTGGTGTTGGTGATTGGCCTGCTGTGACTGCTTGCTCTTCTTGGCCCTAATAAACATGGGACTCTGAGTGAGTGAGTGGAAGAAGTGAATGAAGTGGTGATGTGTGTTTGTGGGAGGTCCTTTCCCCAACTTGGAGAGAAAGAGTTAAAACTATGTTATGAATAATTGATACATAATGATGATATGCATGCTATAATAGTTGCTCATGACTGGCACAGGGTAAAAACCTCTCCTATATTAGCTGCTTGAGCAGAGGAGGAAAACTGTTAACACTGAGTTTCTGTTCCACTTAATGCTTGGAGTATTTTGTCAACAGCGCAAGCCAGCGCCCAGGTCTGCATCGGCAGTGGCTTGCTCTCCCATGGGCATTGTGAGAACAAAAACTGCCAGTCACAATAGGTTTGGGTTCGTCTTGTGCCTCCTGCTGCTAACCGGTCAGTTCCGCCTATCAGTTCCGCCTAACAGCCTGGATGGTCTTGGCCACCACATCGCCCACTGCCACAGCAAGCCACCTGCCACAGTTTGCCACAAGCTATCTTCCACTCGTCGCACAGCTGCCGAGCGGTGCTTGACGCCTTTGTGCGACACGCGTGGTAGCCAGTAGTAGTCAGGCTCTTGCGAGGCGTGCTTGATTTCGCGGTCGAGAATCTCGATGCAAACCGCAGCTGCCTTCTCCTGGACGTAGACCTCGTTCGACAGTGTTGTGGTGACGTGTGGGCGCCCATTGACTCCAATGGTGCACCGGGACGTCGCTGGGTGCGGGGGCGTCTCGCTCGCTTGAAGGCACGGCGAACGACATTGCCGGGTCGGCCCGACAGGTGGCCAGCAATACCTCAATATAATCATCGTGGTCAAGGGTCCACTCTGAAGTTCACCTCTTTCGAAGCGGGGCTCGGGCAGACGAGAGCGGCCTCGGGTCTCGGCCGCAAGAGCGGCCACCAGAAGTTCTGCAGAGGGTGGGACGGCGGCGGCGGACGACGGTGACGCGCCATCGCCGGCCGCTGCTGCCGCCGCCCCGCTACTGCCCGGCGAGCAAGCGACGACGGCGGCGGCGGCGGCGGCGACAGGGAGCGTAGAGGGAGGTCGAGGAGGAGGGCTGCGGTAGGGCGGTGGCGGCGGCGGCGGCGGTAGGGGCAGCAGGCCGGTCGAGGCGGTCGTCGTTAGCGGCGACGACGGCGGGGTCGCGTTGTGGTCGAACATTGGAGCGTCGACCTTCTTCGTTTTTTTTTTTTTTATTCGCTGAGGCGGTTACTTCCCCGCTCTACCCGCTCTACCCTCCCCTCCGCAAGTCGGGCTCGCTCCTTTGCCAGGCCGTACACCCGACCGTCTCCCTCTCTCGCTCCCTCCCTCCCTCCCCGCTTACACACCTGTTGTCCTGCCCGCCCCGGGCCGCCCGCCCGCCCGACCGCCGTCCTTTCGCCCCATGGCTCCCCGCTCTCCGACCGCCGTCCTTGCGCCACGCACTGTTGAGTCTCGAGTCTCGCACTGCTGCAGACTCGAGACGACTGCCTTTCTCTCGAACGGCGTCGGGTCGATCGGCCGGATCGCTCGCTCGCTCGCTCTGATCGGTCCGGTCGGTCCGCTCGTTCCAGGGCCGTCATATTTTGCTGAATCTCCACGCAACGCCAAACGCCACACGCATGTACTCATCCGTTTCCTCCACCCGCCACGTCCAGGGATCTCTATTCTTCTTCTTCTTCACTGGACGTGGAGCACCAGTCCACCCGTGCATCCACCCGCTCGCTCGTGACGCGTCCAGCACCCTACCAGTTGCGTTGTCCGCCGATCATCCCCGCTTCACCGTAACCTCCTATCGTTACCGCCCCCGTTCGTCCCGCCAGCCTTCGGCGGGGGCCCCTTCAGATATTCAATTTGAATGTGAATGAACAGTATGCACTATGTATGTCCAGCCAACCTTGCGTGGGGTCCCTCTCCGGCCCGCCTTCACGAACACAAAACTGTCGGCGTCGGAAAAGCGATCGCGAGGTAATATTAACATTATTACAGTAAGCAACAGTCCGCTCTCCCTTTTTCTTCAAAGGACAGCTACTTCTCGCTATTCGTCGCTCTTGGCGACTATCACCCCATTTGACCGAGGCGGCCGAAGACAGGCCCGACCGTCCTGGTCGTCCTGGTCGGCTGGCCGCCAACGGAAACCCGGAGGCCCTGATTGCGACAGGATGGGCAGGGCAGGGCATGGGGGAATCCGACGTACGATGAAGCTCAGCCACCAGGGGAGTTTCCCCAAGCAATAGTCGTCACCCCCGCCGTGCGACGCCAGGCGGCGTTGCATTCGATGCGCTCCTATCTCTCGAACCATACGCACCTGTCCCCACAAAGCAGCGCCGCGGGCCGAGGTGGACTCCAAACCGGCGCGCGTAGTCCCGCCACAGAGCGCAGGATGGAGGCTCCCTAACAGAAGGAGGCGAGTGGGTGAATCCAAGCCCGGCGCTGGTCCTGCCACCCCTTAGTGATGGGGTGGAGGGGGGGGGAGGGCATCGACGGTTCGGCGACGGCTGTTTGGCTCTGGGAGAAAGGCGAATGCGGCGCGAACAGCACGCTGTGTGTGTGTGCGTGTGTGTGTGGGCGTGCGCGTGTGTGTGTGTGTGTGTGTGTGTGTGTGTTCTGCGTCTGGTTGGAAAAAAAGGGAGACAACGACAAAAACAAGACCGACAACAAGGCCAGTGCAGAGCGGAGATCGATCCGATCGCAGCCCCTCCCTTGCCCAGATCCATCCATCAATCCATCCAGCCCGCCGCACCGTGGACACATCGCTCAGATGGATCAGGCGACGTCTCAGGTCGGATCAGGCCTGTCGGCGAAGTACGAGATTTTGCGCTGCTCACCGTTGAGAGACAAACGACTTGTCGTCCATCCATTCATCCACCCACACAGCCCGCCCTCCCGGACTCTCTCCCTTTGCATGATCGCCAGACCACCCCAGACGGATTGATGCCTTGAGGGCGACAACTTCAATGCAACAACAACACAGTGAGCGAGCAAACCTCTGTCCCTTGTTTGAAGTCAACGCCACTAACCAGCTGACTGTACTGCACCCCTTTTGAACCAACAACATCCCCTCATTGCAAGCATCAAGATTTCGTTTCTCGTTGACCAGGATCAACAGCAGTAAGCAATCTTGGGGCAGGGGGCATCTTTAATCGTTTCATTTGCTGTCTTATAAACTCTTAAACACCCAACAGTCCCATCCAATGAACATCTCAGGCTCAATCCCTGCCATCGAATCTCTATTTGCTCTTTCCTTTCCTTTTCCTTGCACTAATCAGGTTCTGGAAACTGCCAGCCAACTCCTTCTAAACTAACTAACACTGAGTGCTTCTGGAATCCCTCTGCCTCTACGACAGCCTCCATTCAAAAGCTCTGTCTCAAACATTTTTAACTTCACCAAATCTAACATTCAAATCTTCTTTGCAGAGCCCATCACCAATTGTGCTTTTGTAGGAGAATGACCAGCCAAACAACTGCATGGATTGTGGCATTTGTTTACAATGACGTTGGACGGAAGATCCACATTCCAACCAACACAGGTTTTGATGGCTTGCTTCAGCTTGTCGCTGCAAGGTTCCAGATATCTCCTGCTATTGAGTTGGTGTACGTGGACTCTGCCACCAGCGATGCAATGGTCCTTGACACCAACCATGATCTGCCCAGTCTGCTTTCTCAGAATTACAAGTGGAAAGTAAGGTTCTTCCATTTTTTTTGTCCTTGTTTCTCTCTTTGTTCCAGCGTGAATTGAACCCACAAAATTCGAGGTGCTTGCTGTGAGCTCCAGCGCCACTGGAAATGTCGCCCCTGCTGCTGCTGGCACAAACAACCCAAGTGTAGTGGCTGCTCCTGCTGCCCATGCTGCCCCTGCTGCCCTTGCCGCCCCTGCTGCTCCTGCTCCTCCCGCTGTAGCTTCTGGTGGCAACTCAACTGTGGCAGCTGCTGTTGGTGACAGCTACAATAAGAGTCTTCCACTGAAGAAAGGTGAGGAACCTGATTCAATTCGTTGCCTCAATGGCTGATGGCCAATTCTTTGGTGTGTTTCCTTGCCTCGCCCAGATAAATGGATTGAGCTTATTTCAGATGACTGGGAATGCAAAAGCAATGTTCAAAAACACCCCTTTTTCATCAGGTTTGTTCCTCATTATGCTTAGGGTTAGGGTTTGTTCCTCATTGTGCTTCTCCCTGTGGCTTGCTCTCAATTCCTTGTCAGCTACCAGCAAGCTTCTGAGACAGGTTTTGCGAGGAACCTGTTTGACAGAATGAAGATCAGCCTGTTGGAAGCTTACACTGGATCTGCCCTCACTGAGGAGTCCAGGATGGGTGGAAGACATCCCTTTTGGGATGCAGAGTGCCTGGCCTATGCCCAGGATTGGGGAATCAACTTCATGTCTGGACTGTTTCACTCCTCAGTCATCATTCTCCTGTGTTCAGATGCGAGCATGGTCAGAATGCAAAAGGCTGACAAAGAGCCTGATAACTGCTTGTTAGAAGTGAGTTTGTTGTCCCCATCAGTATTCCCCTCTGACAAATGCGTATAGTGGGAGCTGGCACTTCAGATGAAGAAAGAAAGAGGCCATGACATCCTTCCTGTTCTTCTTTCATGCCAAGATGAGGCGACCTTGGAAAGTGGCAAAAAGGCAAAGGTCATGGTGGACTTCAGCACCTTTGATCTCAAGAAGTTTCCCGACCACCCCCATGCACACCCTTT
The DNA here is from genome assembly GCA_025765615.1 of Zopfochytrium polystomum. Classification (NCBI taxonomy): domain Eukaryota; kingdom Fungi; phylum Chytridiomycota; class Chytridiomycetes; order Chytridiales; family Chytridiaceae; genus Zopfochytrium; species Zopfochytrium polystomum. The sequence goes on from JAIVFJ010000025.1 coordinate 404,257, forward strand.
AAGTCCTGGCCTCCAATCTGTTTCTCAAACAATTAAGATGATTTTACACTTGAATGGGCCAAAGGCAAATCCTGAGAGTGATGTAATGAAGTGCGTGCCAACATTTTTTTTAAATTACCTCTTTTGTTACTTACACATGCCCTTATTTTAACCTTCACAGGATTGTGACTGAAGCCAGAGAAGTGTACAGTCGCCGTAAGGCTGAATTGAAAACTCCTAGTCCAATCCAAGATATTTCACTTTCCAGATCTAGTTTGGCTAAATTGGAGAACTGGTTGTCTCCCCTGTCTGAATTCATGGATCTTGAGAGGGAGGCTCTCCTGAAGAATGTGCTTTCTGGATCCAGGGTATGGCTGCTCAAGAGAGTGTTCAAGTTTCTTTCTCCAGATGATCCTTCTGGTGCCAGCGCCAACAGGGTGATGTGGTTGAAGGGCGTGGCTGGAGTGGGCAAGTCTGTGATGGCTGCCATGGTCTCCAGGGAGCTGCAGGCACAGGGAATGCTTGGGGGCTTGTTCTTTTGCAAGCATGATGACGAGCGTCGCAGCAGTGCTCGAAACCTGATCTTGACTCTTGTGTTTGGTCTTGCAAAGTTCAGTCTTCAGTATGGAGAGATTCTGCTTCAAGTCAAGCAAGACAATCCAGATATTCTGTCCAGATCTGTGTTTGAGATGATGAAAGTATTGCTTGTTCAGCCATTGGAGAAAGTTATTGAAAGCAAGAAGCTGAATGTACCTGTGGTCCTGGTTGTGGATGCCCTGGATGAGTGTGGAGCCATTGGAAAGAGGAATGAGATTCTGTCTGTGTTTCAAGAGCTGAACAGGCTGCTTCCTGATAATGTGAAGATGCTGGTGACTGGGCGCCCTGAAGTAGATATTGTGAAAGCCTTTGAGAAGATTCCTTTTGAGGAGATTGAGCCAACTGCTGAAGAGAACACTCAGGACCAGATTGATTTCACAAGGAATTATCTCAGAACCTTGAGCACGAAGCAATCTGTTGTTGATGAGGGATCAGAGATTCTGGTGGCAAAGTCTGCTGGAATTTTTGTCTGGCTTGTGACTGCTTCCACTTATTTGCGGAAATTAGCGACTGAAGAAATCACTCTTGAGCAAATTGAAGACCTTACTGAGGGTGACAAGATGGATGGAAGCATTGACTTGATGTATGCCAGAATATTCAATGGCATCCTTCAGTCTATCAAAGCGAGTTTTTTGGAAAATCTTCTTTGTGCTGTGTTGTCCACCATTGTTCTTGCCTATGAACCTCTGACTGCAGCAGCCATTGTCTCTCTGCTGGACAAGGAGGTACCTGAAAATGTGATGAGGTGCATCCGGATGCTTGATCCTATCCTTGTGCTCGATGGTTCCACCAAGAAGATTAGGATTTTCCACAAATCTGTTAAAGACTACCTGATAATTCCTGAAAGGTGCAGGTTGTCTCTTCAGATTGACTCAAAAAGTAGCCACTCTGAATTTGCAAGGCTGTGCATCAGTGCACTGAACGAAAACCTCAAATTTAATATGTGTGATCTGCCATTCTCAGAATTCCATTCTGAGATTCCTGATTTTGATGACAAAGTGCAGAAAGGAATCCCTGAGCATGTCAGATACGCAGTGAAGCACTTCTGGGAGCACTGCTTTGACTCAGGAGCCAATGGGCTACCCAAACACAGCTCAAATAATGAAAAGAATGGCCAAGAAGATGGTGATAGTGATGGGGATGGTGATGACCAGTGGTTTGACGATGAGGAAGACACTCAGGACAGCAGTCTGCTTCAGCCAGGAAGTATGAAACTTCCTCTGCAAAAATTTGACGAGGCCACTGAAGATTTGCAAGGAGATGCAATCGAGAAGCGTTTGTCAACCACGTCATCCTATTTACTTGATAATACGCTTTTTGCTGAATTGCAAAAATTTCTTGTGCAACATGGACATCACTACTTGGAAGCATGCAGCTTGCTTGACTCACTTCATTTGGTGATTCCTGCCATGACAAAGCTCCAGAGTCTTGTTGCTATTCCTGAAAAGAAACAGCTGTACACCCTGATGGAAGACATGAAAAGAGTTTTGCAAAAGTTTCTCATTCCACTCAAGGCATCTGCGTTGCAAGTTTACTTCACTGCCGTTCCATTCTCCCCAAGTCACTCTGAATTTTTTAAAACATTTGTTCAGAATGTGCCTGGAAGTGTGTCATGCCCCATAGTTGCCAAGGGGCAACCGAAATCTTGGCCTTCCTGTTTGAATATTCTTGAGGGACACTCTGCTTCTGTCAACTCTGCGGCATTCAGTCCTGATGGGCAGTTTGTTGTGTCTGGAAGTTGGGATTATACAGTCAGAATTTGGAATGCTTCCACTGGTCAGGAGCTGCATACGCTGGAGGGACACTCCAGTTCTGTCTTCTCTGCAGCATTCAGTCCTGATGGGCAGTTTGTTGTGTCTGGAAGTAATGACTGGACAGTCAGAATTTGGAATGCTTCCACTGGTCAGGAGCTGCATAAGCTGGAGGGACACTCCAGTTCTGTCTTCTCTGCAGCATTCAGTCCCAATGGGCAGTTCGTTGTGTCTGGAAGTTGGTTCAAGACAGTCAGGATTTGGAATGCTTTCACCGGCCAGGAGCTGTATACACTGGATGGTTTTTCATTCACGATGTCTTCTGGATTTAGTGCTGATGGACAATATGTTGTTTTGAAGGACAGAAATAACAAAAGAATATTTGTCAAGCTTAGAACAGCATTGCTGGTGGACAGAAGTGATATCACAGGTCCAAGCCTGGCACACAATTTTAGTGCACGTAATTCGTCAGGACAGCAACTGCAGAGTGGGGAAGGGGTTCTTGAATCTGTGATAAGTGATGGTGTCTGGTTCAACTTCAATGTCAAAAAAGTCTGTTTCTGGCTTCCACCTGAATTTCGTGGTAGTTTCCAGCTCCTTTCAAGGCAAAAAATTGTTTTCTTTGGGTCCAGGCTTTTCCTCTGCCATACAATTTTGATCAGATAATGACACTTTCTCTTTGATATTCTGTTTCTGGATTTTTCGCCATTATCAAAGGCTGAGTTGTTGAATTTGAAGAAAATAAAAAAGAATGATTGCTTTGGCCAGTGAGAGATTGTTAGTCCTTTTGCTGCATATTGCACCCAAATATGCATCACAAATAATACTCATTTCTTTTATTAATACCAAATTTATCATTTTCTTTTATTTGTTGAATATATTTGAGCTCTTGTCAATTACATGTCATGTTTAAGATTCTTCCATTTTTCTTCAAGGAACATTATTTTACGGCTTAATTTCAAATTGAAATGTCACCTATTCTACAACTTCACAAATATATTGTCTAATCCACTGGCGCCCATTCCAGACACCCATACCAGCTTCTTGTCTTACAATTCCTTACACTTCTAAAATAACACTTATAATCCCCGCTTTATTTCTTGTTTGCATTAGTACCTCCTTTTTTTCAAATTATTGATGCCCAATTACCCAAGAAAATGAAACCGATTGCCTTAAAAATGACACCTCCACTGACCATAAAAAAGTTATTAAACTGGTTTTATGTTTGTGACCATAATCATGTTGCATTTGTGTGCGAGGTTAAAATATCAGAAAAAATGTTATTTTTTAATACCCCCATTTGAATTTTTTACCTCCTAAACATGAAAAAAACACTGCCTTTATAGATTTTCCTTTTGACTGGTTACAGTGCTGCATTTTACTGTGATGTTGATTATCAAAAAAGTGACCTCCCTGGTTAAAAAAGTGGTGTAAATTGCCAAAAAAGTGAAGCCAATGGCCAAAAAGAGACGTCGATTGCCAAAAGTCACATCAACAATAACTAAATAATTTATTTTCTACATGTTTGTGACCATAATCAAATCAAATTTGTGTGCAAGTGAAGACAATGAAGAAAAAGATTCACTCTCCATAAATACCCCTAAAATATTATTAAAATCAATTTTATTTTCCGAATCTAATAATTACCTACACCCCAAAACAGGCAGAAGGTTGGAGGGTATTCTGGCTCCGCCTGGGTTCAACAAGTATTGGTGACAAAGCTTGGAGAGGTTGGGGGTGCTCATGTTGAGCCAAGGTCCAACATGTCATGTCTGGCGCATACTTGGTAATCAGATGCTGTGGGAATATTTCCTCGTCATTACACACACACACACACGCACACACAGAGCGAAACTGAATGGGGCTTGGTGTGTGTGTGCGACTTAATATCCCCCAAAAAGCCTGCGCCCTTCCCTCAACCACCTCATCTGCCGATCCCACGCTGAGGTCCGTTCCTGTTGTGTGCCGTGGAAGCTGCCCTTGACTCGATCGTGTACACCCCCTTTGTCCCTGGCTTAATCATATCCACCATACTCAGTTCAGATGACATCATGACATCGGCTCGACTTTTGCCATTGCACAGACTCCACTGCTCCACCTCACACTCGGACACAACCTGCCCTGAGCAGCTTCACAAAACTCATCGCAGGCATCGCTGCAGATTCTCTTGATATTACCCAGCGTCGTCTTTCGGCATCTGCAGAGGGAATCACAAGCACTGGATGGATGATTGACTGCAATGAGGTCAGGTGGCTCCCAATTTTAATAGATCCCCTCCCAACCATTTCACCTTGCGGTCGCTACCTTGCCTTTCCCCCTTTCCCTCCCGCCATTGATTTCGTTTTTCACAGTTACATACGCCCAGTCCATCTGCAACACCTTCCGTCAGCAGTTTCTCGTCCCCATAGTTGCGCACCGCTTCCTTTGCATCTTTTCGATTGCATAGTCTGAGATCCTGGCTGAGTGAGTCAAAGACAAGAGATGGCAGCCAGGAAGAACGAGAGGCCGTTGCGAAGCTGACACTGCTCAAACTCGTGGTGGCAGGCGTGAGCCTAGCCAGTCATGCGACGTATGGCTGAGGGCTGGACCTGTGCTCACAGGCAGACATGGCAATTGGTGTGAGCCACTTTAATAAGATCTTGTCAATTTGACCAACCAATTGTTCTTGATGTCCTCTGAGTGGCGCTGCTTTCCATGCAACTGCGAGTTCAAATACAAAAGCAAACTGGACTGGCACTTACGCACTCAAAAGCACCAAGTTATTACGTCTCTGTTCGGCGAGTTGGAGAATGCAGATCACTTGGCTGGGCTTTCAAATGACAGGCAATCAGACAGCTGCGCTCGGGATTTCCCTCCACTGGGTGGAACGAGCGATCCATGTGTTGGTGCCAGTGAAGGTGATGTTGCCTCAGGACCAGACAATTGCAGTGGCAACGAGCAGTATTTTTCGGGAAGTCAATCATCCCATTCGGAGTCAGACTCCAAGTCTTCCTTGGTGTTTGGGCACTGAAGGCAGCAGTGGACCAATTAATAGAATTCAAGAAAGCGTGTAAAGTACGGCTTAGGGAGCTTTCCATCCAGCTGTGCTGGCCCATAAAACAAAATCCACGCCAGCTTTGTCTCTGCCGAATGGAACGACTCGGATTTGTGGATATCAGAAAGCTTGCCAACAATGCTTGAGGGGATTGTAGTTCGAGAAGCAGCACAGGCCTTTCTGATTTCAATCAGGTCTTTATCAGAGATGATGTAGTCCACTTTTCCCTTGTCTGATAGAATATTTCCTTTCCACAAGGAGAGCAAGAGCTTGGAGGTGTTGTGAATGACAAGGTGCATAAATTCAATCATGAAGGAGTTTGGGAACACTGTTGATTTCAGCTCCATCAGAATGCTGGTAGCCTGGATCAAGAATTCCTCAGTTGTTCGCATACGCAGTTGCAGTGGATCATACAACAGCCTCTTGTTTCAGTAAAGAGGATAATAATAGTGGCTGCGTTTAGTACTCCATTCTCTCAATGTTGCATCAGCGACAAGGGTGCTTGCCGTTGCTGCCAGTCATTTTCGTCAGCATGGATATCGCAGGCATGTCTCCAAAAACTAACAGAACAGCAGCTTGTTGTGTAACTGCTCTTGGATAGCACTGTCAAAAGCCAAGACACCAGCCTCCAGCTGCTTCAGCTCCTGAATAAGCGGATACAGGAATGAATCCATATCTATAGGCTTGGAAGGTTCTCGAACAATGCCAATGCTGAGAAAGTGTTCAGACAGTATCGCTCTTCAGGTGGTAGCTTGTAGTTGATGAGCAGGATTGGCCAGCAAGTAACAGCTCTCCTCTTGAACAGGCCAAACCCATTGGTGCTTAGCCCTATGAAAGGCATCCGAACAGATGCGAAAGAAATTTTTTTCAATAAGTGTCAAGAAAATAAAATTTTAGGAATAATGTCCAAAAAGTAATGAAAAATATAATATATAAAGATTTTTTTAAATAAAATTTGATATTAAAGTTTTTTATGGATTGTTTCGCGAGAATTTAGAGTATTTTAATCATATTTCTCGTTATATTTTCTAATTTTTCTAATTATTTGACATTTTTTTAGCCCTAATCCTAATTTTTTGTCTTCTTTTCTAATAATGTGACATAAATATGGTGTATATTTTGAATCAAAATGTTGTAATATATATGTGTCAACTAAAATGCATATTACATCAGCAGCTAAAGTCTTTTTTTAACATTTCTAACCTAATTTATGGTTACAAAACACTTGATAAAGTGTGTAATATATATTTATCGACTGAAATGTATATTACATCGCCACTAAAAATCTAATCTCAATATTATATCCTAATATGTGTCACATTTCACTTGCTCTTTACATGACCCATTAACACCTTTTCATATGACACATTGTATATTTTCCCTTTCGTTTTGTTCAAGTATTCACTGCATTTTCTCATATTATCATAGTGTGACTCGTTTAGACATGGGTACACTTTTCCTTTTGTTATATACAAGTCAAATGCATTAAAATGAAACTCGTTATCTACAATTATATTTCCAAAATATACACAATTTTTCATAAGCATATACATTGAAGCTCTTATTATATCATATTTCATTCTCGGTATATTTGCAGTAATCTCTCTGCACAAGTCCACTCTACCTGTTATTTCCTTTCCAACGTTTTTGAATAGATCTATCACCGTTTCTATATTGTCCTTCACATTTTCGACGCATTAATCAAGTCTTTATTTATGTCATTTATTATCCAGCGTTCAGGTTCCAATCTCAACAACATTGCACCACTGCCAACAAATGGCTCTATGTATGTGTTATAATCATCTGGAATATACTCTATAAACTTATTAATATGTTTGGTCTTGTTCCCTTGCCATTTTATAAATGTTCTCATTCTCCTATCATTTACAAATAAAAAAAGGCTATTAACACTGCTGGTCGCAGCGCTAATAGCCTTTTTTTTATACTTCTTCTCTTTAATTCCTTTTTACTTCTTCTTTTTACTTTTTTTTTTACTTTTTACATACTTTTGTATGCCTCTACTATTTCATCTAATGCTGCCCTTATATTGGGATTCAATGTTACTTTATGATCTAAGTATGTCCACACATATCCATCGCGTGCTCCAATTGAACTTCTGTTCCGTAAGTTTGCTACTAAACTTCCTACGTTCTCGAGTGATTGCTCAAGTTCTGCTTCAGTTACAGTGCCATGTTCATACAAGTAAGCTGTTATATTTCCGTAGATAGATCTGTCATGTATATTTTTAATTAATTTCCTAATATCTACATTATCGATCATATCCAATCTTGCAATTGTTGATGACACTGAATTTGAATTTGAACTTGCACCTGCATTTGGTTCAACTTCTTCACTTTCTTCCTCACTTTCTTGCTCACTTTCTTGCTCACTTTCTTGCTCATTTTCTTGCTCACTTTCTTGCTCACTTTCTTCCTCACTTTCTTCCTCTTCATATCCACTATCTTCATCTTCTTCTACCGGAAGAGTGTTAGGAACATCTGTTCTTTCCAAGTATTTTTCAACTTGTAATTTGGGTCTGTCCACTCCTCTTTTTATGTTTTCATAATAATGTTTTGCATCTCTTAATTTTTGTGTTGTCACAGAATCTCCCATGACTCTCATCATTTCAATTTGATTTGCTATGTAGTTAATGTAACTGTCATATACTTCTCTCTTTGCATATAAAGTTCTGGTTACCCTTGGATTTGCTTTACCTGTTAATCTTCCTATCATTTGACTTAGTGAAACTAAAATTTTCGTATCACTAGGTCTATAGAACATCGACACTGCCATGAGAGGATCATTTGGTGGAGATGATACAAAACTTATTCCCCTCCCCATCAATTCCATTCCAATCATCATCCCCCACTTGCATCCTATAATATCGAGGATCTCGTAAAATTGACTAATTGAAATGAAGTGGATTGTAAATTCATCGTTGTAACATGTGTATGCTATATTTTTCCCGTTAATCACCTGTTTGAAATTTTCCTTCAAATCTGCTTCTTTGAATGTAACTTTAACACCATCTCCATTGAATATTGAAACACATTTCATTTCACTGTCATACATACTGTCGATGTATTGGTAGTATGTATCTTTATGATTTTCTCCATTCTTTCCTCGTTTTGATTCTTTTTTATATTTATCTGTGCATAACAAGAACGTTCCTTTTGCATTTGGTCCCCTTGACTCGATTTCAAAGTTGATCGCATCCATTATTTCTTCATATGTGAAGTCATTCATCTCAATATGTTGAATATGTGATGGTCCTGAGTAATCATGTCTTGTCAAGTATACCTGCTCAATGATTTCCGGCTTGTGAAGATACACTACATTTTCAGGTGTTGCCGTAACAAACATTCTCTTCCCATCCGTTCCTCTTTCTTTCAACCTTCTAAATCCTCGAATCCAATTCTGGTGACTTTCTGCTTGACCATTTTTTATTTTATCTACATGTTCATCTTTTGTTACAACATCTCCCTCATCATGTACTACGGTTATGATATTCAAATTTCTTCTTTTTTTCCAATGAAGTAAACATTTTTTCAATCTGTTTTTCATTATCAAGCATGAATATCACAACACTCCTTTTCAAATTTATTTCTTCTTCTGTCAAATCAACTTTTTTCGTCAATAGAGTGTTGTTTTTCAACTCAAAATTCTCTGGTTTTTCTAACCATTCTTGAAATCTTGAATATATTTGATCCATTTGAACTGTCTTGTTATCCGATGATATCACTGTCACTTTTCCTTGTTTTATACTTTCCTCTCCTATTTCAATAATTTTGTTTGTTTTTCCTACTTGTGTCATTGCATACACCAACATCTTCGTTCCTTCGAATATCCTTACTGAATCTACTTGTCTCAGTGTCGAACGACTAGGTGCAAGAAATTCAAGTATTTTTTGGTGGTAACTCATTTCATTCATGTGTTTATCATAATCCCTCAACCATGACTTTTTCTCTACAATCTCCTTTCTCAAAAAATTTCTGTAATTTTCATTCTGTTCGTTTTGAAGTTCCAATTTCCATCTTCTAATATAATATTCACATGAAATCTTGTTCTCATTCGTAAACTCCAATCTGTCCATTTTTAATTTCTTCGTTCGCGGGACTGTTGGTACTGCTCTCAAAGTCCACTTGAAATTCAATTTTTTTTGAATCCGCTTTTTATTTCTAAATGGTAACAGAATGAGAACATTTATTAAATGGTCTGGAAATAAAAGTCAACATATTAATAAATTTATCGATTTTATTCCTCACAACTTTAATATATATATAGAACCATTTGTTGGTAGCGGCGCTTTGTTATTTAAACTACAACCTGAGCGATGGATAATTAATGACATTAATAAAGATTAATTAATGCGTGGAGAAGTGTCAAAGATAGTCCACACGATATAATCGAAATATTCAAAGATATTGGTGGTAAAGTCAAAAAAGAAAAGAATAAATTAGAATTGTGCAGAGAAATTACAAATTCTATTCCGAAAATGAACTTTGATGTATTTAGAGCTTCAATCTATATGTTGATGAAAAATTGTGTTTATATGGGTAATTTAATTGTGAAAAATAAGTTCAAATTCAAAGGGTTTGATATACATATTTCAAGAGATAATGATTATCCATGTTTAAAAGATTCATATTACAAGAATATCAAAGATTGCAGTGAATATTTGAATAATTCTACTGGAAAAATGTATAATGTTTCATATGAAAAGGTTCTAATGAAAGCTCGGGAAGGTGATTTTGTATTTTTAGATCCACCATACAACGAAAAAAAGGATTACAAGTTCACTTACAATATAGATGAAGAAATAGATGATACCTTCATGGAAACTTTAAAAAAACAACTTAGAATATTAGATAAAAGACATGTTAAATGGATGATGACTCAAGCTGATACTAAAGAAATTCGAGCTCTTTTTTCTGAATATACTATTAAGAAATTCCCCGTTTATAGAAGAAGTAGTTTTCTTATGGTTCTGAATTATTGATTATGAATTACTAACTTGGCTTTTTTATTTCCTTATCCAAATTTTTCAAAATATCTTTTACACGTGCTTCTTCTAGGGGAACCCGTCAAACAGACGCCCCACACATTCTATTTATTCCGCAAACATATTATATGAAATTTTTTTGAAGATTTTGCATATATTATTTTTATTCAGCACTCAAATTTATTTTATTTTTTTTTCCCACTTTTCCATATTTTCCATAAACTTTGAATTGTGACTATGCTATCACGGGGCATTAATAACAATAAGCATATTATCGTCATATTTTTTTTTCCACTTTTCCATATTTTCCACCTGCCAATTTCTATTGCAATTTATTTATTTTTTTTTTATTTTTTCTCTATTTCTTAAACTTAAGCCCGTATGGAAAGTATGGAAATATGGAAATTTAAAGTATGACCATACTCTGGTTACTGTTTTTATTATTATTTCTATTATGGTCATATGTAAAAGTTTATGGAAAAATATGGAAAATATGGAAAGGCCATTTAATCAAAAGTTTCTCTTCTTTTTATCCCTTTAATCACATCTTCTGACATATAACTTTTACTCCTGTATTTTTCACAACAACCTCGTTTGTGTTCATTTCTACACTCCTTACATATCATTCGCTTTAATTGCTGATATCTACTATCACATGCCAGTATACTTCCTTTACAATTTTGTCCTGATTTTTTTGTGGTGTCTCTCTCATAATTTGACTTAATGTCTTTCAGTTTCAATACAGAATTCTCATCGTAGACATAATGTATTTTGACATACTTGAAAAACGGATTTCTTTCTGTTCTAAGATCCTCTTGCTTTTCAATGAAATAAGAAGGTGCCACATCCCATATGCTTTTATTTCCTACACGCGCCGCCCATTTTTTGTACAACAATGTGGACCTGTACAATATTGCATCTAGTTCTTCTTTTCTAATTCTATCAATCAACGATGTGTCTTTCTGTCTAACAATGTTTTCAAACTGTGCAACCATCACACGTCTGCTAATTTGCCCCATATCTGTATAACTGATCATGTAATTACTTGCAAACATCAATGGTGTTTTCCATACAAAGTCCACTGCATCTCCGTTCTTTATTGCACAAGACATACTCCCCCCAGAAACCATTGACTGAAATGTCTGTTGTGGTAAGAATCTATGTATTTCCTTGGGTAAATCGTCACTAATTACAATGTCTTTGTCCTTAATATACCCCAATCCAAATTTGTCTTCAAATGTTTCATTTATATTTCCAACTTTGTCAAAAAAGCTTCTTACAACATCTAGAACAACACTTTTTCCACAACCACTTTCTCCCAACAAATATAACATAACATCCCACTTATCCCTTACACCAAACATTCTTCCAATCATTGCATAAATGAACTCAACAACCTCATCATTGAATTGATATTTAAGTACTTTGTCGAAATTTTCTGTATTCAAAGTTTTTCTGAAATTGATGTCAAAATATTTCCTTACAACTTTTTCTCCTAATTTCTCCTCACATATGTATTCTTCCTCCACATCATCACAACCTTCAGGTATTTCTACGAATTCACATGTTTCTATATTATATATTCCATTCTTGAAACCATACCAAGCTTCGTCCGTCTCTAAGTAAGGGAAGTTATGATCGTCATATTTGGTCATGTATAGAGACAATTTTTGTTAATATTTTGTTTACTTTTTTTGTTTTACCCTTCTTTAATTTCCTTGATCCTGAACCTGACTGATTTTTGATTTGATTTTGATTTGGATGTAAAGAATTTAAATTTCTATTTCTAAATCTGATAGCCTCCTTATTTGTTTGTCCGTTATTGTTTTGTAACCAGTCCCTTCATAACAACAATGTTTATCTGTCAAAAAGTCTATCTTTGTCATTTACAGTTTTTATCCTCTCATCATACTCATAATATATGTGATGCCCTTTTGATCCTGTTTCAGTTATGAGAGTTTCTTCTTCATTCAAAGGTCAAATGTTTTCCTCAAACCACTTTTTTGCAGTGTATGCTTCATCTTTTTTATCCAGATCCACCACAATTAATTTGCTCTTATTTCCAGTCAAATTGAAATATTTGTTTGATTGTTAAAGTTGAAGATTCTAAATCTTGCCATTTCTCTGGTCTTGATCCCGTTCTCTTTTTTCCATTCTCTCGCCAAATGTTTATACCGTAATATATCCATCCTTTTTCATTTGCCTTTCCTCTCATTTCATCCAAGTTAGTTCGTGTCATACTTATTTCTCGTTTTATTTATGTATGAGAAATAAAAATTCACTTTTTTACGCGCTTTTTATTTAAAACAATTTCTTCTCGCTATAATGTAATAAATATGGACTCATATCCTCTTAAAGAACACGTAAAAACACTTTCAAAAACAGATTTTATACGACTTTATCTTGCTATTAATGAAGAATTCGCCCATTTAAAATCTGAAAATCCCAATACTGTCCATCATCTCCTTTATGCCATCAAACGCCCTGATAAAATTCGGGAGATGTCTTCTCGTTATTATAATCGCAAAAAGCAACAACAACAACAATATCCTGATCAACAACCACCACAACTTCTCGACTGTATTTAAAGCGTTAGATTTTTATACACCTTCGTAATTGTTTATAAAAATCATGTGCTTTTTCAACCATAAATGTACATGAGATTTTCCTCATCAACAACTTCCACATCTTCTCGACTGCAGTTTTTATTCTTAAATACCATTATGGTCGTAATTGTTTATAGAATTCTCATATATATTTCTGACCATAAAAGACAGTAAGAACTTTAACTAACATAATCAATCACATTTCGTCGTTTGACTTGCTATCCATTACACACTTTGTTCTGCACACTCCACACTCACCCTCGAGGTCTATTAAATGGAGCTTCTCGTTTGACTGATTCAGGTTCTTTAACATTTTTATGATAGTATTGAATCATAAATTTCATTAAAGCTTTTATATAATATCTGAATCTGAGTCTAGTTCAGAATCATCTGTGTGTATAGCTTTTGCACGTCAATTAAAGTATAATTCTGGTAAAGTGTCACATAACACAAACACGTTTGAATGCACTTTAATAGTTACATCACCTTTACGTGGAAGAGTTAAAGGAATACTTTTATCATTTATCAAGTTCAAATATCGCTGAATAGTCCCACTAGCCATATGATATGGAGACATTGTCATGTACGCAAATTTCTTTTTTTTGAGATAAAACAAGTGATCGTTAGGACGAGGGTAGTTTCTATCAGCTTTTATGATTTCATCACCTAGTAGTTCATATGAACTGAATTCAAATGCTTTTATCATTAGATCTACAAGTTTCTTGCCACCAGGTCCACTCAAATAAACAATACTTTGACCAGTGTGGTAGAGAGCATGACTCATAGATTTTTTCAAGTATTCACGAATGTTTCTGTCAGGAACAATTTCCTTTAAAAATTTTTCAAATCTAGTTGTATTAATATTTTCATCATAGTCGTAACTTAATCTTTTTGAACAGGGTTTTTTAACAATTTCAGGACGATCATTGTATTTGTCTTTTAAATGGATATAAACAGTTGGAAAAATATTATCAAGAAAATTGTCACTTTTAATTTATTGACATCTTTTTTCCAGATACCATTACCATTACCATTACCATCAGAATTGTCGTAGTACCACCATTGATGTGTGTAAGATGTTCTTTTTTTGGTGGAAGTATATACAAATTTCCCTTTGAAACATTTATGCATGTCATAATAACTATTGATATTGTTTAATAAAAGTTCTTCACTTATGTCTTCCATTTATTTTATGATATACTTTTTTTTTCGTTTTCTTCTGTGCCCCCTCGCCCATTCCCGACATACACCTACAAAAAACGTTTGACTTTGCAAATGGCCCCACGCATTCCCCCCCCCCCCCCCAACCCCCATGCCACTCAGGCTAACATATTCAATTGTCTTTCGTCATAAGACTCATAATCCATTGAACATTTCGCACCACCTTTCTCTCTCCACTGCCACGTGACCTCGTCCTAAAAACCGCCATAAAAAAAAGCCCACAACACTGCTGGCTGCAGCGCTATGGGCTTTCTCTTAGTTTTCTCTTTCTTACTCACTCATTTCCATCGCCATCGCCATATTTCCTCTTTGGTCATGGCTCCTGGATATATCCTTGAATTTTCATATATATATTCCTCTGTATTCCCACTTGTGTTTTCCCGTCTTTTGTCATATGTCACTTGATACGTCTCATTTTCCGATCCTAGTGTCTCCTTTCCTGGATCTCCTAGTTTCTTCTTTAATACTTCCTCTGATAACCCCTTCATCAATCTCCACACTGGATCATCATCATCATCAAGTACCATCTGGAAATGGTTTATTATTTTCCCTAGTGGCACTTTCGTCGGATCTACCCATCCTATTGGACTCGAGAACCTTTCATCAATTTCAATTTCAATTTCACTTCCCCTACCTCTTCCAATTTCACTTTCAGTTTCAATTTCACTTTCACTTTCAGTTTCAATTTCGCTATACTTTTTCTGAACCCCCCACTTTTTGTGAATCCCACATTTCCCATTCTCTTTTCCCTTTCTCCCACACATCTGTCCCTTCCTTTTTCCTGTCTTCAATATCTGATCACATCCTTTCTCATGTTTTTTACAGTTCTTTTTTCCACATACTTATCCCTTGTTCTTTCCCTTTGTAATCATGTATTCACAGTTCATCTTTTTTCTTGTTCTTTTTCTCGTTCTTTTTCTCTTTCGCTGTTCTCTGTGCTCTCCACCAAAGTCCTCACAAAATTCAATTTTTTCCCCGCCAAGACTCTCACGTGACCTCGTTCTCATAACTGTCTAAAAAAAAGCCCACAACACTGCTGGCTGCAGCGCTATGGGCTTTCTCTTCTCACCTTCTCCTCCTCAAAACCATACCTTTCCTGCCATCACACTTCTCATTCCCACCGCCGTATTCCTAAACTCATACTCTTTGTACAAGATCACTTTATTCTCTACACACTTTCTCACTCTCACCTTTCCTTCCACCTTTCCTCTTTTTAACTCCATTCCCAGTTGTTTCTCCAATTTTATCACTTTTGCTGCATCATCTTTCACTTCTATATACTTCATTATCATTCTTACTATCTCCATTGGCATTCTTCCATACACATTCTCTTTCTTGTCTCTGTGTTTCGCACACTCTTTTCCTTCCCTCGACTTTACTCCACAGACTTGTCCTTTACGCTCTCCTTTCTGTATCTCATAGTCGCACATCCTTTGCCCTCACACTTGTCCTCACAAAATTCAGTTTCTTCTCCGCCAAGAAAATTCAATTTCAATTTCTTCTCTTCAAGTCACGTGACCTCGTTCTAATAACTGTCATAAAAAAAAGCCCTACCATGGACACTGCTGGCTGCAATGCTCACGATAGGGCTTTTTTTCACACCAACTCACCTTTCAATTTATCGCTCTCTCTATTATATCTACCACTTTTTGTTTGTTGAATGGTCTGTTCTTAAAATATTTTCCCAATTCTTTTTTTATCAATTGCAGTTCTCCTTCGTTTAGCGGTGGGTTCATTCTTTTTGAACTCCACTCCACATATCCCACTATTTTTCTCGCTTTCTCTCCTAGCTCCACTAACTCACACATAACTTTTTCTTCCACTACTTTTTCTTCCTTCCATGCACTTCCACAATATCCACATCTCTCTCCATGTTTCATCCATTCTTTGTAACACTTTTTGTGTCCTCTGTGTCCACAACAATTCGTCTTTACATTCTCCTCTCTCATCTTTATCGTCCCGTAACATACATAACATTCTTCTCTCTCCACCTCTCTGTGTTTCGCACACTTCTCTCTTCCATCTCTCGACTTCACTCCACACATGGTTCCCTTCTTCTTTCCTCGTTTGAACTCGTAGTCGCACATCTTTTGCTCTCACCAAAATCCTCACAAAATTGAATTTCTTTTCCGCCAAGACCTCTGTCACGTCACCCTTCTCATATTTCCTCCAACATATTTCCGCAAACGTGACCTCCTTCTACTTACTGTCATCAAAAAAAAGCCCCTAACACTGCTGGCTGCAGCGCTAAGGGCTTTCTCTTTCTTTTTCTCAATTCCATCCCAATATTTCTAACACTGTTTCTTCATCGTCTTAATACAATCTGCACACCATTCCTTTCTCCTTCACACATCTCTTTACCTTCTCGGTCTCCTCCACCTTTCCTCTCGTCATTCTCAATCCTGTCTCTTTCTCAAATCTCAGTTTCTCTTCAACACTTCCTCTCACTTCTTTCCACTTCACAAAACTCATCACCATCATCTTTATCTCCATTGGCAACTTTCCCATCTCCACTTTTCCCTCCTTTTTCTTCTCCCTGTGTCTCCCACACTTTTCCAACCCATCTCTCGACTTCACTCCACACACTTGTCCTTTTCGTATTCCTTTCTTAAACTCGTAGTCACACATCCTTTGCCCTCTCACAAGTCCTCTCAAAATTCAGTTTTTTCTCCGCCAAGAATTTTCTCTTCCACTTCATAAAAAAAAGCCCTCAACACTGCTGGCTGCAGCACTAAGGGCTTTCTCTCACATTCTTCTCTCCACTTTACAACCCTCTCAATCTCCTTCCTACCTCTTCTATCAGTTTCACACACTTCATCGCCCTCACTGTCATATTTATCTCTTTTCCATCCCTTTCTTCCCATATTGCTGCCATCCCTTCTCTCCTCATCGACCAACTCTTCCACCTTATACTTTCCTTCACTTCTTCTTTCACCTCCACTCTTCCCCTTTCCAATTTTATTCCCATCTCCCTTTCCCACTTCAACTTCTCTTCTGTACTCCACTCCACTTCTCCCACATATCTCATTATCATCCCCACTATCTCCATCGGAAACTTCATCACTCTCACCTCCTCTTTCTTCATCACCTTCTCCATCTCTTTCTCCTCTCGCTTCCCTTCTTTCTTCTCTTTTCTGTGTTTACTACACTTTTCCTTTCCATCACACTACTTCACTCCACACACTGTTCCTTTCTTGGCTCCTCTCTTGAACTTGTAGTCGCACATCCTTTGCTCTCTTCTAAGTCCTCTCAAAATTCAATTTTTCCTCCGCCAAGACCTTCTTTCCTCTTTGTCACGTGACCTTTCTTCGACCTCCCACCTCTTTCTCGAGCTCAATTTTCAATTTTTCTACGCCAAGACCTTGACCTTCTCTTCACTGTCACGTGACCTCTTCTTTCTCTTCACTCGTTCCTCTTTCTGTCATAAAAAAAAAGCTCTTCGCACTGCTGGCTGCAATGCAAAGAGCTATTTTTACTCTCCTCCTCTCTTCTCTTCACTTGTTATGAATCACCCTCTGGAAACCTCTGGAACCTTCTAGAACATTCCTTCATGGAACCTTGTGGAACCTTCTGGAACCTTCTTTGCTTTCCTGCCTTGTCTTGTTGTCATTGGTATCATTGGTATCATTGTATTACTAATTGCTCTTTCTGGAACTTTCTTTGGGTCTTGACAAGGAAGACTCTCAAAAGGTATAAAAGGGGGATGGGGGACCTGTCCCATCCCTCAAGTGAATTATTGTTTCCAATACAATCATCACTCCTCTCAGTTCCTTGTCTGCCATGTCCTGTCCTGCCATGTTCCTGACATCATAATTCACTTCACCCTCTCCTACTACTCTCTGCCATCATGTCTGACCCAAACAACACCTTCCCTGATGCAACTGCCTTCCAATGTCGACCAATTACAAGCCCTTTCAAGACAGACACACCAACTTCAAGAACAAGTCCTTCACCAGCAGCACCAGCTTCAACAACAACTTCACCAACAAGAACATCAAGCTCTTCCCCTGCCTCAAGCCAACCAAGCAAGAGAGCCCAAGGTTCCCAGCCCTGACAAGTTCACTGGGCTGGTCAAAGACCTTAGGAACTTCATGGCCACTGTGGAGAATGTCATCCTTCTCCAACCTTCAAGATTTCCCAGTGAGCAAGTCAAGGTTCTTTTCACAAGCACCCTCCTGTCTGGTCAAGCTCAATCATGGTACAGATCTCTCCCAAGCACACCCACCACCCTGCAAGAGCTCTGGGAGGGGCTGGAAGCTACCTTTGGTGACCCCTACGCATCTTGGACAGCAAGATCCAAGCTCAAGCATATCAAGCAAGGAAAGCAATCTTGTGTGGCCTACACCAACCAATTCAAGCAACTAGCCAGAGACTCTGGATACAATGATGCAGCTCTGATGGAGCTGTACCATGATGGTCTCCATGAGTCTATCCAAGACATGCTCTCCCAGTCTCTGGACATCCCTGAGACCTTGGAAGAGTACATTCTCCTTGCCATCAAGATTGACAACAGACTCTACTCCAAGAGGCTGAAGCAAAGACAAGTAGGAACTACATCAAGACCTACCCCAGTCCCTCAAGCTCTTACAGTTCCTGAACCCATGCAAGTGGATGCAGTTGAGACACTTCCTAAGGGTCCTCTGAGCCAAGAGGAGAAAACAAGGAGGGCCCAGCAGGGACTGTGTTTCTACTGTGGCTCCAAGGAACACGCTGTCAAGGACTGCCCAAGGAAGAAGCACCGTCCAGGCTCACTGAGGGGCAATTTTGTGAGACTACACCAAGGTCTCAGTGATAAAGTCTAGGATTTTATTCGCAAAAACAAGCGTACCTGTCATAAAACTGCAAGGATCGGGACCCCTATTATTGCTCCCAGTTCTTTAGTTTCCAAGGCGTTATCAAAGTGTATTTGCAGCTAACCCGTCTTTATTATTGGGTCTGCTTTTACTACTTTCGTCTTAACAGTTTCCGTTGCACCAGAGTTTTCTCAACATATTTTCTTTTTCAGTGACTAACAGAGACTGCCCGACTGCCTAGGGATGGGGTGCCTGACAGGCTGTACCCCAAGCACGCCTAATTTATTATTTATTTTTGGCACTTGTACATACATGCATAGGGTTGGGGGGGACTTAGAGCATTTGTGGTGGATGCTCCAAGTCAGGGGGGTTGACTTGTCAATTTTCTCTCTCTCTGTTTTTGGGCCATTTCTCTTTTTCCTTTTTTCTTCAATCTGATTTCTGTCCATTGGCACCAATACAGAGTCCCTTCAAATCCATCTGGCTCGCCAAGGTGAGGGTAGTGAGAGATGGTACACACCCGGGTGTGTACATGGTCCCTTCGTGGGGCTCCTCTTAAGGGGCCGTGGGTGGGGAATGCAGCTGGCCCCACCAGCAACTGTGTGACATTGCCGGCTCTGTGTTGGAGTGAGGATCCCTGGCGCTTGCCCGCTGCGATGACGGTGGTGGTGGTGACGACGACGGCGTCGTTGTCCCCAACCTTCCCGTCCCCGCGAGGGTGTTGGTGGCTGCGCCCGGTGCAGCCCCCGACACCTGAGAGTTCGATCTACAAGCGCCTGCCTCAGTCCTATTGCTGTGAGGGTGAGATGTGTGAGTACGAGTGCGATGCGATAAAGCCCGTTGGTCGAGTGATCGTGCCGACGCAGCCCGGCGGGGTGCGTGTACGATCGCAGGTGTTTCTGCGTGCGAGTTCCCTGCTGGCGACCTTCCGACCCCTACATAGTCGACTCCCTTCTCCCTCTCCCCCCCGTCGCTGGCGACGACGAGGGCTCCCACAGCACCGTCCGCGACGAGGGGCGCTAGGTCGCGCCCTGTCCGTCCCGTCGCTATTAACCGCTCCTGTTGTATTTGAGATTAGGTTCCTGCGATAAAAACCCCTGTTTCCCTCTTCTCTCTCTTTATTCTGCGGTTGTGTTGCGCCCTCGGGAGTGCCCTTCTGTTTCCCCTCGCATCGGCCCGCGGCCACGTGAGTAATCGGTGCTCCAGCACCGATCCTTCAGAGGATTGTCCCTCTGAATGCTCATTCTTTGTGTTTGAGACCCCTGTTAGACAGATCAGTAGGGATACTTCGTGGACTAGGCAAGTAGTAGGGTTGAAACACCCCCTAGACAACAGCCCAATAAAGTTAGTTTTAGCCTATTATTTGCTTTCCCTCACTCTAGGGCCCAGATCCCAGGGTCAAAGGAGTGAGTATAGTCTCACAATTTTCTGGACCCTCCTCCAAGCTGCCCCTGTTTCATCACCACCACCAGCACCACAAACACCTCAGATTCCAAGCCCCACCAACTCACCATGGATGTCAAGATTCAACTCTCACCCAAGTCAACCATCACAACCAAGGCCCTTATCGACTCTGGATCATCCTGCAACATCATTGATGCCACCCTTGCCAAGTCTTGTGCCATTCCCACCATCAAGAAATCCACACCCCTCAAGGTCCACTTTGCCAATCATGCTCTGTTCAAGGAAATCAGCCATGAAACCAAGCTAAACCTCCACATCCAAGACTTTCCACCATCCATGGTCAACCTGGAAGTATTGGATCTTGGCTCACCCACATTCTCTGTCATCCTGGGATTACCATGGCTTCAAGCCCAGAACCCTGACATTGATTGGGTCACTGGTCAAGTCCAACCTCCACCAATTGGAACAGTCACCCAAAACTCAAGTCAAGCCCCCAAGTCTCATGCTCTCAAGCCCTTGATTCAAGATTCACAGCCAGCCAAGATTCAAGTACCACAGTTCACAGTCCACATTCAAGATTCAAGTTTGTTATGAATCACCCTCTGGAAACCTCTGGAACCTTCTAGAACATTCCTTCATGGAACCTTCTGGAACCTTCTGGAACCTTCTAGAACATTCCTTCATGGAACCTTGTGGAACCTTCTGGAACCTTCTTTGCTTTCCTGACTTGTCTTGTTGTCATTGGTATCATTGGTATCATTGTATTACTAATTGCTCTTTCTGGAACTTTCTTGGAGTCTTGACAAGGAACACTCTCAAAAGGTATAAAAGGGGGATGGGGGACCTGTCCCATCCCTCAAGTGAATTATTGTTTCCAATACAATCATCACTCCTCTCAGTTCCTTGTCTGCCTTGTCCTGTCCTGCCCTGTTCCTGACATCATAATTCACTTCACCCTCTCCCACTACTCTCTGCCATCATGTCTGACCCAAACAACACCTTCCCTGATGCAACTGCCTTCCAAGCCTTGATGGACCAATTACAAGCCCTCTCAAGACAGACACACCAACTTCAAGAACAAGTCCTTCACCAGCAGCACCCTCCTGTCTGGTCAAGCTCAATCATGGTACAGATCTCTCCCAAGCACACCCACCACCCTGCAAGAGCTCTGGGAGGGGCTGGAAGCTACCTTTGGTGACCCCTACGCATCTTGGACAGCAAGATCCAAGCTCAAGCATATCAAGCAAGGAAAGCAATCTTGTGTGGCCTACACCAACCAATTCAAGCAACTAGCCAGAGACTCTGGATACAATGATGCAGCTCTGATGGAGCTGTACCATGATGGTCTCCATGAGTCTATCCAAGACATGCTCTCCCAGTCTCTGCACATCCCTGAGACCTTGGAAGAGTACATTCTCCTTGCCATCAAAATTGACAACAGACTCTACTCCAAGAGGCTGAAGCAAAGACAAGTAGGAACTACATCAAGACCTACCCCAGTTCCTCAAGCTCTTACAGTTCCTGAACCCATGCAAGTGGATGCAGTTGAGACACTTCCTAAGGGTCCTCTGAGCCAAGAGGAGAAAACAAGGAGGGCCCAGCAGGGACTGTGTTTTTACTGTGGCTCCAAGGAGCATGCTGTCAAGGACTGCCCAAGGAAGAAGCACCCAAACTCCCAGGTCCAGGCTCACTGAGGGGCAATTCCCTGGACCCTCCTCCAAGCTGCCCCTGTTTCATCACCACCACCAGCACCACAAGCACCTCAGATTCCAAGCCCCACCAACTCACCATGGATGTCAAGATTCAACTCTCACCCAAGTCAACCATCACAACCAAGGCCCTTATAGACTCTGGATCATCCTGCAACATCATTGATGCCACCCTTGCCAAGTCTTGTGCCATTCCTACGATCAAGAAATCCACACCCCTCAAGGTCCACTTTGCCAATCATGCTCTGTTCAAGGAAATCAGCCATGAAACCAAGCTAAACCTCCACATCCAAGACTTTCCACCATCCATGGTCAATCTGGAAGTATTGGATCTTGGCTCACCCACATTCTCTGTCATCCTGGGATTACCATGGCTGCAAGCCCAGAACCCTGCCATTGATTGGGTCACTGGTCAAGTCCAACCTCCACCAATCGGAACAGTCACCCAAAACTCAAGTCAAGCCCCCAAGTCTCATGCTCTCAAGCCCTTGATTCAAGATTCACAGCCAGCCAAGACTCAAGTTCCACAGTTCACAGTTCACAGTCAAGATTCAAGTAGAGCTCATAGAGCTCACAGTCATGGCCATGACTCTTGTTCACAGAACCCACAGTCAAAGATTCAAGTACCACAGTTCACAGTCCACATTCAAGATTCAAGTTCCATAGCTCACAGTCTTTGCCAAGAACAGAACTCTCAGTCAAAGATTCAAGAATCACAGTTCCCAGTCAAGAATTCAAGCCCCACTGCTGAGGAGCACAACAACCTGGACCCATCAGACCTTTTGCTGGCATCCAAGCTGCCAAAAGAATATCTCCCTTATGCTGATGTGTTTTCCAAGACCAAGGCAGACCTGCTACCAGCTCAGAGGCCTTATGACTGTGAAATCCCACTCAAGGATGAAACTTGCAGCCCACCTTTCAAGCCACTGTACCACCTCTCTCCACCAGAAGCCAAGGCCCTCCAAGAATACATTGAAGAAATGCTGAACAAGGGATTCATCCAACCTTCCAAGTCACCAGCTGGAGCTCCCATCTTTTTTGTCAAGAAGAAGGATGGGGGACTGAGACCCTGTGTGGACTACAGAGATCTCAATGAGATGACAGTCAAGAACCGCTATCCACTGCCTCTCATCTCTGAATTACTGGACAAACTGAGCCATGCAAGGATATTTTCCAAGATTGACCTCAGAGGTGCCTACAATTTGGTCAGAATTAAGCCCCAGGATCAATGGAAGACTGCCTTCAGATGCAAATACGGTCACTTTGAGTACTTGGTCATGCCCTTTGGACTTACCAATGCTCCAGCTATTTTCCAAGGCATGATGAATGACATCTTCAGGGATATTCTGGACCTTTTTGTCATTGTCTACCTGGATGATATCCTGGTATTTTCATCTGACACTGCAAGCCATATGGGACATGTCAAGACTGTCTTGGAGAGACTCAGACAGCATCACCTCTATGCAAAGCTGGAGAAGTGTGAATTCCACAAGACCTCCATTGAGTTTTTGGGGTTCATTGTGTCTGACAAAGGGATCTCCATGGCACCAGACAAGATCCAAACTATTCTTGAATGGAAGGCTCCAAATTCCATCAAGGATGTTCAAAGCTTCCTTGGATTTTGCAACTTCTACAGAACCTTCATTGCCAACTATTCTGCCATAGCCAAGCCTCTCACTGATCTCACCAAGAAGACCACCAAGTTTGAATGGACCCCAGCAGCAGAGCAAGCCTGGCTAGCTCTTAAGACAGCAACCACAAGTGCACCACTCCTTAAGCATGTGGATCCCTTGCTTCCCTTCACCTTGGAAACTGATGCCTCAGACTATGCCCTCAGTGCTGTTCTGTCCCAGCCAAGCTCTCAGGACCCTCTGCTCCTCTGCATCCAGTGGCATATTACTCCAGGAAGCTGAACAGTGCTGAGTGTAACTACACAGTCCATGACAAGGAGTTGCTTGCAATTGTGGAAGCATTCAAATTCTGGAGACACTACTTGGCTGGTTCTAAAGGCATCTCTGTCTATTCTGATCACAAGAACCTCACCTTCTTCAGGGCAAGGAGGTTGCTCAAGCAGAGGCATGCCAGGTGGGCTGAACTGCTCTCTGAGTATGACTTTAAGCTGTGCTATTCTCCTGGCCACCTTAACACTGTGGCTGATGCCCTGTCAAGAAGAACAGACCTTGCACCTGAAGGGGGAGATGGTTTCACCCCACCATCCAAGACACACCTTTCTTTGCTTCCTGACAGTGTGTGGGCCCATGCTATTTCCAAGGACCCCAAGCCTCACAAGATTCAAATCAGCCAAGAAGAGGAAAAACTTGAGATACTCAAGACAAGGCATGATGCAGCAACAGCTGGACACCCAGGAGAGCACAAGACATATGAGCTTGTTTCCAGAGACTTCTACTGGCCAGGCATGAGGAAGTACATCAAGAACTATGTCAGCAGCTGTGAAACCTGTCAAAGAAACAAATCCAGCAGACACAAGCCCTATGGACTTCTGGAGCCCCTCCCAATTGCCATCAGCCCTTGGTCATCAATATCCATGGACTTCATTGTGAAACTGCCCCCATCCCATGGATTTGACTCTATCCTTGTTGTCATCTGCAGAAGGACAAAGTTGGCCCATTTCATCCCCTGCACTGAGAATGTAGATGCACAAGGAACAGCAGACCTGTTTTTGCAGCACATATTCAGGCTCCATGGGCTGCCTCAGTCAATCGTCAGTGACAGAGGACCACAGTTCAGATCTCAATTTTGGAAAGCACTCACAGCAGCCCTTGGAATCAAGTCTCAACTGTCAACTGCTTATCACCCTCAGACTGATGGACAAACAGAAAGAACAAACCAGACTCTGGAGCAGTATTTGAGGTGCTATGTCAGCTATCAACAGGATGATTGGCCCACCCTCCTTCCACTGGCAGAATTTGCTCTCAACAATTCTCTCCACTCAAGCACCCAGCTATCTCCTTTCTTTGCAACCTATGGCTTCAATCCAAGAGGAGATCTTCTGGGACAAGAGACCCTATCCAATGTCCAAGCTCTTGCTGCGGCTTCACACTTACATAAGCTCAAGATCATCAACTCCTTCCTGGACTCCACCCTGAAGCAAGCCCAAGAAGATGCCTCAAGATTTGCCAACACTCACAGAATGGACCATGACCTTGCTGTGGGTCAGCAAGTTTGGCTTCTGAGGAAGAACTTGCAGACCAAAAGACCAAGTCCCAAGCTAGACAACCTCAAGTTGGGACCTTTCAAGATCTTGGAGCAAATCAATCCAGTCACCTTCAAGCTGGATCTCCCTGCATCCATGAAGATCCACCCAGTTTTCCATGTCAGCCTTTTAGAGAAGTTTGTGGCCAATTCCATTCCAGGCAGAGTTGTTCCTCCTCCTCCTCCAGTTGAGGTAGAAGGTGAAGAGGAATTTGAGGTTGAACAAATCTTGGATGCCAAGTGGTTTGGAAGAACACTCAAGTTCCTTGTTAAGTGGTCGGTTACTCAGATGCTGACAACACCTGGGAGCCTGAGTCAAACCTCACTCACTGCCAAGACCTTCTGCTCGAGTTCAAGACCAGGTACCCCACCAAGTTGCAGAAGAGGCCTAAAAGGGGGAGATGATGTTATGAATCACCCTCTGGAAACCTCTGGAACCTTCTAGAACATTCCTTCATGGAACCTTCTGGAACCTTCTGGAACCTTCTAGAACATTCCTTCATGGAACCTTGTGGAACCTTCTGGAACCTTCTTTGCTTTCCTGACTTGTCTTGTTGTCATTGGTATCATTGGTATCATTGTATTACTAATTGCTCTTTCTGGAACTTTCTTGGAGTCTTGACAAGGAACACTCTCAAAAGGTATAAAAGGGGGATGGGGGACCTGTCCCATCCCTCAAGTGAATTATTGTTTCCAATACAATCATCACTCCTCTCAGTTCCTTGTCTGCCTTGTCCTGTCCTGCCCTGTTCCTGACAAAGTTCCACAGCTCACAGTCTTTGCCAAGAACAGAACTCTCAGTCAAAGATTCAAGAATCACAGTTCCCAGTCAAGAATTCATGCCCCACTGCTGAAGAGCACAGGAACTTGGACCCATCAGACCTTTTGCTGGCATCCAAGCTACCAAAAGAATATCTCCCTTATGCTGATATGTTTCCAAGACCAAGGCAGACCTGCTACCAGCTCAGAGGCCTTATGACTGTGAAATCCCACTCAAGGATGAAACTTGCAGCCCACCTTTCAAGCCACTGTACCATCTCTCTCCACCAGAAGCCAAGGCCCTCCAAGAATACATTGAAGAAATCCTGAACAAGGGATTCATCCAACCTTCCAAGTCACCAGCTGGAGCTCCCATCTTTTTTGTCAAGAAGAAGGATGGGGGACTGAGACCCTGTGTGGACTACAGAGATCTCAATGAGATGACAGTCAAGAACTGCTATCCACGGCCTCTCATCTCTGAATTACTGGACAAACTGAGCCATGCAAGGATATTTTCCAAGACTGACCTCAGAGGTGCCTACAATTTGGTTAGAATTAAGCCCCAGGATCAATGGAAGACTGCCTTCAGATACAAATATGGTCACTTTGAGTACTTGGTCATGCCCTTTGGACTTACCAATGCTCCAGCTATTTTCCAAGGCATGATGAATGACATCTTCAGGGATATTCTGGACCTTTTTGTCATTGTCTACCTGGATGATATCCTGGTATTTTTGTCTGACACTGCAAGCCATATGAGACATGTCAAGACTGTCTTGGAGAGACTCAGACAGCATCACCTCTATGCAAAGCTGGAGAAGTTTGAATTCCACAAGACCTCCATTGAGTTTTTGGGATTCATTGTGTCTGACAAAGGGATCTCCATGGCACCAGACAAGATCCAAACTATTCTTGAATGGAAGGCTCCAAATTCCATCAAGGATGTTCAAAGCTTCCTTGGGTTTTGCAACTTCTACAGAACCTTCATTGCCAACTATTCTGCCATAGCCAAGCCTCTCACTGATCTCACCAAGAAGACCACCAAGTTTGAATGGACCCCAGCAGCAGAGCAAGCCTGGCTAGCTCTTAAGACAGCAACCACAAGTGCACCACTCCTTAAGCATGTGGATCCCTTGCTTCCCTTCACCTTGGAAACTGATGCCTCAGACTATGCCCTCAGTGCTGTTCTGTCCCAGCCAAGCTCTCAGGACCCTCTGCTCCTCTGCATCCAGTGGCATATTACTCCAGGAAGCTGAACAGTGCTGAGTGTAACTACACTGTCCATGATAAGGAGTTGCTTGCAATTGTGGAAGCATTCAAATTCTGGAGACACTACTTGGCTGGTTCTAAAGGCATCTCTGTCTATTCTGATCACAAGAACCTCACCTTCTTCAGGGCAAGGAGGTTGCTCAAGCAGAGGCATGCCAGGTGGGCTGAACTGCTCTCTGAGTATGACTTTAAGCTGTGCTATTCTCCTGGCCACCTTAACACTGTGGCTGATGCCCTGTCAAGAAGAACAGACCTTGCACCTGAAGGGGGAGATGGTTTCACCCCACCATCCAAGACACACCTTTCTTTGCTTCCTGACAGTGTGTGGGCCCATGCTATTTCCAAGGACCCCAAGCCTCACAAGATTCAAATCAGCCAAGAGGAGGAAAAACTTGAGATACTCAAGACAAGGCATGATGCAGCAACAGCTGGACACCCAGGAGAGCACAAGACTGTGACAGGCGGAGCCCGTTGGAGTGCGTCGTGCTGCTTGGTGCGAGGAAAAGGAAAGGGAAGGGGGAATAAAGAGAAAAAAAAGATCAGACTTGTCAATCCTGTTACATGGTAGCAGCGGATAGAAGGAAGTAAGAAACCTCGACCCCTCCTCCTGAACACTACACTGCAAAACCCCATCCCTACGATTGCTGACAGCGATCGCGCCAACCGATCAAGAACCGCTTGATCGCCAGAGGCGACCAAGCGGCTGTCAAGAACTCGTGCGGCCGCTGGGAGCGGCTGTCTCAAGAAGAAACAAGAAACGCGTGATCGCAATTGCTGGAGGCGATTGCGACTGCGCAAACACAAGAACAAGACAACTGGGCGACTGCCGGAGGCGGTCACGCAGCACACGCAAGAACCGATCGGCCGCCGGAGGCGACCAATCAGCTGTAAAACAGGACCGCGTAGCGATCACCAGAGGCGACTGCACCGCTCACAAGGACCGATTGGCTGCTGGAGGCGACCAACCGACCGCACGAACAAGAGCAGCTTGATCACGATCGCTGGAGGCGATCGCGACCGCGCAAACACAAGAACCACGATCGCCAGAGGTGACCGCGACTGCACGAACAAGAACAGCCCAATTGCAATCACTGGAGGCGAGTGCGACCCTGTGACACAAGAAAGGCCGCGAAGCAGTTGCCAAGACGATCGTGCCGCGCAAGAACCACGTTCCACACCAAGACCACAACTGCATCCGCCCGCAGCAACCGCGACTAACAAGAACTGGCGAGGTCGCTGGAGGCGACCCCGCAGAAGCAAGAACCTCGTCGCGACCGCCTGCAGCGGCCACAACTGATCAATAGAAAATAAGAACCTCGCCGCCTTCAGCAACTCAGCAAGCAGCAGGATGCCTCTCCCAGACGATTTCAACACGAACTTTCAGGCAGCCACGCACGACTTGCTGGTACTGACCACGTTCTTAAACGCGGACCCAAACACTGCCCAACCGATCAATGACACGGAGTTCATTGATCAATGGCTCCGCTGGTCAGCCGAGATGGAAGATCCAAGCACCCTTGGGTCAGAAACAATCTCGTGGGCGATGCGCCTCCTTGCTGTGGTGCGAGAAGCAAATGCAGCTCGGGAACGAATGCGCCAATACACGGCAAGCGTAATTGCAGAAGCGCAGATGAACGCCGAGCGTGTGAACATGCTCAATGAACGAATCGGATTTCTCCAAGAAAGGGTCGAATCCCAAGATCGCTCAAATGTCGAACAAAGCGCCATGTTGGAGCACGCTCTCAGGAACAACGAATTTGAACGGAGAGCCATTCCATCCAAGAAAACCAAGTCATCCGAATCTGAAATCGAGGAACGTTCCTCTCGCAAGAAAGGCAAGCGCGCGGCTCGTCAGGATGACAAGCCTCGCGAGAGCGGACCACGAAACATGCTCCTCAAGAACGCCTTAGGACTTATCAAGGTCTTTGACGGCACGAAGAATCGCGAAACAGCTGTCAAGTTCCTGAAACAACTCCGCGGTGCGGCGACGTTGATGGACGAGCCTGATGTCCTTGTGGAAGGAATCCAACAGTACCTCGAAGGCGTCGCACTCTCCTGGTGGGAGGGTCTTGACGACAACGAACGACCTGAAACTCTAGAAGAATTTGAAATCGCTGTGACTGAACATTTCGTTCCGAACAACGCATCTGACGACGCTGAATTCAAGCTTCGCAAGCTCGAACAGAAGAATCAGAATACCTCGGAGTTTGAGAAGATCTTCCTCAGACACGCTGACCAAGTACCCAACCTGAACGAAAAGGACCGCAAGGATATCTTCTGGTTTGCGCTACGTGAAGACATCTGGAGTACAATGACTCTATTGAAACAAAACCGACGAAACCTCTCGTTCAATCAACTGGTAGTTGCTGCAACCGAGGCCGAACGATCTTCGCACTCTGGCGTACGTGTAGGAATCCACGAACGAATTGGGCATAAGCAACCAGAGAACCTTATGCCCAAGTATGAACAGAAACCGAAAGTACCAAGTGACCCAATGGACTTGAGCACAACTGAAACCAAGGCACAACAGCGCGAACGCGAGATGCGAGAAGGAAGATGTTTCCTTTGCAAAGAAAAAGGCCACACAAGAAATGAATGCCCGACGAAACGAACCACAGGATTGGCAAATATTGATGGAAATGGGCGAACGAAACGTTACAAGGAATCTGAGGCCTGTAGGGATCGCAGGAATGAAACTGACTCCAATAAAGATTCCGATGAAAACTACTCGTCGCTCATAACTCATAGAAAACCACGACAGCGTATGGAACGGTGCCCATACACAATCACTACTCCGTCGGGAAAGCCTGACGTCGAGCGACACGACACCATCGAATGCACCGCTTATGTGGCTGGAAAACGAGTCAAAATACTCATTGACAACGGGGCCTCACAAATGTTTGTGAGCTCCAGACTAATACAACGAATGAGCCTCTCAACAAAACCGATTGATTGCGACCTTCGCATGGCCAACAATGCCCAGTCCAAGAGCAAGTCGTTTGCCTCCATCCAGTACTCTGTGGCAGGGCAACTGGAATGGGCCGAATTTGTTGTTGTAGATGCACTACGATATGACCTGATTTTGGGTATTCCCTGGTTCAAGTGGAGAAACCCAACGATTGATTATCACGCCAACCGTTTCTCATTCACGAACGCAGATGGCCAGACTCGACAAGCTCGGTACGGCAGCCGGAAACTGTCCCCAATTCCTGAAGCAATCACCCAGAATATCATCTCAGGCATTGAAGCAAGACAAATCATACAGGCTGGAGCCTCAGCATTTATGGTCCGCATTCATGATATATCTACTATGGATGGAGAACGTGCAAACGCCCCGACCAGCAACGAACTGTTGAAGGTCCTCGAAGAGTACCACAACAGTGTCTTTGCTGAGAAACTCCCAGAGGGTCGCCCTCCTGACAGACCTACGATTCCTGGCGGGAATCACAAGATTCCTTTGATTCCAGGGGCCCAACCAGTGTGGAAACCCCTGTATCATCTCTCGAAACTTGAACTGGCCGAGATGGCCAAGCAACTGGACGAACTGATCAAGATGGGCCATGTCCGACCCTCCAAGTCCCCGTGGGGAGCCCCTGTCTTGTTTGTAAACAAGCCGGGTGGTGGGCTGCGGATGTGCATTGACTACCGCGAACTGAACAAGTTGACAGTCAAAGACCGATACTCCTTACCCCGTATCTCTGAACTGCGCGATCGATGTGTGGGAGCAAAATTCTTCACAAAACTTGATCTCCGATCTGGGTACTACCAAGTGGCGGTAGCCCCTGAAGATATTGAGAAAACAGCCTTCCGAACTCGTTACGGCCACTTCGAAT
The DNA here is from genome assembly GCA_025765615.1 of Zopfochytrium polystomum. Lineage (NCBI taxonomy): Eukaryota > Fungi > Chytridiomycota > Chytridiomycetes > Chytridiales > Chytridiaceae > Zopfochytrium > Zopfochytrium polystomum. Next base: position 435,427 of record JAIVFJ010000025.1, read on the forward strand.
ATGTTGTTTGTCCCTTTGGGCTAACAGGTCTTCCAGCCACCTTTCAAAGGATGATGAACAATGTGTTTCACGGAATTCTTGACGATTTTGTGGTGGTTTATATGGACGACATCCTTATATACTCCAAAGACCGGAAAAGTCACATACAACATGTGCGCAAAGTTCTTCGGCGCCTTCATGAGCATGGGTTGCAACTGAAGCTGTCAAAGTGCGAATGGGAACGCCAAGAGGTGCAATTCCTTGGCTACCTTATCTCGCAGAATGGCATTCGAATCACACCAGAACACATTGCAGCAGTGACAGACTTTCCACTTCCCACAACGACTGTGGACTTGCAACAGTTTCTTGGCCTGGCCAACTACTTCCACATCTTCTGCCCAGAGATGGCTCGTGTGGCGGGCCCTCTCCATGCCCTTGTGAAGGGCGAGTCCAGCGGGAAACGACACCCCTTAAAAGGGTGGGAGGGAGCGGTGCATGGCCGCGCCTTTGACAAATTGAAGCAATTGATCACCAGTGCTCCAGTGCTCCGCTTCTACGAACCTGACTTACCAACGAAAGTAAAAACAGACTCATCAGCATATGCCATTGGAGCTTGCTTGATGCAGGACGATGGCAAAGGGTGGAGACCAGTTGCATACTACTCCCGAAAACTCTTGCCAGCTGAAACACGATATGACACCCGAGAACAAGAACTGCTCGCAGTACACGAAGCCCTGAACGCCTGGAGACCGTACCTGGAGGGTACGCGATTCCACGTCCAGTCTGACCACCAATCACTGAAGTGGCTACAAGACCAGAAGATCCTGAACCGACGACAAGCCCGGTGGGTGATGAACTTTCAAAGCTACGACTTCACCATAGGATTTACGCCTGGTGACACCAACGCAGTGGCGGATATCCTCTCAAGACGACCTGACTTTGCGACTAGATGCGACATGTGCAGAACACGGATCAACGCAGTCCAACTCGCTTTGTACAATACCATCGACAATGAAATAACAAAAGAATGCTTGCAAGACCCCGAAGCTGAAACATGGAGAGAGTACCTCCAAGAACCAAGTTCAGTTCCAAAGGGACTCCGTCACCAACTTGGGAAGTGGAGTGACGAAGACAATGAACTGAAATATGACGGACGACGCTATGTCCCAGACAAGAACGATTTGCGAGCACGTCTGCTTGCTGAATACCACGAAACGCCATTGGCAGGACACCCAGGCGGTCTCAGATTGTATGCTCGGATGAGCAAGAAATGGTACTGGCCAGGAATGGAAAAGGATTGCAAGCGCTTCACCAAGTCCTGCGACGAATGCCAGAGAACCGAGAAAGAAAGGGCCAACGAACAAGGGTATCTCCAGCCCCTAGAAGTTCCTTCCCAGAGGTGGAAGGCGATCAGCATGGACTTGGTGCCAGACATGCCTGAAGAAAACGGTTACGATGCCCTCCTAGTGGTACAGGATCGTCTAACTAAACGCATTCATTTATTGCCAACACAAACAACTGCAAGCAACAAAGATGTCGCAGAACTGTACTTTGACCGAATCTTCCCCCTACATGGGGTCCCTGAAACGATTACCTCCGATCGAGGTAGCCAGTTTGTGTCACGTTTCACGAATCACTTGTTCAAGTTGACTGGAACGACGATGGATTACTCAACGGCCCGACATCAACAGTCAAACGGCCAAGTCGAACGAACGATTCAGACCCTGAAAACAACCCTCCGAGGATTGCTGGAAACTCCTGGAGCGAAATGGACAAAGTTCCTACCGAACATGGAGTTTGCATTTAACTCCAACATGAATAGTACCACACGATTCTCCCCTTTCCATCTGGATTTGGGATACGAACCACTGGGGCCTGGAGACCTACCACCACTTGTAGTAGGGGGACCGCGATCGAAACGAGAACCAGAAGCCGAGGAGTTCTTTGAACACCTCACAGACATATTAAGCGCTGCAAGGAACCGCATCTTAGTTGCCCAACAAGAACAAGAACAAGAATTCAATGAACGACATCGACCTGACCCCCTGTATCAGGTTGGAGACAGAGTGATGTTGTTGCGACAAGGTCTTCGCGCTCCTGGTGTGATTACCAGAGAAGGACTTGCTACGCCATACATCGGGCCCTTCGAAGTGACAAAGGCTGAACCACCAAACTGTTACTGAATCACCCTCTGGAAACCTCTGGAACCTTCTAGAACATTCCTTCATGGAACCTTCTGGAACCTTCTGGACCTTCTAGAACATTCCTTCATGGAACCTTGTGGAACCTTCTGGAACCTTCTTTGCTTTCCTGACTTGTCTTGTTGTCATTGGTATCATTGGTATCATTGTATTACTAATTGCTCTTTCTGGAAACTTTTCTTGGAGTCTTGACAAGGAACACTCTCAAAAGGTATAAAAGGGGGATGGGGGACCTGTCCCATCCCTCAAGTGAATTATTGTTTCCATACAATCATCACTCCTCTCAGTTCCTTGTCTGCCTTGTCCTGTCCAGCCATGTTCCTGACATCATAATTCACTTCACCCTCTCCTACTACTCTCTTGCCATCATGTCTGACCCAAACAACACCTTCCCTGATGCAACTGCCTTCCAAGCCTTGATGGACCAATTACAAGCCCTTTCAAGACAGACACACCAACTTCAAGAAACAAGTCCTTCACCAGCATCACCAGCTTCAACAACAACTTCACCAACAAGAACATCAAAGCTCTTCCCCTGCCCCAAGCCAACCAAGCAAGAGAGCCCAAGGTTCCCAGCCCTGACAAGTTCACTGGGCTGGCCAAAGACCTTAGGAACTTTATGGCCACTGTGGAGAATGTCATCCTTCTCCAACCTTCAAGATTTCCCAGTGAGCAAGTCAAGGTTCTTTTCACAAGCACCCTCCTGTCTGGTCAAGCTCAATCATGGTACAGATCTTCCTCCCAAGCACACCCACCGACCCTGCAAGAGCTCTGGGAGGGGCTGGAGGCTACCTTGGTGACCCCTACGCATCTTGGACAGCAGATCCAAGCTCAAGCATATCAAGCAAGGAAAGCAATCTTGTGTGGCCTACACCAACCAATTCAAGCAAACTAGCCAGAGACTCTGGATACAATGATGCAGCTCTGATGGAGCTGTACCATGATGGTCTCCATGAGTCTATCCAAGACATGCTCTCTCCCAGTCTCTGCACATCCCTGAGACCTTGGAAGAGTACATTCTCCTTGCCATCAAGATTGACAACAGACTCTACTCCAAGAGGCTGAAGCAAAGACAAGTGGGAACTACATCAAGGCCTACCCCAGTCCCTCAAGCTCTTACAGTTCCTGAACCCATGCAGTGGATGCAGTTGAGACACTTCCTAAGGGTCCTCTGAGCCAAGAGGAGAAAACAAGGAGGACCCAGCAGGGACTGTGTTTCTACTGTGGCTCCAAGAAACACGCTGTCAAGGACTGCCCAAGGAAGAAGCACCCAAACTCCCAGGTCCAGGCTCACTGAGGGGCAATTCCCTGGACCCTCCTCCAAGCTGCCCCTGTTTCACCACCACCACCAGCACCACAAACACCTCAGATTCCAAGCCCCACCAACTCACCATGGATGTCAAGATTCAACTCTCACCCAAGTCAACCATCACAACCAAGGCCCTTATCGACTCTGGATCATCCTGCAACATCATTGATGCCACCCTTGCCATGTCTTGTGCCATTCCCACCATCAAGAAATCCACACCCCTCAAGGTCCACTTTGCCAATCATGCTCTGTTCAAGGAAATCAGCCATGAAACCAAGCTAAACCTCCACATCCAAGACTTTCCACCATCCATGGTCAACCTGGAAGTATTGGATGTTGGCTCACCCACATTCTCTGTCATCCTGGGATTACCATGGCTGCAAGCCCAGAACCCTGCCATTGATTGGGTCACTGGTCAAGTCCAACCTCCACCAATCGGAACAGTCACCCAAAACTCAAGTCAAGCCTCCAAGTCTCATGCTCTCAGTCCCTGATTCAAGGTTCTCAGCCTAGTATCCAAGGGTCAACGACAAATGACAGCTCCAGTATCAGCCTGCAGCTCACAGATCCCAGCAAAGATTCAAGTTTCACAGTTCACAGTTCATAGTCAAGATTCCAGTACAGCTCATAGAGCTCACAGTCATGGCCAAGTCTGTAGTTCACAGAACCCACAGTCAAAGATTCAAGTACCACAGTTCACAGTCCAAATTCAAGATTCAAGCTCCACAGCTTCACAGTCTTTGCCAAGAACAGAACCCTCAGTCAAAGATTCAAGAATCACAGTTCCCAGTCAACAATTCAAGCCCCACTGCTGATGAGCACAGAAGGACAGACCTTGCACCTGAAGGGGGAGATGGTTTCACCCCACAATCCAAGACACACCTTTCACTGCTTCCTGACCGTGTGGGGGCCCATGCTATTTCCAAGGACCCCAAGCCTCACAAGATTCAAATCAGCCAAGAAGAGGAAAAACATGAGATACTCAAGACAAGGCATGATGCAGCAACAGCTGGACACCCACGAGAGCACAAGACATATGAGCTTGTTTCCAGAGACTTTTACTGGCCAGGCATGAGGAAGAACTTGCAGACCAAAAGACCAAGTCCCAAGCTAGACAACCTCAAGTTGGGACCTTTCAAGATCTTGGAGCAAATCAATCCAGTCACCTTCAAGCTGGATCTCCCTGCATCCATGAAGATCCACCCAGTTTCCATGTCAGCCTTTTAGAGAAGTTTGTGGCCAATTCCATTCCAGGCAGAGTTGTTCCTCCTCCTCCTCCAGTTGAGGTAGAAGGTGAAGAGGAATTTGAGGTTGAACAAATCTTGGATGCCAAGTGGTTTGGAAGAACACTCAAGTTCCTTGTTAAGTGGAAAGGTTACTCAGATGCTGACAACACCTGGGAGCCTGAGTCAAACCTCACTCACTGCCAAGACCTTCTGCTCGAGTTCAAGACCAGGTACCCCACCAAGTTGCAGAAGAGGCCTAAAAGGGGGAGATGATGTTATGAATCACCCTCTGGAAACCTCTGGAACCTTCTAGAACATTCCTTCATGGAACCTTCTGGAACCTTCTGGAACCTTCTAGAACATTCCTTCATGGAACCTTGTGGAACCTTCTGGAACCTTCTTTGCTTTCCTGACTTGTCTTGTTGTCATTGGTATCATTGGTATCATTGTATTACTAATTGCTCTTTCTGGAACTTTCTTGGAGTCTTGACAAGGAACACTCTCAAAAGGTATAAAAGGGGGATGGGGGACCTGTCCCATCCCTCAAGTGAATTATTGTTTCCCATACAATCATCACTCCTCTCAGTTCCTTGTCTGCCTTGTCCTGTCCTGCCCTGTTCCTGACACAAACTATACGCTGAAATTACCCTCAACTATGAGAGTTCATCCAACATTCCACGTAGAAAAACTGAAAACATATCATGAACCGGCCAAAGACTTTCCTGGACGAAAAGTTAACGACCAACCTCCACCTGTGCTAGTAGATGAAGAAGAAGAAGAGTACGTAGTTGACGAAGTTCTAGGAGAACGAACTAGACGGGGAAAGAAGGAGTACCTTGTAAGCTGGAAAGGTTACGGGGTAGAAGAACGAACTTGGGAACCTTATGAACATGTTAAGAACTTGGAAGCTCTTGATCGGTTCATAGCTCAACGAACAAAGGATCGATCAAAAAGAAAGGGAGTGTGACAGGCGGAGCCCGTTGGAGTGCGTCGTGCTGCTTGGTGCGAGGAAAAGGAAAGGGAAGGGGGAAGAAAGAGGAAAAAAGATCAGACTTGTCAATCCTGTTACAGGTGGGCATGCTGATGACGGCGGCAGCGGGCTGCTGATCTGACGTCCGCTCCTTTCGCTTCCTCTGTCTCCTCTGTTGGGGGCACATTGTTGATTTATTTCCACGTCAAGATTCAACACGACCCTTCTTGAGAAAACCAGCCAACAGCCCAACATACTTGCGCTGGCAAGGCGGGCAAATTACTGGTCGACTGTATGACTCCTCGCCACAGCAAATTCCATGATGCTGCAGCATATGCCGCCCACAAAAGGGGCAACGGTGTGCATGGCCAGCGTCTTCATCGCAGTTGTTGCAACCACATTTTTGAATGGTTTGGGCAGATGGAGTACACTTGCAACCGCCTTCAGGAACGATTTTCCTAGTTTGAACAACCTCTTCTCAAATAGTTCAGTAAATAAGCACGCGATATCAGTTCTTACCCTTAACAAAATTCAGAGCAATGGAGGGACCATTTGTTTGCAATTGAGTTTGATCCTCCAAGACGTCGCCAACGCAGAGCGCTTCCCAAAGATCCATTAGATTGTTGTTACCTTTCAACATTTGCGTCAAGGTGTTGTTGCAAAAGTGGCAAGTACTAACTGCCAAGTGTCACGCGGAAGTTTCCGCTTTGAATTGCAGCATTTAATTCGTCCAACTCAAGCTTCGTCCACTGCACCCATTTCGCCATATTCATACCGTTTGGGACACCAGAAAAGTGGATACAAGCGGAACCATCCAACAACCCTTTCGTTGGATAAGTCATCAAAGCTGAAAGATCTGCACGAGCTCGTTCCATGTTAATCTTTCCAAGGACCATATCTTTCACTTCTGTTCTCCTGTGAAAGTTCTTAGAGAATACCTATTTTTGTGATTTGTCAGGTTTACCATTTATCTACGTTGGACTTTGGCTTTCCACCTTTTGTGAAGCTAGTGCCATCTTCGCGCCTGTCCTCGGGCTTGTCAGCATCCGATTGGTTGACACTTTGATATGCAGTGAGGAAGTCGTTCCCGAAATGATGGGCTTTTTTCCACTGCTCATACACAGACGCTGCAACTGGCCCTGCTTCAGTGTAAGTGCACAAAAGGCTTATTTCACTTCAATACCTCTGGTTGACACGCGGACACCTTTACTCTCTGGTCGTCGGTCAAAGGTGAAAAGAATGGAATCCACCTCAAGTAAGTCTACAATTTCGATCATGAAGCGTTCTGGCGGATACTGTGAATTTATGAAGTCTCACCCAGGTTGTCTTGGCCTTTCTCCATCTTACTAAACTCTTTTTCTTGGAGCTTCAGCCGTTGTTGGGGGTTAACAATGCGCATCTGCCAGAAGTCAGCTTAAAACAAGCGTCGTAGGGAGTGCTGCCGTGCTGCGGACCAACCGTGTTGGAATGACGATTCTGCGCTTCTTCAAGATACGTTCTTTTATCATCCTCTGATAGATCAGTCCACTCTTTCAGTCCATCGGACAGAATCTTCATTACTTCTGGTCCTTGCTTATTCTTCAGCTCTCCAGAGCCTACAACAACGTAAGCATTTGCGCCAGTCATACGAACTTACCTTTAAGTCTAGCGCCGACTTCCTTTTGGAGAACGTTATACCCGGTTGTCTGGTGGTGTTTTTCGAATTTTAGTACTCGATTGTCACGATTTGGAGGCAAGTGATTTGCATTTGCAGGAGCATGCTGATCGACGACTTTAGCTTTTTCCGTGCTGTACTGGGGATTCTCGTTTGTTCCAGATCGCACGTTGTCGATGGAGCCAGATCCATCAAATCCTCGAAAAATCGTTGCTGTGCTGAATTCCAGACAATGAAGCTGGTTCACAAGGGTTGCTGACAATCTCGTCCTCATCAGTGGCAGGTTGGGCAGCAACGAGTTCAAGAGTTCGGCTGGCATTGGACGTCTTCTTCTCGTTCGCCAAAACCGTGGCCCTGTAGTTTGCGATGAACGACTTCGGTGGTGTCAGAAGCAACAAGATAAATGACAGTGAGTACCCTTATTTTTTTTCTCATCAGCCCCATTAGCCGTCAGAATATCAGTGTAGAATTCAGATTGTTGTGCAGCAAAAGCCTTTGGTGTGATTGGCCCTGCCGCTGCAAGACGCTCTAATAAGCGAGCCTTGATGTCTTTGGGCAAGCCATGTTTTCCGGACGTGTCAGTCATTTGCTTGTTGTCCAGCAACTACTTGTCAACACTTACCAATGAAGCATCAACGTCAACACGACTGTCATTGGCAAGGTCACCCGGTGGACCAAAACCAGTCTACTACCTGCCTAACAGTTGAGGCATTCCGCCTCCCCCTCTTTCACTACCAATTTGCCCACACAGTCCCCACAGCCACCTGCGTTGACAACCTCCCCACCCGCCCTCCCCTCCATCGTCTTCCCATCCCTCTGCCTCCAGGACTCACCCATCAGGGTCCGCTTCAGCCAAAAGTCGTCCGCCCTTCCCCACCATCTTTGACAAAACCTGTTCAAGAATAATGACCAGAAGATCGTATCCATGACGCTCGGTCCAGTCATGGTGAGAAAATATAGTGCGACCTGGGAGGTGGCGTTCTATGCGGGCGCCGACAGGCGGCCATGGCTGGGAGTCGACCAGCGGCGACCCCGAGCTGCGACAGGTTTGAACAAACGGAGGATCACTCAGACATAACAACCAAATTCTCACTGAGGCAGACTCAACATCATGATATTCGATCTGCAATTATGTGATCATGCTGGCGCTGGCGACGTCGTGGGTGCCGCGGAGTGGGTTGGTGGTACGAGAGGCGTGGGCGTCGAGGAGGGCGAGGAGGTCGACGCTGACGATGGCGCGGTCGAGCTTTGCACGGGGCGTGGTCGGCGACAACGGTTGCAATCTAGACGGAGCGGATCCAGAGGCGGTCAGGCGGGTCGACGGTGGGGATGGCAATCGACAGTGTCGCTGTCGCTGTCGCTGTCCCTCTCGATCACATCCTTTCCGATGATCGATTGTTATGTTGCCACCAGCTGATAACCACAGTTAGAGTCGCTGACCTGCAAAAGGAAGAGAATCTTTGTCGCCTGCTGCCAATCGTTGAAGCGAGTTGACCACCAGGTAGTAGTAGCAACATCGACTGGTAGATGTGTTTGAATGTGGTGAAGAATGTTCGAGGAAGGGTGCGCCCGCTGTGTCGCACGATGCAGTGGTTGTATCCAGTGCAGACAAATAATTGGTGCTTACGCCGACAAACAATTAGTGTGTTGTTGGACAAGCGCAGGGACGAGGGACAGGAATTAACAAAAAAGGGAAAAAAAAAAGAAATGAAAAACGTGAAAAAGAAATTCAACGCAGATAAATAAAAAATTGGATCCCCGCCCACCGCCCTCACTCCTCCGTGCCCTCCATGCCAGGGGCCCCGAAGGGCCTTGCTGTCATGCCGAAACGAGCACAAGAAGCGTCATCTACAGAGCCGCGAAAGAAACAAAGAACACAGCCAACGCCCAAATCTTCGAAACGACGCAATCGGCAGCGAGTTTCAGCTCCCCATCGTCCCAGCCCACAAACTAGATCTGATGGGACAGTGCCTCGCTTCGTCATTCCGAAAACGAAAGTTTCGATCTTCTACGATCCAGAGACGTTTCGGCCAGAGCATCTGCAATTCGATACGAACGAAGTCCATTTCGACATGGGGCCAGAAGATCTCCCTCTTCTCCAGGCAGGGGGGGAAATCCTTTCAAGGTCCGTCGCGTTGGGGCAGAGCACTGGTCACAACAAAACGACTGAAGAATCAGTTGAGTTGTTTCCTTCATTTATGCTCAACTTACGTGCCTTTCTAACGTGCCTTTCTCTAGTATATTCGTCGGATCCGTGCGTTCGAAACTTTCTGGTTGGATGAGTACTCAAAGCGGTATCCCCCTGCGAAAGAAGGTGACGAGTACAAGTACGACAGCATCCCCGCCGACGTACTGCCTGATATCACGAAGCGTCCTTACATGCCCGCTGAGATATCCACTTATTTTTGTGAGTTCCATCGAGTCTTATCTCAGTTCTTACTCACCCATTCATTTTAGACTACTTATTTCTCCGTGCCGACGACCAAATGGGGGCAGGCATACAACAAGCAAAGGGAACGCCTTGTTTGGGGCTTGGGAAAAATTCGCTGCAGGCGACTGTTGCGGCTTTCAACATGATTCACAGCCGCTGCAGCCACTCAGAGGGCAAGTACGAGCGCGATCCAAACGGCAACGGCCTCCAGTGTCGGGGAAACCCCATGAAGACGACACGGGTCACGCAGACTGTGGAGACACTCAAGTACAAATTCACGCACGAGTATAAGTATAAGAAACAATCAGCGTCGGTGATGGATATTGTTGGCAATTACCTCCGGCTATTTACTGTTTTCACGCACATAAACACCTTCACTTCGTTTCGCGACTGGGTTTTCCTGCTCCTGAAGCAAACTCTTGGTCTCCGATCGAAAGAAACGGCGATGATTCGACTGTGTGATTTGAAGTTTGAGTTCGATGTGGATCGCGGTCTTGTAGAGTGTGATGTGGATCGATTCCCTGCGAAGATAGATCTCGACTTGTGGGAAGCAAAGGAGGATCGTGTGCGCACCGGCTATCGGATTACAATCCACAAGAACGGAGGGGTTGACGCGCTCTCTCCGTTTCTCTGTGCCGTCCGAGCAATTTGCTTGTACCTTGCGTTGCATACCCACACAAGCAATCCGAATGCACTGATGTTTCTCAGCTTTCTGTTCGTTTCTTGCAGCGATCACAAGAAGCATTCGCTGCATTTGAGGAATTGATGATCGACATTGACCCACACGAGACTGTCTTTGTGGATGAAACCAGGATTGATGATAAGTCATTCTGTCGCCAATACGGCTACTCTGGTCGAGGTTTCCGTGCCCAAGTCAACCAAACAGGAATACGGGGGGAAAGCACAACGTTATTGGCAGCAATGTGCTCCAACGGCATCAGGGCCACGTGTACAATTGATGGAGCAGCTGACGGCGACATCTTCGACGACTTTATCTGCAATGTTCTTCTTCCTGAGATGGTTGAAGGCGAGAACCTTATTCTAGACAATGCTCGCATCCATCATGATCCTCGTATTGCCGTGGCGTGCGATCTCCACGGAGTAAGGCTTCTTTTTGTTCCACCATATTGCCCATTCCTCAATCCAATAGAGGAGGCATTTTCAGTGATCAAAGCTGAATTCCGGCGCCTCGAGGACGAACTTGCCGACGCCTTTGATCGCCATGATCTCATCCATTTAGTATCCCGCACTGTAACAGCTATAAAAGCAACAGGATTCATACGACACGCTGGTTATTTTGGTTGAATAAATGAGCCTTTATTTCTTCATAGCTTCCTTCAGCATTTTTTTGGCATACCCCAGAGGAATCTTAACTGCAACTAGTTCTGCTGCAAGGCTGTCTTCAAGCGTTTCGACAGTGATGCACTCTTCCTTGCAAATACCGAAAATCCATTCAAAATGATCTGGACTAACGCATTTGCGAATAAGGTCCTCAATTCCGATCTGCTGGCCTGAAACGGAGTCCGGGAACGAAGAGCTGGGCTCACTTGGGGGAGTACTTGCCACGGGGATAGTTTTTAAAGAGTGTTCAGGTGCGGATAATGCAATAGTGTTTGCTGGCCTCAATAAGAGTTGCGCTGCCAGCTCCTTCACAGCATCGGCAAGACCTTGATTCGAGTTACTATCATTCAACGGTTGCTTCTTCACTTTTTTCAGGTTATCTAAAGAAAACTGCCGAGTATTGGGGGGCGACAATAGCGTAGTGCCGTGCATGTTCAAGTGCTGTTATCGACTGGTCAGCTACCCATATTATGATCACAAAATGTTTGCTACTCACGATGTAACGAGCCCAGATCCCCAGCATTACTTTAGTGATCTCGAATTCTCCCTCCTTGGTTCTCCAAACAAGCCTATCACTCTCTGTGGGAGATTGATAACTGTGATGAAAGTGAAATGCAGTTAGGCAAAAGTCGCTTTGCGAATCAGACAAATAGAGCTCACAGCCTTTTCAACTCCTCCTCGTATTGCTTAATCTTATCTCCATCTGAAAGTCGCTCGTCGTTTATGTTCTCTTTCTCCTCAATGTGTCCATTCAAGTTGATCACCGATAGGCTCGCTGTTGTTTGAACCTTTTTTTTAGATTTCGAAGTCGCCATAGGGATCGAAGTCTTTGGGATTGTACTGAAGGTGATGAACCAAGGCTTCTTAGAAGTGGTGGAGGAGAAGGCGTTCTTAAAGTCCTCCATATGAATGTCTGACAGAAGTGGGCTTAGTTCAGTCGTCTTAGTGTAGGGACCGCGATACTGTAACTCGCGGATGTTTTCGACATTCACTGAGAACGCATCTGCAAGAGTGCGCTTGAGGTCTTCCAGCTGATCAGTCTCCATGTTCGCAGTTAACGATTTTGCTGTTTTCTTGAAGCGGGTGACATGAGTGACCTCAAGAGCGCACTCAGGAGACCGTTGGCGACGGGGCATATGGCCAACGCCGACCAAACCAATTCTGTTTGAACCTTCACTTGAACCACTTCTCAGCTCGTGCTCAGTTTGATGTCAATTTGAATTCACTTTCATTTCTTTTTTTGTTCTTCTTCGAAAATGCAACGTTCTCGGTGCATTGCTGTAACAAAAAGCGTCACTTTTTTGGCAATCAGCGTCACTTTTTTAGAAAAAGCGTCACTTTTTGGGGAAACGGCGTCACTAGCAAAAAATATTAAAATTGGAGAGCAAAGTTAATGTAAATAAAATGAAAATATTAAGAAATATTAACAGATATGGAAGAAATAATAAAAAAAACATACAATGGGGATGATCTCAAAATATATGGAACATATGAGAATCCATTATTTAATAAAAAAGAAATATACAAAATAATAAATGGAAATGAAGATGATGCTGTAGTTGGTGAAGATGACTTGATCTTAATAACAGTGGATGGAGTGTTCCCATTAATAAATAATGCAGAATTTTCAAAGTGGTTTAATAAATTATTACAAGAATTATACCAAACATTATACCAAACACAAATAGACAATGAAAGAAATAGAAGATTGCAAGTAGAAAGTGAGTTCAAAAAAATAAAGGAGATAGTGTATGAAGAACAAATAAAAACAGGAACTATATATGTCTTGAATTCTGGAGACAATCAAACATACAAAAATGGAAGAACAAAGAGAAGTTTGGAGAAACGGAAAGGAGAGTTGCAAACGGGAAATAAGGATGAGTTTAAAGTGGAGTTAGAATTCAAAACATATGATGAAGTTGTGTTAGAACGAATAATACATTCAGTACTAGCAAGCGAGTGGGATCAATGTGTTCTGCGACTTCTATCCACTTGAGAAAAGTAGCTTCGTCACGAATGTCAGCTGGATCGTTTTCTCCGATCGCAATCCACTCGTGTGGTTCGTGTGCTAAGAAGCGTGAGAATACAACTTAAAATAAACTATCATCTTACCAGGTTGATCAATGTTTTCTGGGGGAATTTCAACTTCGTTGTACATATAAGCTGGATCAGTTTGTCCGATCGCAATCCATTTGTGTTATAAAAGGCTATCTTACTTGATTGATTAATGGGGGTTTCGTGTTTTATCGAAGCAACTTGGTCATGAATACAAGCTGGATCAGGTTGTCCAGTCGCGCCGCTTTGGAGTTCTAACGCCATATGAGAATGTAAACTTTTTAGAAGTAAAAGAATGTAAACTTTTTAGAAGTAAAATCTTACTAGATCGATTCTTCTTTTTCCGATCCGTCTTGTAATCGTCGTGGAGATCTCCTATCCAATAGCCTGAGACAATGATGATCTGGAATCGTTAAGCAGCAGTGCTGATCAAAAAGTACTTACACTTACATAACCACCGTGAATTGATGGATCCCATTCTCTACTAACGTTACTACACACTCCTGCGCATCGATCGTGTAAATTTGGGTCGTGTTTCCTTGTGCGAGCCACGACTTCACGGATCAAAGCGTCTGCAGCTTCATTCACCATTTTGACAAGGCCTGCAAATTCGTGCAAAGAAACGATGCTTTGCATTTATAGACGTTCAGCTTATTTTGTCTTTCTATTTTTAGCGCTATTTCTATTTTTAAAGTATGTATTCTAGAAAGAAGCGAGCAGACAGACGGAGAAAACGAAAAAGGTGGATATCCATTTTTCACTTTTTGCTTCAAAACATGACACCCACAAAAGGAAAAAAAGTTTCTTTTCGGAATGTTCTTTTGACCCATTCCGAACGAATGCCACATTATTTGTTTCTCTGGAAAAGAAGGCGCAAACTAATCGGCGTTGAGCGTCGAAAGAAGTGAAGAGACAGACAATAAGACAAACAGCTCGAATAAAAAGACAGACAACGCCTGTCTTGCGCCTTCATTTCCAAAAAGAACATGCATTGATTCTTGCTGTGCACTATTTCGTTTTCTCCTTGTTTTTTATTGTTTTATTTGATTTTTTGTATTTTTTTTCTGTGTTTTTTTATCGTTTTTGTGCTTTTTTTCCCTTTATTTTTTATTTTTTTTTTTGAAGGCGCAATCTATTTGAACCGAGGGACGGCGGAAAGCGGCGCGACGTTGCCTAATCATCCTACGCTGAGGCAACCGACGGCGACGGCGGCGCGGTTGCAGGTTCTTCTTTTCCTTGTCACGAGATGACGACCATGCTGCCCGTTGACGTGCTCTTGTGTGTTGCCCTGTCAGACCTGTCGTCTCGGCTGCTGCGCTCCCTGCGCGCCTGCTCGCGCACGCTTCTCCACGCCTGCTCCCGACCGCTGCTCCAACGCCACCGGCTCGTCCTGTCCACCTACGCCGCATTCGGCACTCTGCTCGCTGGCCTGCGGTCCCGCACACTGCAGTTCGACGCCGCCCACGTCCGCAGCATCGCCGTTCGTCTGTCGAGGGATCATCTGTTCGAGCAACCGGCGCTCGTTGAGGAACACCCGCAGCCGGCAGGCGCGACGGCACCCCCTCTCCGACTGCTGACTGACGTCGCCGCGCGCGAGGTGGTCGAGCTGGTTCGTGCGGTGCCTGGCTTGGTTGACGTCGAGCTGGAGTGTCCGCTGGGTTCGGATCTCCTGCGAGTCATCCCAGCGACAATCAGGGTGCTGTCGCTGAGCGACCCCACCTGGAACTATCCGCTGACGTGCTTCGACGTGGGCGTCATGCTGCTCCGGTTGCCTCTGTTGGAACACTTGCGCCTCAGAGTGTGCTTGGAGGGCCCTGGCAGTGGGAAAGGAGAGGACGAGGTCGACGCCATGTTGCGCGAGGCGAGGGCGGTCGATGACACAGGACTGTCAAACCTGGACACGCTGGACTTCACGTGTGGCCTGAACATCGGACTGGGCGAGGAGCAGCTGATCGAACTGATCTGCAAAAAGGCTCCACGGCTCAAGCATGTTGTTGTCACAAAGGACGGGCCGCTTTGGGATTTATACATTGCACAGGCCAACTGCTGCCGTCAGCTAATGACGCTGGCAGCTGGGTGTACGTCGTTGAGGAGCTTCAAGGTGTCTCAGTCAAAATATCCTGCCTGGTTTTCAGAAGGTATGTAAGGCAACAACTGAATGAATCTCTCTGATTGGCGTTCCCACAGACTCGTGGTTCGGTCGCCTGTTTCAGAATAATCATGAATTAAGCAGTCTCGAAATCGAGCTTCACGGCGATCCTGAGCAACCCTCTGACAGTATACAGGATCGAACGCTTTTGGATTCTGCTCCGCACATGCACTCTATCCGAAGTCTTAAGCTTACCCATTTCCGGCCTCTAAGCTCCAGCACTCTAGGCAAGCTTGGCGCCTCCCTAGAAAGCTTGAAGGAAATCACTCTCGTGGAAGTTGCGGTCAAACTGGAGGCGGTTAATGACCTTGTTAGGTCTGTGGCGGCCGTAGGGGGATGCGTTAGAGCAGTTTCACTGACTAACTTGAGCGAGTCCCAGAATGATGCGCAGCTAGTGTCTGACCTCCGTGGAATGGTTTCAAATGGCCAAATTCTGCACCCTAAAATAGGTTTGGTCAAGTGGGGAGAGATTCCAGGGAATGAAGCGTCAGCACCAATAATCAGTTAGTATTTTTTATGGGTTGTACTTTGCCGGCGGTTAAGAATCAAAAAATTCTGAAAAACAATGACCCATCCCAACGTACCGCATCGCGCACACCACGCTCCGTGGCGAAAACCTTTGCAGTCCCAGCATAAATCGGAGGATTATTAGTTTCTTTTACTGTGTATAAATTGAGATACCCTGTCATGGATTTAGCACAGAATTTTTGTGCCCAACTTAATAGGTACAACATTAAAGAGAAGAGGAGAGGGATGGTCATGGGTCTAATGGTTGAAAGCGTGAGAAAATTCGAAATATTGTCGCGAAAGCTTCATTTTTTCCCCTTTCGCTTTGCGGCCGAAACGGATGACTTTCTTCCGGTTGCGCGTCCCTTTTGACTACCTCCTTGTTGGAGGTGGACTTGGTGGGGAATCGCCGTCTTCTTGCGTTTTGCCCTCAAGACGTTTTTGCCGACGGACCTTTTTGCCGATTTCTTGCCGACGGGAGTTGGGCTTTTTAGGAGATTTTTTGCCGACAGCTTTTTTAGCTGGCTTCTTGCCCAAATGCACCTTCTTGTTACGGCTGGATTTCTTGCTGGAAGGGGTCTTGGACTTCGACGCCTTTTTGTTCCGTTTGGTCGACTTCTTTGCGATTGCTTTCCTGTCTGCCTTTGACCTTACGTTGGACACCAAAGGACCTTGGTTTTGTGTCGATGTTTTCGAGCCTGACCCTCCCCTGACGGAGGGCAAAGCCTTGCACCCAATTCGAAATGCTTTAATTGCACAGAAAATTCACAAAGGAACAGACTGGGATTGCTCACCTTGTTATTGTCGTTTTTCGTTTGCACTGTTGGGAAACGCTTGGCAGGAGTCTTGCTGGTAAAGTCTATGGTTTTCTTCCCTTCAGCGGCTCTGAGCTTATTCACGTCGCTTTGTTTGAGCTTTTTCTCGCGAAGACTCTTTAGTGTGGCCTTGGGAACCAGCTTTAGTGCTTTGAATCATTGAGAAGTGAATCTAAAGAGTGTCTGCATTTTTTCTTGTGCCTATTCTATTTGTACGCACCTGTGGATCAGACTCCCCGTTAGAGGTCTTGGACTTGGACTTGAGCTCAGCGTTCAAGTTGGACACACGGCGCTGGCACGCCGTTTCTGAGCCATCTCTGCGATCTATGGAGTTGCAGTGAATGTCGAAACCTAATTTCTTCCCGTTTTTTTGCTGAAACTTATTCGACGTAATGGGTGACGGAGACAAAAGACGAGGAGCAATTGAAAAAAATGCTCGCCAATAGCTCAAAGATATGTTCACTCACGACGCCAATGACGTTGGACTGGACACGTCCACCACCTTTTCCATCCACATCCTTCGAGCTGATAGTGAAGCCGTCGGTGTTTGGCAAGGGATCATCTATCGCCTTCCCGTTTTCCATTAAGACCTTTCCCGGATCGGAATTGTACGCGGGGTTTGAGGCGCGAATTCGACCCTAAAAGCATGTTGCACGAATGAGGCATGGCCTGAGATCGCTGGGTCGCAAACGATTTGAATTTCCACACAGACCATGGCGGCGTTGATGTCGTCGCGGTGGTAGCTCCCATCTATGCTGACCTCCACGGTGCCATGTTTCGAGGCGGCAAGAACGCCGGACATGATATCATTGGGGCGGTTAAAAATCTTCTGCTGACGGTGACGATCAAAATCGCCTGGTCTGTAATTGCCGGTGGTGACATCCTCCATTTTGGCCCGCACTGCCACCAGCAAAAGGGTTGTTGCGGTTAGAATGCGAATGAATCAGGAGACAGTCACGAGCGCAGCACCTTTCTCCATGATTTCGTTGATCTCCTCCTGTCCTGGCGTCGGCGCAGAGAGGACAGGGGCCATGCCGAGGAGGAGGAGGAGGAGGAGGTGAAGGGCAGTTCCGTGACGACGCATGCGGCGAGGTGGGGTTTTGGAGACCATGGGTTGCGCGGCACGGGCCGTTTTCAGGGAGGAGCTACAGAGGAGAGACCGAGAGCGACAGAACTGAGAGAAAGAGTTACTGGCTGTTGAACAGGAGGCGCAACCGATGTTGGGGTTTATATATATTCGATAAAAGAATATAAAAAAGGAAAAGAAAAAGAACTCTCCACTGCTGTCTGTTGGAAGGGGAGAGAAATGGCTACTGAAAGGGGAAGGGACAGAGAAAGCTGGTTTGTTTAATGGCGACAAAGAACCAGCCACACTGGGATCAAAACAAACAATCAGACACAGGATCAATCAACACACTTGGTACCATATATAACGAGACACTCAACCAACCATATAATGAGACACACGCGCAGTTTCAGAACGGTTCGTTCTTTCTGAATGAGGGAGACACCTTTTGCGAGCTTCCTTTCAGAAAAAGCTTGACAAGACATCCTTCATAATGAGCTTAACAAGGCAACCTTTCAAAACGAGCGTGACAAGTCGTTCTTTCTGAATGTGTGTGACATGTTGTTCTTTCTGAATGTACGTGACAAGGTGTCCTTTCAGAACGAGCTTGACAAGTCGTTCTTTCAGAATGCCGGCTCATTCTATTCCAATTGATTGATGTGTTAAAGCGATCGATCACCCTCCCCCCTCCCATCGCGAGATGTTAAGAGGCAATGAAGAAAATGGTAACAGGGGTTAATCGATTGGCGTCAATACGAAGCGTGTCGATGTGCGAGAGATTGAGAGAGATTGAGAGAGATTGAGGTTTGCGATTATATCACTGGGTTTCAGTTGGAATAATTGAGAGATCGAGCGATCGAGAGGAAATGGTTTGTTTGGAAAGAGCGCGGAAGGATTGATCGCGAGAGATCAAGAGAGATTGAGGATTGTGATTCTACCCTGGGATTAGGTTGGAACAAAGAAATGATGTATTGGTGATGAAGGAAATCAGCACAGGGATTTGATTTGGAAAGATCTAAGCAATCGGTTGAGAGATCCACCGCCAAGTTGTTATGAATCACCCTCTGGAAACCTCTGGAACCTTCTAGAACATTCCTTCATGGAACCTTCTGGAACCTTCTGGAACATTCTAGAACATTCCTTCATGGAACATTCTGGAACCTTCTGGAACCTTCTAGAACATTCCTTCATGGAACCTTGTGGAACCTTCTGGAACCTTCTTTGCTTTCCTGACTTGTCTTGTTGTCATTGGTATCATTGGTATCATTGTATTACTAATTGCTCTTTCTGGAACTTTCTTTGAGTCTTGACAAGGAAGACTCTCAAAGGGTATAAAAGGGGGATGGGGGACCTGTCCCATCCCTCAAGTGAATTATTGTTTCCAATACAATCATCACTCCTCTCAGTTCCTTCTCTGCCTTGCCTTGCCTTGTCCTGCAATGTTCCTGACATCATAATTCACTTCACCCTCTCCCACTACTCTCTGCCATCATGTCTGACCCAAACAACACCTTCCCTGATGCAACTGCCTTCCAAGCCTTGATGGACCAATTACAAGCCCTCTCAAGACAGACACACCAACTTCAAGAACAAGTCCTTCACCAGCAGCACCAGCTTCAACAACAACTTCACCAAAAAGAACATCAAGCTCTTCCCCTGCCCCAAGCCAACCAAGCAAGAGAGCCCAAGGTTCCCAGCCCTGACAAGTTCACTGGGCTGGCCAAAGACCTGAGGAACTTTATGGCCACTGTGGAGAATGTCATCCTTCTCCAACCTTCAAGATTTCCCAGTGAACAAGTCAAGGTTCTTTTCACAAGCACCCTCCTGTCTGGTCAAGCTCAATCATGGTACAGATCTCTCCCAAGCACACCCACCACCCTGCAAGAGCTCTGGGAGGGACTGGAAGCTACCTTTGGTGACCCCTACGCATCTTGGACAGCAAGATCCAAGCTCAAGCATATCAAGCAAGGAAAGCAATCTTGTGTGGCCTACACCAACCAATTCAAGCAACTAGCCAGAGACTCTGGATACAATGATGCAGCTCTGATGGAGCTGTACCATGATGGTCTCCATGAGTCTATCCAAGACATGCTCTCCCAGTCTCTGCACATCCCTGAGACCTTGGAAGAGTACATTCTCCTTGCCATCAAGATTGACAACAGACTCTACTGCAAGAGGCTGAAGCAAAGACAAGTAGGAACTACATCAAGACCTACCCCAGTTCCTCAAGCTCTCACAGTTCCTGAACCCATGCAAGTGGATGCAGTTGAGACACTTCCTAAGGGTCCTCTGAGCCAAGAGGAGAAAACAAGGAGGGCCCAGCAGGGACTGTGTTTTTACTGTGGCTCCAAGGAGCATGCTGTCAAGGACTGCCCAAAGAAGAAGCACCCAAACTCCCAGGTCCAGGCTCACTGAGGGGCAATTCCCTGGACCCTCCTCCAAGCTGCCCCTGTTTCATCACCACCACCAGCACCACAAACACCTCAGATTCCAAGCCCCACCAACTCACCATGGATGTCAAGATTCAACTCTCACCCAAGTCAACCATCACAACCAAGGCCCTTATAGACTCTGGATCATCCTGCAACATCATTGATGCCACCCTTGCCAAGTCTTGTGCCATTCCTACGATCAAGAAATCCACACCCCTCAAGGTCCACTTTGCCAATCATGCTCTGTTCAAGGAAATCAGCCATGAAACCAAGCTAAACCTCCACATCCAAGACTTTCCACCATCCATGGTCAACCTGGAAGTATTGGATCTTGGCTCACCCACATTCTCTGTCATCCTGGGATTACCATGGCTGCAAGCCCAGAACCCTGCCATTGATTGGGTCACTGGTCAAGTCCAACCTCCACCAATTGGAACAGTCACCCAAAACTCAAGTCAAGCCTCCAAGTCTCATGCTCTCAAGTCCCTGATTCAAGGCTCTCAGCCTAGTATCCAAGGTCAACCACAAATGACAGCTCCAGTATCAGCCTGCAGCTCACAGATCCCAGCCAAGATTCAAGTTTCACAGTTCACAGTTCATAGTCAAGATTCCAGCACAGCTCATAGAGCTCACAGTCATGGCCAAGTCTGTAGTTCACAGAACCCACAGTCAAAGCTTCAAGTACCACAGTTCACAGTCCAAATTCAAGATTCAAGCTCCACAGCTCACAGTCTTTGCCAAGAACAGAACCCTCAGTCAAAGATTCAAGAATCACAGTTCCCAGTCAACAATTCAAGCCCACTGCTGATGAGCACAGAAGGACAGACCTTGCACCTGAAGGGGGAGATGGTTTCACCCCACCACCCAAGACACACCTTTCACTGCTTCCTGACAGTGTGTGGGCCCATGCTATTTCCAAGGACCCCAAGCCTCAAGATTTGCCAACACTCACAGAATGGACCATGACTTTGCTGTGGGTCAGCAAGTTTGGCTTCTGAGGAAGAACTTGCAGACCAAAAGACCAAGTCCCAAGCTAGACAACCTCAAGTTGGGTCCTTTCAAGATCTTGGAGCAAATCAATCCAGTCACCTTCAAGCTGGATCTCCCTGCATCCATGAAGATCCACCCAGTTTTCCATGTCAGCCTTTTAGAGAAGTTTGTGGCCAATTCCATTCCAGGCAGAGTTGTTCCTCCTCCTCCTCCAGTTGAGGTAGAAGGTGAAGAGGAATTTGAGGTTGAACAAATCTTGGATGCCAAGTGGTTTGGAAGAACACTCAAGTTCCTTGTTAAGTGGAAAGGTTACTCAGATGCTGACAACACCTGGGAGCCTGAGTCAAACCTCACTCACTGCCAAGACCTTCTGCTCGAGTTCAAGACCAGGTACCCCACCAAGTTGCAGAAGAGGCCTAAAAGGGGGAGATGATGTTATGAATCACCCTCTGGAAACCTCTGGAACCTTCTAGAACATTCCTTCATGGAACCTTCTGGAACCTTCTGGAACATTCTAGAACATTCCTTCATGGAACATTCTGGAACCTTCTGGAACCTTCTAGAACATTCCTTCATGGAACCTTGTGGAACCTTCTGGAACCTTCTTTGCTTTCCTGACTTGTCTTGTTGTCATTGGTATCATTGGTATCATTGTATTACTAATTGCTCTTTCTGGAACTTTCTTTGAGTCTTGACAAGGAAGACTCTCAAAGGGTATAAAAGGGGGATGGGGGACCTGTCCCATCCCTCAAGTGAATTATTGTTTCCAATACAATCATCACTCCTCTCAGTTCCTTCTCTGCCTTGCCTTGCCTTGTCCTGCAATGTTCCTGACAAAAGTGATGTAAGAGAGTGTTTGGAAGGATCGATCTGCTATACGAGAAGGGGATCGAGAGAGAGATCGAGAGAGAGATCGAGAGAGAGATCGAGAGAGAGATAGAGAGAGAGATCGAGAGAGAGATCGAGAGAGAGAGATCGAGAGAGGATGATGCTAACACTGGGATTATGTTGGAATAATCGAGAGATCTAATGAATAAAGAGGCGAGAGATCGAGAGGCGACAAAGAAAATCGTCACAGGGATTTGTTTTGGAAAGATCTAAGCGATTCTAAGCGATCGATTGAGAGATCCGCTTGGACGTAAGAGCGGGTGGGGAGAGGGTATCATTTGAAGAGATCCAGACGGCGGGTCGCTCTTCGTTCATTTAATTTTTTCTTCTGTTTTTCTTTGAAATTTTGTTTGACAAGTCATCCTTTAGGGAACAGGAAAGGGGTATATTGTGGGTGAAACGAGATGTTCAATAAGAAGTAAAGTCAAACAACGAAAAGTTATTGAAAATGTTAGTAGGTGTATGTCGGGAATGGGCCAGAAGAAGTGGTGGAGAAGAATATAGAACAAGAAACATACTTTTGAAATTGTAAAGTCGCAATATCCTGGGTTTTTTCTTTGATTACACGGTCTTTTTTGTCGATGTTTTTTGTCGAGATCTTGTTGCAGGGCCGCAAGTTCTTGTTGATGATCACGGTCTTTTTCCTTGATTACACGGTCTTTTTTGTCGAGTTCTTGTTGATGTTTTTTGTCGAGCGCGAGCCACGTAACAAATATTCCGCCGAGGGCAACTAACAGTAACTTCATATCGTTATCGATTAACACAGCGCCGGGCATATTCATTTTTTCTTAATGGTTTATTTCACAACATCATGATAGCGCAGTTATATAGCAAAAAAGGGTAAATGTGTTGTCCGGGATGGCGGGTTATGAACCTTTCCAAATTGAATTTATAGAACGAGGTCACGTGAAGTTCTTGGCGGAGGAAAAACTGAATTTAGAGAGGAGAAAAGTGGAGAGCACAGAAGATGGTGAAGATAATATTGACCCAGTGAATACAGAGAATCCATCAACAGAATATGGAAAAAAAGCAAGTATGATTATAACAAAGAGATTGAATCCTTACAACAAGGAGAAACAGCAATGTGGGATGATTCTCATAGGAACAAAGCCAATGTAGGAGATTACTTTGGATTTGTGATTAAAAATGAGGATAGAATGGAAATATTTCAAATAAAAGAAGTAAAATCAACAGAGTGGAGGAAAATTCATTGGGACATTGAACCACACAGAAACAGAAAAGTTCTAGTGTTGTCAAAAACAAACGTGACAATGACTTTCACAGACTATAAGCAAATGTATGGATACAGAGACAGATGGTTCCTAAGGGGTACGACCCATGGGAAATGGATTGTGTGAAGAAAAAAAAGTAAGAGAAAGCCCATAGCGCTGCAGCCAGCAGTGTTGTGGGCTTTTTTTTATGGCGGTTTGTAGAACGAGGTCACGTGACTTTGAGGTGTGTGTCTGGAATGGGCGGAGAAAAAGTGAATTTAGAGAAGACGTGTAGAAAAGCACCAGAAATGTGCGACTACAAGTTCAAAAGGGGAGTGAAGAAAGGACAAGAATGTGGAGTAAAACCAAAGAATGGAAAAGAAAAATGTGCAAGACATAGGAAAAAGGTGAAGGAAAATGAGAGAAGAAATGCTGAATACATTAAGTGCGAATGAGATAATAGAAAGTGAAATAAGAAATGAATTAAGTGAAAATGAGATCTGAAAAGGAAAAAACGTGGGCGGGGTCATGCGGGGGCTAAAGAATATTATATGAAAAATGTTCAAAAAAATCATATAATATTGGTGGAGAAATGCAAAGCGCGACGTAAGGTGTTTGTGGAACAAAATGTGCAATAGATGGTGAGTCAAAGACGAAATGGTGATTGAAAATGTTAGTTGAAGTTCTCATACAATTACAGATTTGTGTATCAGAAAATAGGTGAGAACATAACGTTCACAAAAGAAGCGAAAGAATACATGAAGAAGTTCTAAAAAAATGAAAAGAGAAAAGCCCTTAGCGCTGCAGCCAGCAGTGTTAGGGGCTTTTTTAATGACAAACTTTGGAACGAAGTCACATGACTTTTGTGCATTGAAATATTTGAGTATATTGCTTTAAATCATAAAGAATAAAAATCATATTATGAAGAACAAGAAATAACACAGGGTTTACAAGTGCTGTTATTGAGAAAGTACAAAGAATTGTTTGACAAAGGACTTACATAAGTGTCGGGAATGGGCGAGGGCACAGAAGAAAAAGAAAAAAAAAGTATATCATAAAAAAAATGGAAGAGATAAGTGAAGAAGTATTATTAAACAACATCGATAGTTATTATGACATGCACCAATGTTTCAAAGGGAAATTTGTATATACATCGACAAAAAAAAGGACATCTTATACACACCAATGGTATTACTTTGATGAGTTAGATGGTCTGTGAATACTTGAAAAAATCTATGAGTGATGCACTATTCCACACTGGTCAAAGTATTGTTTATTTGAGTGGACCTGGTGGTAAGAAACTTGTAGATCTAATGATAAAAGCATTTGAATTCAGTTCATATGAACTACTAGGTGATGAAATCATAAAAGCTGATAGAAACTACCCTCGTCCTAACGATCACTTGTTTTATCTCAAAAAAAAGAAATTTGCGTACATGACAATGTCACCATATCATATGGCTAGTGGAACTATTCAGAGATATTTGAACTTGATAAGTGATAAAAGTATTCCTTTAACTCTTCCACGTGAAGGTGATGTAACTATTAAAGTGCATTCAAAAGTGTTTGTGTTATGTGACACTTTACCAGAATTATACTTTAATTGACGTGCAAAAGCTATACACACAAATGATTCTGAACTAGACTCAGATTCAGATTACTTTAGGAAAGCTTTAATGAATATTATGATTCAATACTATCATAAAAATGTTAAAGAACCTGAATCAGTCAAACGAGAAGCTCCATTTAATAGACCTCGAGTTTAAGTTGGGTGAGTGCGGATCGATAAGAAAATATTGAAAAAATAAATAAAATGAAATAGATAAATGGAAGAGAAGTTTAAAAAATATATAAAAGAAAAATACAATGAAGAAGTGGAAGTAAAATATATAAAAGAAGAGTCAAAACAAATAACACTAAAAGCATTTTTAAAAAACAAACATTTCAATTGTGTAGATAATGGTTGTGAAGTATATTTCAGTATTTCAAAAGATGGAAATAAATTGGAATGTGACAAATGCAGAGTGTCAAAAGGAAATGCCGACTTTGATATATCAGAATATCTTGAAGAAGAAACAGTTAAAGAAAGAGCAGAGAGATATAAAAGAGACCATCATTACAAGTATGTAGTTGAAACAGAATGGTGGAAATACTACGATCCAAAAAGAGGAATATATGTACATTTAGATGAAGAGGACTTAGAAGGATATACATTTATAGAAATATGGAGAGAAAGTGAAGAGAATTTGAGCAGAATAGACTTGGATGAGGCTAAAGAAACAGTAAAAGAATTAAAAAAAATATGCAGTGTAAGTGAAAAGATATTTGATACGAATCCTGTATTATTTGCATTCAAGAATGGATTATACAATTTGGAGACAGGAGAATTCAAGGATTTAAGACCTGAGGACCTTATAACAATGCAGAGTTATGTGAATTATGAACCAGAAGCATCAACAGAATTGGCAATGAAGATATTAAAAGACATATATGACAAAGATGTGGACTATGTACTAGAACTATTTGCAAAAACATTTGATGGAATTCCAAGAGATGACTTATTAATTTTACATGAAGGAACGACGAGTAATGGAAAGAGTTTTGTGACTGAAAAGGTATTGCACATATTTGGAGGTTATGCAAAGGCATCTATGTTTGACGACATATTGACTGAAGAATTAAGTAACAATGTAGAGTGGTTTTACAAAGCAAGATTGGTTCTTATGTATATAGTGACTGACGAAAAAGTAATAAAGAAAGACTTGATAAAACAACTTGATGATTTGACATGGAGAGGAAAAGATATCCAAGAACTTATACAATCCATGTGCATTTCAATTATAAACCTCAGTTTGATGTACGTCCAAGGTGGTTTAAACATAAAGTGAAAACAATCAAATACAGGTATGAATTTGTGGGGACACCTAAACTTCCATATCATAAAGAATACAATTCATATTATGAAGAAGAACAAGAAATAACACAGGGCTTACAAGTGCTGTTATTGAGAAAGTATAAAGAATTGTTTGACAAAGGACTTATCTAAATGTCGGGAATGGGCACTGGGAAAGAATAATACATTGTGCAAACAAAATGTACAATGGATTTCGAGTCAAACGACGAAATGTGATTGATTATGTTAGTTAACGTTCTTGCCATCTTTTATTGTCAGAAATATATATGAGAATTCTATAAACAATTACGACGATGATGGTTTCTAAGAATAAAAGCTGAGTCGAGAAGATGTGGTAGTTGTTGAAGAGGAAAAATCTCTTGTACATTTATGGTTGAAAAAGCACATGATTTTTATAAACAATTACGAAGGTGTATAAAAATCGAATGCTGTAAATACAGTCGAGAAGTTTTGGTAGTTGTTGATCAGGATCAGGATATTGTTGTTGCTTTTTGCGATTATGATAGCGAGAGGACATCTCCCGAATTTTATCAGGGCGTTTAATGGCATAGAGGAGATGATGGACAGTATTTGGATTTTCAGATTTTAAATGGGCGAATTCTTCATTGATAGCAAGATAAAGTCGTATAAAATCTGTTTTTGAAAGTGTTTTTACGTGTTCTTTAAGAGGATATGAGTCCATATTTATTACATAATAGTGAGAAGAAATTGTTTTAAATAAAAAGCGCGTAAAAAAGTGAATTTTATTTCTCATACATAAAGTAAAGGAGAAAACAATATGAGAAACATAGTAGAAACAAAAGAAATCATAGACATAGCAGAAAAAAATAATTGGGTATATTTTGGAGTGAACATTGAGAAAAAAAATAATAAAAAAAAGCCAACTGGATTCCCCAATAATTGGACAAAAATTACAACACCAATTTATGATAATCAACCAAATATAGCAATTTTAACCGGACAAAAAACCAATATATTTGTTGTTGATCTTGATAACAAAGATGATGAGTATAGTGCGAAAATATGGTATGAACAAAACATAAAATCGTTGTCAGAAGAATCTACATTTATGACACAAACATTTTCAGGTGGACACCATATATACTTTCAATATCCAAAATGTGACTTTCCAAGTTCTGTAAATGTCAACTGTCATATAGATATACTGGGAAATGATAGATGTTGCTTTGAAGGACAAGGTTACAAAATAATAAAAAATGCACCATTACGAAAATTGTCTATTGAAGAAATTAATAAAATCAAGAGTCTTTTATCAAATCATAAGAATATTAAGAATAACAATAGAAGAGATACAGATACTATTTCTGAGGCAGAAACATTTGTAAATGAAAGTAATAAAATATACTTAGCTAGTGAAGAAGAAAATCATATTAAAGATCTGCTTGGAGAAAAGTTTGATATAGCTGAAGATGACATTGAAAAAATGTTTTTGGATGAAAATAAGAATATTATTATTATTCCGACCAAAATCAAGAGATGCTTTTATTACAATAAATCAAATAAAGGAATATCAAAACCATATGATCACAACAGTCCAACATCAGTTCTTTACATTAACAAAGTCACACTTGAGAAGAAAATGTCATGACACTTCCTGTGAAAAAGAGGGAATGGAATATAGAGAAATAAAATACGAGAATTTTTCATCAAGTGTTAAAAACGATTGTGGACAAGAAATGGAAAGAAGAAGAAAAAACGGAAGATCAAAAGAAAACAGTCTATCAAATGCTTACAAGCTATGTACAAGAACGTGCATCAAGCGGAACATTTAAGAAGGATTGAATCAACTGGAGTTGTTTACCAAAAGATGAGAGAATATGCATATGTACTGCATTATGAAAGTCCAGGAAAGTTTTTAAACGACATATTCATAGACATAGATCTATGGAGAAGTCGTCCAGGAAACTACAAAGATTTGTGTGAATACATGATCAAATATTCGGACAATAAATTTCCATACTTGATACGAGACAACAAATGGTATGGATTCAAAAATGGAATATATAATGTTGAGACGTGTGAATTTGTGGAAATGATAGAAAATAGTGATGATGAAATAGAAAAATGTAAAAGATATTTAGGAAATAAAGTAGTGAAGAAATATTTTGATACAATATTTGATCTAGTTATGACCACAGAAAACTTGGACAAAATATTGAAATACCAATTTAGTGATGAAGTGATTGAATTCATATATGTCATGATTGGAAGGATGTTTGGAATAATAGATGAATGGGATGTAATGTTATATTTGTATGGAGAAAGTGGTTGTGGAAAAAGTGTGATAATAGATGTAATAAGAGAGTTTTTTGACAATGTTGGTAATATTAATGAGTCATTTGAATCCACATTTGGATTGGGGTATCTTATGGATAAAGATGTAGTGCTTAGTGACGATTTACCAAAAAACATACACAAATTTGTGCCACAACAAACGTTTCAATCGATGATATCAGGAGGAGGTGGATCTTGTGCTGTAAAAAACAAAGATGCTGTAAATTACAAGAAATGGACTGTTCCAATGATGTTTGCAAGCAATTACATGATAAGTTATAATGACATGGGACAAATTAGTAGAAGAATTATAGTTGCACATTTTGAAAATAAAGTCAAAGATTCAGATTCAGATTCAAGATTGTTGAGTTATATTAAAACGTCTGAACTTGGTAATATTATGTACAAATCTACTAGTGCTATACAAGAAGTGGAGAGAAAATATAAATGATGGGAAAAAAATATGGGGAAAGCTACCATTATACTTTTTAGAAAAACAAGAAGAGCTCATTGGTGAAAGAAATCCATTCTATTCATGGTTGGTAAATAACTTCAAAATAATAGAAGGAAATGAAATTAAAATGAAAGAGTTGAAAGCCCAATTTGAGCTTCAAACAAGAGCAAAGGCAGGTCAAAATCTTAAAGGAAGTGTGAAAGCTGCAAATAATCAATATGATATTATCAAAAAATTAATATGTAAATCATGTAGAAAAGACCATAAAAGCGGTTGTTGTGATGAATATGATAGAAAGAATTACACATCAGAAGATGTTGTTAGAAACATTGGTATGAGAAGTGATTAATTTGTCTATATTTGTCTATATTAATTGTCTATATTATATGATTTATATGATTTTAAAAGATTTAATAAAAAATACATATAAATCATCGACACAACATTTGTCTATATTGTCTATACAGCTTTTAAAAGGTATACCCAAATATTAACAACAATATTATTCAATATTCCTTTTTAATTCCTAAAAGTACAAAAAAGGAATATAGAAATATAGACAAAAAAATACCTCGATAAAATATAATAAACATTATCAATTTTTACTTTTTATGGTTTAATTTGTCTATATTCTTCAAAAATATAGACAAATATAGACAATATAGACAAATGATGAACTGTAAAATGACGGATAAACATATCATAAGAATGTTGTTGTTAATAAATTTGAAGTTGTAATGGTCGCACAGGGATGTTCCCCCATAAATCCTAACTAAAAAATTAATAGGATGGTTGCTTTTTTTGATTTAGCCAATAGAAGGATTAATAAATGCAAAAAAAATATTGAAAAAAAAAAGAAAAACAATAAATGTAAATGAACACAGAAGAAATATTAGAAAGAATAATGGAATACTGCATAGACAATTATGATATATGTAGTTTATCTAACATGTCAAAAATATCAAAAAGAGCAAGAAATACATCAAAAAGGAATAGAAAAAAAATATTAAAATACATTATCTCGGTATTTGAAATAAATTACACAGAAAAGAATAATTTCATTTATGTATACAATGGTGTAAAAAAAGTAGAAAAAGATATTGAGAAATTCTACAAATTGTACATGAAAACATATTATTTGAAAAACATAACACTTGAAGGAAAGTGGAATGAAAACTTAGAGTTAGAAAGCATTCCTGTACTTCCAAATGTAACGTCCTTTAAATGTCGACGCACAACTTTAAAAAAATTACCCAGACTTCCAAATGCAACAATAATACACTGCCAAGATAATCAGATTGAGAACTTGCATGATAGTCTTGTATTAAACGAGTTAAAGTGCGATAACAATCAAATTAAGGAACTGCCGAGCCTACCAAATCTGAAAAAACTTTCTAGTATGGGAAATAAGATAAAGACAATAAGAGAGTATCCAAAATTGATAGATTTAAGTTGTGGAAACAGTGATGAAGAAATATTAATAGAAAGATTACCAATGTTGGAAAGATTGGAATGCTGGAAAACTAAACAAACAAAATTACCAAATCCAGAGGATCTTCCAGAACTTACGGAATTAATGTGCACCGAAAATGAATTGAAAACAATTCCAAAATATCCCAAACTAAAAACGCTGATCTGTAGTGATAATAAGCTGAGTAAAATAGAGTGGTATCCAGATTTAGTAGAATTGATAATTAAAAATAATGTAGATATAAAAGAAATAAAGGAGTATCCAAATCTGGAAACGTTGGACTGTTCAGACACCAGTATAAGAACACTTCCGAAGTTTGAAAATTTAATGTCATTATCATGCAAGAATACAAATATAGAAGAAATAAATGAATATCAGAAACTGGAATCACTAGACTGCACGAATTGTCGAGTCAAAACTTTACCAATGTTTGAGAATCTTATATTACTTAAATGTTCAAAAAATCAATTGAAAAGTTTGCCAGCATATCCACAATTGGATTATTTAAATTGTGCAGATAACCAACTGAGGACATTGCCCGAGTATCCGGATTTGCAAGAATTAGATTGCAGTAGAAATAGAATAGTTTACTTACCAACATATCCTAAATTGGAGGAACTATATTGCGCGGAAAATGAGTTGCGAGAATTACCAGAATATCCAAAGTTAGAAGGACTACAATGTCAGTATAATAAAATAGAAAACATGCCAGAATATCCTGAACTAAACAGTTTAATTTGTACAGGAAATCGAATACGAAAGTTGAAATTTTACCCAAAAATGGTATATCTTGAAGTTATTGACATGGAAGATCGTGATAAATATACAATGTTGAGAGAAATAAATGGTTACAAAGTGAATGGTATAAGTTCTTTATGGACGAGGAATTGAGCAGCCAAAGTAAAAAATAATAAATGAAAAAATGCTAAGAAAAATTTCATAAAATATATTGCAAAGTGTGGACGTCTGTTCGACGGGGGATAAGGATGAATAATATAATATATGATCTAGGCAGTCCAGTAAGATTTATAAGATATAATCCAGATGCAGAAGTGGAAGAAAAAGAGAAAGAAGAATTGTTGATGAAAGTATTAAAAAAGCAATGGAAGAAGACATGGAAAGTGTAATGGAAAGGATATATTTGTTTTATGGAGACCTATTCAATATAAAAATACAAAAAGGGAAAGAAGAGTGGTACAAAAAATGATAGGAGGAAAAGCATATGAATATGTAGATGGGAAAGATCTCAAAAGGGTGAAAGGGGAATGTTTAAGAACGTATCACAGATATGAAAGTCCAGAGAGAGAAGATTACAAGTTTATAAAAATGGGAAGAAAATAATATATGAAAACTTTTTTGAAAATTTTTTGATATATTATCTTTGGGATAAGGGATTAAAATAAAGCTTCCTGAAAGCTCCCGTTTTCGTAGTGAAGCTAACAGCGAACACTACAAAACCGCAGAAGCTTTATTTTAATAAGTGTCAAGAAAAACACCACATTCAAGAATAAATAATGAGGACAATAAAAATAACATAGTAAAATGTTATGAAATTATTTTTGATATACTACAATTTATTCATTGAATCGCAAAATGAGAAGTTGAAAGTCTGTTCAACAGGTTCATATTAGGATTAGGGATAATTTCCAAAAAAGGGAATAGTCCGAGAGGCGAGTTCCATTTGAAACAAGGAAATCAAATAAGGAAATATTAGAGAAAAGCAAATGAAATTTATCATAAATTAGGAAGAAAATATTAGGAAAACATTATATGAATTTTTTTCAGAAAAAAAATATATTATATGTTTCATGTGAAAAGCAAATGAAATGTGACACAAATTAGGATAAAAATTGAGATTAATTTTTTAGTGGCGATGTAATATACATTTTAGTTGATAAATATATATTACACCACTTTATCAAATGTTTTGCAAACCATACAATTATATTAGACTGTTAAAAAGACTTTAGCTGCTGATGTAATATACATTTTAGTCGATAAATATAAATTACACATTTTTATTCAAATTATTACACCATATTTATGTCACATTATCAGAAAAAGAAGTCAAAAAATTAGGACTAGGGATAAAAAATGTCAAATAATTAGAAAAATTAGAAAATATAACCAGAAATATGATTAAAATACTCTAAATTCTCGCAAAACAATCCATAAAAAGCTTTAATATCACTTTTAATTTAAAGCTTTTTTGACATTATATTTTTCATTACTTTTTGGACATTATTTCTAAAATTTTATTTTCTTGACACTTATTAAAATAAAGCTTCCGCGGTTTTGTAGTGTTCGCTGTTGGGGGGGGCCTCCCTCTCTTAAGCAAGCAAGCCCCTTCTCCTCCACCACCACACCACCACCTAGTCTGGCAAGTCTAGGCTCTGGCCCCACCCTGCCATTGAGCCTTCAACCAGTCACACAGCGTTGTTGCCCATGTGTGTCGGGTCGAGGTCCCCTTCAAGTTCTTCGTCCTGTCGCCCCCCTCCCTACCTTAACCCTAACTCCTCAAGAAATTTATTATCTACTACAAACTGTTTTGGTGATCGAATCCACCCTCACCGGCCCAATGATGAAGTGGAACAACAGTTAGAGATCTGCATCTAGGCCCAAATACGCCGAGTGCAGGCGTGAGGGAAAAAAGGGCGAACCTTGAAAAAACCCACACTAACACCCAACGAAGAACAACCACCAACGGAAACTATGAGGCCTGGCCCCCCCCCCAAAAGGGGGGGGTGGGAATGCGTAGGGCCCCCCCCTCAACGAGGGGGGCCAAATCGAAGAAAGAAAAGCGTAAATCGAAGAATAAGGCACAGAGCGAAGAGAAAGCGAAAAAAGCGAAAACATATGCGGGAGCCCCCGGACTAATCAACAGGGGCACTTAACCCTAACATCACTGCCCACTCACAAAACAAGACACTCACAGTGGGCCAAAGACACAACCATATTCAACAAAATGAGCAATTCAACTGATCATCTCTTTCAATAAACAATTCTCTCTTAGCAGAACAATTTCCTTTCTGGCATAACAAAGCAATGAAAATGGAGATTAGCCGGCTTCAGCTTGATCGTTTATCAAAAAGTCAAGTTGAGAAAGGGCATGGAGTTGAGTACACATTCATAAACTGAAGAAGTAGGGTAACAAAAGACTATTTTGCTGACAAACAATGTAGAATGAATTAAGGATAGGAAAGTCTACTTCTGCGACCTCCTAAACAACCCAAAGAGGCCAACGACGACTGTTGCCTGAAGGAATTTGCCCATCGAGAAATTCAGCAATGTCCTTGTGGCCATTCCTTTTGGCGATATCCAAAGGTCTTTCACCATAAGAGTCCACAGCAGAGGCATTTGCATTCTGAGTGATCAAACCACTTCACAACTTCCAAATGGCCGTTCCCAGATGCAATGTGGAGTGGTGTCCACTGTCCTTGTTCTCAGCATCCACAGTGGCACCCTGCTGCACCAACCACTTCACAACTTCCAAATGGCCGTTCTGAGATGCAATGTGGAGTGGTGTCCACTTGTCCACTTCCTCAGCATCCACAGTGGCACCCTGCGCAACAACCACTTCACAACTTCCAAATGGCCGTTGTGAGATGCAATGTGGAGTGGTGTCCACTTGTCCTTGTTCTCCAGCATCCACCGTGGCACCCTGCTGCACCAACCACTTCACAACTTCCAAATGGCCGTTCTGAGATTGCTGTGTAGAGTGGTGTCGCCGTATTCTTGTTCTCAGCATCCACTGTGGCACCCTGCTGCACCAACCACTTCACAGCTTCCAAATGGCCGTTCTGAGATGAAATGTGGAGTGGTGTCCACTTGTTGTTGGTCTCACCATCCACCAGAGGCA
The DNA here is from genome assembly GCA_025765615.1 of Zopfochytrium polystomum. Taxonomy (NCBI): domain Eukaryota; kingdom Fungi; phylum Chytridiomycota; class Chytridiomycetes; order Chytridiales; family Chytridiaceae; genus Zopfochytrium; species Zopfochytrium polystomum. The sequence continues at coordinate 469,644 of JAIVFJ010000025.1, forward strand.
CCCTGCTGCACCAACCACTTCACAACTTCCAAATGGCCGTTCTGAGATGCAATGTGTAGTGGTGTCGCCTTATTCTTGTTCTCAGCATCCACAGAGGCACCCTGCTGCACCAACCACCTTCACAACTTCCCAAATGGCCGTTCTGAGATACAATGAAGAGTGATGTCCACTTGTCCTTGTTCTCAGCATCACAGAGGCACCCTGCTGCACCAACCACTTCACAACTTCCAAATGGCCGTTGTGAGATGCACTGTGGAGTGGTGTCCACTTGTCCTTGTTCTCAGCATCCACCGTGGCACCCTGCTGCACCAACCACTTCACAAATTCCAAATGGCCGTTGTGAGATGCAACGTGGAGTGGTGTCCACTTGTTGTTGGTCTCAGCATCCACAGAGGCACCCTGCTGCACCAACCACTTCACAACTTCCAAATGGCCGTTCTGACATGCAATGTGGAGTGGTGTTGCCCTGTCCTTGTTCTCAACATCCACCGTGGCACCCTGCTGCACCAACCATTTGACAACTTCCAAATGGCCCTTTTCCGAGGGCAACATGGAGTGGCGTCCTTCCAGTCGAGTCAACTTCACCAAGGCTGCTGCTGTTTGCAAGAAACCATTCATTGAAGCTTCTGTTCATCATGAATGCTTTCAAAAAAATGCCATTTGGGATCTGTGTTTGGCTGTTGTTGTTGTGAGAATTCGATCAGCCATTAAAAAATTCACACTTACAGGTTTTTGCAGTTCCTTCATCCATTTGTCAAAAGCAGCTTTGCAGCCATAGTTTGACGCTGTCCTTCCATCTGCATCAACAAGGCTGTCGTCAGCCCCCCAACCCCAAGAGGGCAAGGACGGTTCTGTATATGTCCGTTCATTGCTGCAACCATTAAAGGGGTCTCTGTTTACTTTCACCATATTGCATCTTGTCACCCGGACTATTGCCTCTGGAATCAACATCTTCACCTCCTTCCTCGATCAAAAATCTGCATGTCTGACGTCAATCCTCCTCTTTGCAGCCTCATACCGCAGGTTTGGAGAAAAGACTCTTAGTTGCTTGGCCTCTTGTGACAATGTATCTGCCATCTCCTGCAGCTAGAACACACTGACAAGCCATTCAGTAATTCCACCTGATTCCCACACCAAAAGCACTGCTGGCCCAAACTTGTCTACTTTCAGCAAACTCCCTTCCACTCAGTCCAATGGCAACCACATCACGCCCGGTTTCATCCAGGTTGGCAAACCCCCAAAACTTGAAGGCATACTGGCTGCGGCATTCTCAGGGATGAACCCAGCAGTCCCATTCAGTGCTTCATATTGTTTTCAACAGATTGATAGTGCCTGCAGCATAATCCTCAAACAGGACTGAGCAGTTTCTTTTCTTGCTTCCAAAATATCAATGAAGAAATGGTGGTTTGCACACTCTTTGTGCTTGAAATAAGGTGATCTGAGAGACTCTTGTGCATCACTTTGACCTTGCCATGGTCACTGACATCCAGAATACGATGACATCTGCAATATGGTTAGGTCTTGGTAATAAAAATCAAATTGAATTTGAAATTGATACTTGCCTCAACAAGAACTTGGCCAACCACATGAGGTGCAACACCCAGGTAGCTCAGCAATGACATCTTGGGGTATGGGTTCCTCGCAGCAAGAACACCTTCATCACAAGCTCGAAAGTGTTTGGTGTGTGACCTTGCTGGATCTGAAAACTGCTCATACACCCCATCAATACCAGCTCCAACTCCCTTGACAGTGCTGACAACTTTGTCTCTGCTGTGAACTTGGCCAGCTCAGCACAGGGCAAAGGCGCTCACCCTGGAAATGCCAGAGGACCTCTCATATAGCTCAGCAGACACTGTCTTCCTCATCTGGACTAGCACACCACCAGAAATGACTTGGACAGGGTGGCTTCAACAAACAGGTTCATATCTTTTGTTGGCTTCATCACTTGGCACAAGGACCATTGAGTCCATCTTCATCATGGTGTGGAACACATCCTGCTCAGGGCCGATTCCAGTGGTGAACTTTTGACAAAGGAGGCAGTTCCCTTTTGGCCTGCACAAGGAGACCAGGAGTTTCTTCCTTTCATGCTGTCAGGAGCGCACCCACATTCATCCAACGCATCAACAAATCAAGCACAAACAATTCTTCATCTTGTCGCTGGAATCAATTGCTTCAATCCTTCAACAAACAATTGCTTGAAGGCAACTTCAGGGTCCTTGAGAATACTGGAATCTTTCTTGGCATCTTCAGCACAAGCAGCATCACAAAACTTCCTGAAGGAAAGGAAGCACACTGCAAAGGTTCCAGATGGTGGTGGCAACAACATGCTGGGGGCTGCTCTTCTGCACATCATCATGTCGGCCAGTAGAATATCGACCCCAACACATACTGGCAGGCAGATGCTGACTGACAAGCCA
>JAIVFJ010000026.1:0-464457 GCA_025765615.1 Zopfochytrium polystomum
TGTCTCCGCAATAAGAATGCCCGTGCGTCCTGGTCCAACAGGGTTTCCTTGAGAGTCTTCTTGAGGAACTGGCTCAAGCAACGAAGAGGCCCGCTTCAATATTTTGACACAAGTAGTATCGTCCCAATCGTGCAAAATACGTGACAAGACAATCAGGTCGCCTTTAGGTAATAGAGCTGCACCCTCGTCAGTCGGCCAAAAAGTCGCCAGGGACCGCGCGCACACGTCCGTCCCGAAACCATTCCCAAATACGAACAGAATCTTCAACGACACTGGGCAGGTCAACCACGCAGACTTCAACAAGTCCGGATTCGCCCCATTTCTCCTTGAGGGCAAGGGCGAGTGCGCCAGACGCGCCGCCTAAGTCTACCGCCCGATGTGCCCAAGAAAGGTCGAAGGCGGATGCGAGAAGAGTGGCAGAAAGTGTCGCGTGGGCGTGCATAGCTCGGAGGAAGCGGTCGCGAGAAAGGGGTGTTGCATATAGTGAATCAAACGAACCGAGAGTCGTGTTGTTCGAAGCGGAGGATCCTGGCAGAGGCGATGGCCCTTGATTCGTGGATGGAAGTGCCGAAGTCGATGAAACGCGACTTTCTGGCGTGGTTGATAAGTGAGAGAGCCGGTAGGTACCCTCGGATCGCCTTGGAAAAGCAGCGGGCCACGCAGAATCGCCAGTTTCCAGCGAGTAAGGAAGAGCCAAGAAAAGAGGCACGATCGTCACATCAGAATGGTGGATGTAGCCAGCCAAAGATGTTGGTGCATTTGTAAGAAGGTAAGCGGTGCTGACATCGGTTAGGCTGAACCTGGTCACCTCGTTCTCGGAATGCACAAGGATCAACCCAAGCGAGGCTGACGCTCGAAGAAATCTGTCCACTGCGTCAGACGAGAAAGGCTTGGAATAATGAGGAAGCATCTGCAACCAAAGGAGTCGGTGCACCAGCGCCCAGGTGGCGAACTATGGTGTCGAGCGCAACGGTAACCGCTTGGATCCTCCTGCGCGCACATGTGCACAACTGTCGAAAAGGCCGATACGAATACCCACAAAGAGTATGGACGACTTGCGAAACGCATGAATGAGTTCCAAAATCGGGGCTGGCGAAGGCGCAGAGTGGGTGGCGGTCTGAGCCATGACGAAGGTAGTGGATTTTTCGGCGGGGGAGGCTGCACTCGGCTTTCTGGTTTTCAATTGGTTCACCATCGGCTGAAAGAGACGTGGTCTGACGGAACCCTGCACCAACTTTGCTATCGGCAAGCGCCGTGGCATACGTAGTGGCATCGCAATCGCAGCGGCGGCAGCAGCGATTATCGAGATTATCGAGTTTGCCAGTACACTGAGAGATAAAGCCTGCGTATCTTGAACCGATTCTTCGTGATTTCGACTCCCGCGACGCCTACCGCCAAAGGGAAATAATCGTGTTTCCCAATTTTGAATCGTTGCACTCACCTTCCTCGTGGTACCTCTGGCATCCTCGTTGAGCAAATCGCGGCTCCCGGGGCTCGGAGCATCGGCGCATCGACAACAGTCGCACCCCAAGTACGAACACATCATGAGCCAAGTCCACTCCGAGTTTCGACAGCCGTCCTCTGGTGGCCGTCTTCGTCAAATTCTCACTTGTGACGGCAACTGCGATCCTTGCCAGCCAAACTGGTGCTCCTGTTTCCCGCTATCTCGCAGCGCTGCATCGGCAGGCACTGCCGCTCGATGGTCTGCTGTGTCCCTCTTTGCTTGTTTCTGGTGCCCCGTCTTCGTACGGAGAGCGTTTGGAGCCTCTTCGACTCCCGGGTCTTCATCCGCCGCTCTGTACGAACCTTTGCTCGATACCGAACGGGAGGCAGTGGCCGATCTTCTCCACTATCTTGAGAGTGAGTTCACCAAAAGATGGCAGATGCTTCCCCCGTGCGATGCCCCTACGCCGACAACTCTTTTGCCGGCTAAACAGACGACTAATCATAACCTGCCTGTTCAGATCGTGACAACGTTGATTTCTTCCATGGCGAACCGCTGCGAGCGCTGTCTGCCCTTACGTATTCTGATAATATTGATTTGCAACGATCGGCTGCTCTTGCATTCGTCGAAATCACGGCTAAGGACGTTCAGGCTGTGAATCGGTGAGGGTCATCGCAGAGTTGTTGAGCGGACCTTACAAACTTGCCCGTCAGTGATACTGTTGATTGTGGTATCTTTCTGCTGCAGTCCCCCGATCTCGAAGTCCAGAGGGCGGCAGCTGCCGCGATAGGAAACCTCGCCGTAAACGGTAGGCTCTCCCGGCAACTCGAACACCACTTACAGGACCTGCAGCCCACAACCAACAACTCATCGTCACGTGCGGTGCCCTTGAGCCACTCGTCAGACTGATGGACTCTCCAAATCCAGAGGTACAATGCAATGCAGTAGGCTGCATTACGAACCTTGCGACCCACGGTAAAACGGAAGCGAAACGCGGTCATGACCCACCAATGTTTTTTTTTTAAAGATGACAACAAAGCCCGAATCGCAAGATCTGGGGCCCTTATACCTTTGACTCGACTGGCGAAATCCAGAGATCTGCGAGTCCAAGTAAATCAAGATGGTCCCGTCTGCAGACATATCTAATTCTTTGCACCAGCGTAACGCTACAGGCGCACTTCTAAATATGACGCACACTATAGACAATCGCCAGCAGCTGGTCACTGCTGGAGCTGTACCTGTTCTTGTGAGCTTGCTGAACTCACCCGATTATGATGTTCAGTACTACTGCACGACCTCTCTTAGTAATATTGCTGTTGACGGTGAGACTAATGAATTTGATAACCTCTAATCTGTGTTTAGCGCTTCACCGAAAGAGATTGGCGGCGTCAGAACCCACCGTCGTTCCCAGCCTTATCCGGCTGTGCGATTCCCCCTCGTTGAAGGTTCAATGTCAAGCTGGCCTCGCTCTCCGCAACCTGGCCTCAGATGGTATGCAACTTTTCCAACACATTATGCTATGTCAGTCGTCACTTACTAGTTGAAACATTGTAGAGAAATTCCAAATAGAGATTGTTTCCGCTGGTGGTCTGGGTCCCCTTCTCAACCTTCTGCAGTCAAAGGTACCCCAGACAGTGATTGCTGCTGTAGCCTGTGCACGCAACGTTTCCATATACAGTGGAAACGAAAAGGCTATGGTTGATGCTGGATTCCTGGGACCTCTTATGGACCTTCTGGTTTGGGACAACGAGGAAGTTCAGTGTCATGCCATGAGTACAGTTCGGAACTTGGTATCTGGTGGTGCAGCAGCAGCCGCAGCCGCAGCTTCTTCCAGCGATGGTGGGTATGATGCTGGCCCACAAGCTGCTGCCCATGAGGAGGATGCAATCAGAATGCACGATGTTAGAGTTCAAGTCGTTGACCGGATCGGTGGTCTTTTGAGGGTTCCAGAGTTACCAATATCAGTGCAGGCTGAAATGACGGCATGCCTGGCAGTTCTTGCCCTGATTGGTAAGATTAAACCTTGAGCCTGTTTGTATCTAACAGATCCTTTTTGGCACTCTTTGTGCAAGATGACATCAAGCCATCAATCCTGAAGTATTTGCGGCCTCTTCTTCGGCGTACAAATGCACCAAGCATGGATATCAAGGCAAACTCCGCTGCTGCCATTGGAAATTTGGCCTCTACCAGTGAGTGTGATGTAAATTAATGAATCGGCATAACCTTTTGTCCTTCCTTAACAGTGGATGAGACAAGTGTAGAAATTTTTGAACGAGAATGGCCAGAGATTAGAGCATACCTCTATGCTTTTCTGACAGATGGAGACCCGACGTTGCAGCACATTTCAGTGTGGACATTGATCCAATTTGTGACAGCTGTTTGTGAGTAGCAATACTCTCCTGTTTCATGCCCTATCTGACCTAAACATTCTGCATGTGTGGAAAGCTGCTCTTCAAAATCGTATCATGGATGATTCCGATCTGATTCTTGCAGTACGGCAGGTTGCTGCGCTGGGACAAGCAGATGGTACTCAGTCCGATGAGCAGGCCAGTATTGCAAGTGGTGCAAGTGGTGCTTCATGGAGAGGTGCCGACCTTGCCATGACACTTTTACAAGAGCTGGCGGCATTGGATGCCCGTCATGAATAACGGGGCCTTGTCCCTTCAGCTTGATATTTTGGTTCCTAAACGATCCCCTTATTGTTCATTTGTAGCAGAATAAGCGATAGTTGCTCCACCACTTTATTTGTCTGGGTCTGTTTCCCTCTTACTGTAAAAGCCATCAAGGTTCTCAACTGTGGGGATTGAATAAAGACGCCAAAATGGAGGACCCAACGATGAGTGGGACTGAGATATGAGATTCTCAAGTCTCTCACATAAGGTGTTGGTCATACTTTAGGTTCTTCAGCTCTTACTTAACTATGATTTTGTATATTTTCATATGAGAAGTATGACTCTATTAGAAAGAGGAATTGATTCTGTTAGGCGGAACTGACTGGTTAGCAGCAAGAGGTACAGGACAGGCCCGAACCTATTGTGGCTGTCAGTTATAGTTCTCACAATGCCCATGGGAGAGCGAGCCACTGCCAATGCAGACCTGGGCGCTGGCTTGCACTGATGACAAATCCTCTGAGTATTAAGTGGAACGGAAACCCAGTGTCAACAGTTTTCCTCGTCCTCTGCTCAAGCAGATAATATAGGAGAGGTTTTGACCCTGTGCCAGTCATGCTTGCATAGCAACTATTACAGCGTGTATATCATCATCATGTATCAATAATTCATAGCAGAGTTTTTTTCTCTTTCTCTCCAAGTTGGGGAGAAGGACCACCCACAAACATCTCCACTTCATTCACTCCTTCCACTCACGAGGATAGCGATACTCGATGTTGTTTGAGTAAGAAGACATATCCAGTGCGCAATGTGCGGTCTCCAGGTTTGCCCCCATAAGATGCATCAGCGTATGCAGCTGGTTCAAGGGTGTCATTTGTGAAGAGCTGTAGCCGCTTGTGGCTTTGCCTGTAGAATAATCCGGGTCCCAGGTGCCTCAGAGGTAAAGAAGCAGGTGGCAGAGTGCATTGCAATGGCACTGGCGTGGCTTCGGTTGGAACTGGGAGAGTACATTTGTTGCAAATTCGATATCTGGTCGAGTTTGTGTTGCGAGATATTGAATTTTCATGTGTGGATTGATACCAGCTTGAGTCGCTCTTGCCGAGTTTGATTGACGTTTCGTCATGCATAAAGGTGATAGACATTGAAGTTGATGCAATGTCGAGGTTGTCCCACATTTCTCTTCAGTGAGAATTGTCCTGGTGTATTCGTCTAGGCCCATCCAAATGCTTTCGGCATTGCGCTCGAGGTGGATGTGAATCACTTGGCTGACCGTGGTTTCCTTGAGGGATATGCTGTACGCAGCGCAAAAAACATCCTCAATTTTTGCAACAAGAGCTGGGGTGTTGGCCATGACATTGATGTCGTCCACAAAGACAAAGATGATTTCAAACGTTTGCTGCTGAGGGTCTACTCGAAAGAAGAGGCAGGGCTCAGCAAGAGATTGATTGAAGCTGAGTTTCTCGACAATGAACTTGCGAAGGGTCAGGAACCAGTTTCGTCCAGATTGATGGAGTCCATAGAGGCTCTTGAGGAGTTTGCAGAATAGTTTCTTTCCATCTGGAGTGAATCGCTTGTGGCCTTTTGGTGGATGCATGTAGATGACTTCTTTGAGGAAAGCGTACAGGTAGGCTGTGTTGACATCCATGCTGTGGTACTCAAGGTCAAAAGCAAGGCTGATTGCAATGAGCAGTCAGATGGCCTGGATCCGGACGACAGGAGAAAAGGTGTCTGTGTAGTCGATGCCTTCGCATTGGGTGTTTCCACATGCGGAGGAGTATGAAACAAGTGACAGCTTTGTGATCACTCCTGAGATGATAGTGGATCTTCTGGAAACTCTAAAATTGGTATGGATTTTTGGTTGCCCTTTATACATTGCGCGTTTGCCAGGAGGAAGAACTGCCCATTCCCAGACCTTGTGCTCATCCATGAGAGAGTGAAGCTCCTCAAGCTCAGGTGCAGTCCATTCTTTGTTATAGTCTGATGCGTGGGCTTCCTTGTGGGAACGTGGCACTGGTGGGAGTTGTGATTGGTGGATTGGTTCTTTAGGGAAGCGCTTTGGGAAGCGTGGTTCTGGTTTGACTGATGCAAGGTAGAGTTGCAAGAGATGGTGAGTGATTGTTCGATTTGCAAGTAGCTTGCGAAGTCCAGTTGGTGCATCTTTGATGTTGACAATGACAGATGGTGGAAGTGGTGATTCAATGACAGGTTCTGGTTCAGTGTTGATGGATGCTGCTATGCAGTCTGATGAAATCCCACCCAGGACTGGAGGGACTTGGTGTGTGTGGGGATGAAGAGAGAGAGAGAGAGAGAGAGCAGTGATGATGGAAAAGGGAGAGGAGTGAGAGGATGGAGAGAGGAGAGAGGAGTGAGTGGGCAGAGATGGAAGAGAGAGCAAATGGAGGAAGAGAGATTGGCTTGTTTTGCACTGGATTCTGTCAAAGCAGCAAGGAGGGGATTGGATTCCTTTTTGATCTCTGTGAGAGGTTGCTGCTTTTATACTCCTGCAGGTTGGAGCCATCAGAAAACAGAGGGAGAAGTGGGCTGCACAGAGCAGGCCACAGAAATGAGATAAAACAGGCTGAGCACCAACCCCCAGCCTGGGCTAAGTACCCATTCAGGGCTGAGTACCACCCAGGGCTGGGCATCACTCAGGGCTGAGCACCAGCCAGGGCTAAGTACCAGCCTGGGCTGAGCACCACCCAGGGCTGAGTACCAGCCTGGGCTGTGCACCACCTAGGGCTAAGTACCAGCCAGGGCTGAGTACCACCTTGGGCTGAGCACTTTGTCTGGGCTGAGTACCACCAGGAACCAATTTACAGCTTGTTTGAGAAACAGTTGCTTGTAAATTGGTTTGGTTGTTTCCAAATCAGGAAGCTTGTTTGGGAAACAAGCCGCTTTTTTCCTTGTTTTTAGAAATCCAATGATTGGTGCAATCTCTGGTGAGCTCAGTTTTTATCTCACTTTTAGAAATGCAGTGATTGGTGCAATCCCTGATTCCTAAATGCCTGTTGCATTGCTCAGATTGCACAGCACAGCAGGAAAGCTGGAATTCCAGATCAGGAAGCGGAATTCCGGTGCAGAGAGAGGAATTCCGATGCATGGGGCAGTGGTACACTGCTTCTGCATGCTTGCTGTGCTGTGTTACATGTGCAGAGTGCGTAGTTTGCGCGTTTTTGTGCATGTTCTAATTGCATTGTTCCTACCGGTAGGATGAACAAAGCTAGAACAACAGCCGCCTTTGCCTATCTCTTTTTATTGAGAACAGATTAGCCCTTCCGAGCGCCCCATTCAAGTATTGAATCTACTGAGCCCTTCAAACACCCCATCCAATGTGATTGGATGGAGTTCTCAAAGGGATCATCAGTAACGGGCGTAGTGTACCCCGTGGGTCGAATCTCAACACACCCCCGCAATAGAAAGAGAGGGGGCAACTGTTTCTCCTGTAGTACATGGCTGTCCAACAATGCCAGCCAAGCAGTGGGACTCGAACCCACCCATGTACCCCCCTACACTTGTGAAAACCTGCATGAACCCACAAGTGTAGCTGGAGAAGCCAGAGAGAGCCTTTAGACTAAGCGTTGTGCTGATTTGAGCGTGGGCACCACGCTTACACCTTGGAGGTCGGCGAGACTGCAAATTCCCATCAGTGATGCAAGCTTTGCATGTTGAGCTGCAGGAAGAGCTTTGGTGAGAAGGTCGGCAATCATCATGTCCGTTGGGCAATGAATGAGTTGAACCTCCTTTTTCTCCAAGTGGTCCCGTATGAAATGCAACCTCACGTCAAAGTGTTTGACCCGACCATGGTGTATTGGATTCATAGCAATAGCTATGGTTGAACGATTGTCTTCAAAAACAGTAGTGGGCTTATTTAAATCCATACCCAGCTCCTGGAAGAGCATTCGTAGCCAGATTGCCTCTTTGATGGCCTCAGTAAGGGAGAAGTATTCCGCCTCAGTTGAGGACAAAGCGACAACTGATTGTTTCTTGCTGTACCATGTAATAGCACCCCCGCAAAGCATGAACACATGCCCTGACCTCGACTTGCGTCCATCCTCTTCAGCATAGCTGGCATCAGCGTAGCCATGTGGTTCATCCCACTCTGGGTAAGAAATACCCGCAGCTTTCTCTACCTCTGGGAGCGTTGCATTGGTGATGCATGTCATCTGGGAGTCTCCCTTTTGGTAGAAAAGTCCATGATCCCAGGTAGCGCAGACATATCGCAGCAATCTGTCAAGCGCAAGGGAATCTGAATGGGTTGGAGCAGACTGGTATTGTGCAAGTGTATTCACAGCATACGCAATGTCAGGGCGCGTCAAGTTTGCAAGGTAAGCCAGTTGCATGAGTGTGCTTCGGAAGTATTCTGACTCTTTTTGTGGAAGTTTTCCAGAGTCCACATCGTGTATCCATGTCGTGGACATGGGAGTTGCTTTGATTTTGACAGGTAAGCCTTCATCGTCACACCAGTAGTTTGCTTCCTCCAAGACATGCTGTGTGTAGTTTTTCTGTCCAATAAAGATTCCATCTTTGATTTTCTCAGCTTGGATGCCAACAGCAACTTTTGGGTTGAGGTCCTCGCGGATTTTGAACTTTGATTTGATCAGAGAAAGAATTTTGGCAATTTCTTCTTCAGTGTGACTGAAGATGAGGATGTCATCTACATATAGAGTGATGATGGTCTTGACCTTTCCATCAGGGTGCCTTTGCACAAAGACACAGTGGTCAGTCTTCAATTGCGTAAATCCAATTTCTACTAGGAAGTTGCGGATTGTTTTGTACCACTGTCGACCAGACTGGTGCAGTCCGTACAGACTCTTCCTGAGTAAACAGACAAGAAGTATCCCGTCTGCACCACGTATCTCAAAGCCTTCTGGTTGTTCCATGAAGTTTTCAATGTCCAGTTTGGCGTTCAAGTATGCGGTTTCGACATCAAGGCCTGCAAGTATGAGGTCAAACAGCAACGAGATAGCAAGGATTGCCCTTATGGAGGAGCTGCGGACGACAGGGGAGAAGGTCTCATTGTAGTCCTGACCAAAGATTTGAGTGTAACCCCGACCAACAAGGCGGGCCTTGAAGCGTTCAAGGTACCCTTCACTGTCAAACTTGTCGGCAAAAACCCATTTGGGCTTGAGTATCTTACGCCCTTTAGGTCGAGCCACTAAGTCCCAGACATGCTTTGATGTGATCGAATTGATCTCTGAGAGTTGTGCTGCCTTCCAATACTTTGCAAAAGGAGATCGCATGGCCTCTTTATGCGAAGCAGGGAGTGGCGGTAAGTCCCGCTGGTGGATCCTTTCTGTTGGATATGCTGTGACTTCCTCCGGCTCAAGCACAGTGTACGCTTTGAGCGTTTGGTAGAGTTCACGAAATTGTCCCCGTGCTATTCGTAGTTTACGGATTCTTGCAGTTAAAGCGCGGAGTGTTTTCCGACTGTAAGTGGAAGGACTTGTGGCAATTGATGGTTTTGTTCGTAGTTTACAAAGGTTTGCCTTCAATGCCAGGTAGTCACGTAAACCTGATGGCTCTCGTGGTATGATTGGGGGATTTGTTGCCTCCCCTGTTGACTCTGGCAAAGCTAGAATGTCAGGGGAAGTTGAGCGCTCCCATGGAGGGATTTCCTGTTCATCAGGTATTGACTCTGGTTCAGAATGGAGGGATTTCCTGTTCATCAGGTATTGACTCTGGTTCAGAATCAGAAGCGTCGTATAGCATACCCGGCTGTAGATCTCCCCCCTGTGATTCTGCAGGTGGTACATCGTCTTCTTGTGAGTCAAACAGAGCGTCAGGATGTGCCACATCTGGATCAGTGGACACAGCGGGGGAATGCAACGAGGAGGAAAGATATTGGAAATCCTGAGCTGTGGGTTGGACTGGTCCCCATTCCTTCAAGCGGGAGTCATGAAGGAACTGTCTCCAGTTCCGCACAATGCCAGGAAAAACATTTTCGTGAAAGGAGACATGGAAGTGTTCCGATATTCTCTGGGTTCTCAAGTCGTAGACAACTGGAAGAGTGTTTCCTTTATACCCTAAGAATATGCCTGGCGCCCCTTTGTCAGGATGTTTAAGTGTTCGCTTTTCCTTTGGGATACGGTGGATAACCAAAAAGCCAAAGGTGCGGATGTGATCAACATTTGGCTTTTCACCGTACCAAGCTTCGTAAGGTGTTTTCTTAGTGTAAGAGTGGTAAACCCTGTTCTTGATGTATGCTGCGTAGCGGACTGCATACACAAAGAAAGAGTGGGGCAATCGTGACTCTAAGAGCATGCAGTGTGCCATGTCTTTGAGAGTGTTGACCTGACGTTCTACCAGCCCATTGAATTCCTTGGTGAATGCAGGACTAGGTTCTAAAACAATAGGAGGATGCCGAGTATTGGCCCAAGTTTTGAATTCTCCATCTTTGAAGATTTCCCCCCTGTCACAGCGCACAGATGTGATATGTTTGCCATGTTGTTGTTCAAACCTTTCGATCGTAGACCGGAATCTTGTGGGCGCGTCGGACAAAGAGTTGAGGAACTCAATGTCAAGCCAACGGGTTGACTCTTCCACAACCAGTTGCCAATGTTTTTCACCATGGTGTCCACGTGCGGGCAGTGGGACAGCATCAGTGTGTAAACGACCAAGCAGTGTGGTGTTTGGTCGGGAAGTGGAGTGGATAGGCGTAGCTTTCAATTTCCCAACATCACATGTCACGCAGGGAATGTCATGAATGAGGAAAAATGAATGACCAACTTTATTCAGATTTGACCAAGTACACTTCAAAGAAGATAAAGACAGGTGACCAAATTTCTTGTGAAGAGCTCGGACTGCTTCAATGTTCTGAGGGTTTGGTAAAGGGTCTGGGTCAGTTTGACTTAAAGTTGGAGTTGCAGTTTGCAAAGGAGCAGTTTGCTGTTGCGACTCACCTGGGGCGTCCCCCGAAGGAGTCGGCGCGTCCCTTCCAAGTTCTGCCCTGTCGAGACCAGTATGTCCCGTCAGAAGAGAAGGGTCCACAACATAAACATTCCCTGTGTCCCTGTGAGCAATGGTAAAGTCTGAACCATGTACCCGAGGATGCAATAGGGCTGTGTCTGCTGTGAAAGTCACGTTGTGACCTGTCTGCCGCACGATTTGCTGAACTGAGAGTAGAGTGTCTGAGAACTCTGGCACATAGAGCGAGTTCCTCATGATGAGAGCTCTTCCGTTAATGAACAGGGTGAAGTCGCCCACTCCAGTGGCAGTTGTAAAGCCGTCAGCTGTTTTGATCTGCTGGGAGGTGGGCCGCAAGTTTGTGAAGTGCTCTTCACAAGGCGACATTGTCCTGGAAGCCCCAGAGTCAAGGATGACCTGGTGTGGGTTGCTGCCAGCAAGTCTTGCCATCAGCGCAGTCTCGTAGATGCGGCGGTAGGTGACGTTGCGGTAGAGGAAACGCCCAGATTCGTACATCACTTTGTAGCCGACGTTTGAGACAATGTTGTCAGTGATCCAGTCTGGATCCATTCTGCCGTCAAGAAGTGTAACTGTGAGTTCCACTTCAAATTCCTCCTCGACCTCAACGGCCTGGCATGTTCCAATTTCAAACTCCCGTGCCGCAAGTGCCCTTTCTACTGAAAGGAAGTCGTCTAGAGCTGATGTGTCTGCAAGGCGCGCAGCACCCTCAGTACTGAACTCCAACATTTCGACGTCTTCTGCTTCAGGAGGTGGTGGTGGAGTATCCATCCTGTAGCATTTGTGGGGAGGAGAATCCTCAGAGGCTGCGCAAGAGGCTTGGTGGTGTTCTTTAGCAGCCACCTCACGTGCAATCTTGGCAGTCTCAGTCGCTTTCTTGGAATCAGCTGACGTGGCCTTGGCTTCTTTGGCATGTGCAGGCTGCTTGCCCTTGGCCTTCTTTGCAGGGCGAGCTGGCTCTGACTTCCCGTGAGGGAACTTGAGGCATTCCTCGCGAGAGTGCGAGACCCAGATTCCATGAAGGTCACAAGTAGGCTTGCCGTTGAGTGCCTCACCGATCTTGCGCTTCTTGGTTGCCACTGAGGTCTTTGCTGAAGCAGCTGTTTCCATCTCAGAAGTGCCATGGTGAGCAGAGTGTCTGCTGTTCTTCTCTTTGCTTTGCTGGTACAGCGTGTGGCAGTTTGTCAACTCCTTGACGAGATCGCTGGTGTTGGCGTAGCCTGACAGCCCCTTGAGAAGATTTTGACGAACGCCAGAGAAGATTTCATGTCCAGGCAGCGTTTCCCTTGCTTTGTGGATGATGGCAGAACGCAGGATGTTTGTCACACCCCTGCAGGTGGTGGCAGTACATTTGAAATGCTTTGGCCAATCCGTGACCAGTGTGGTCAGAGTGGTGTACCACTCCTGGACTGCCGGACCAGAGTCTCTGGGTTTTGCCAAACGACTGGAAGTCGCAAGCCACTTGTCCTGCTGTGAACCAGTGTGGTCCTGCAGGGCGTACTTGTCATTGAGCCACTTGTACCGATCAGCGCAGTTGGTGATGTTTGCTGCATTCATGGAGCGCACATCCTCGATGCGCGAGCAGGAGTCGAGGGTAGCAACCGCCTTGTCGTGTTGGGCCTCAAGCACCCTGTAGGTCTTGTGTTCTTGGCGTATACCAGTGTGGTACTTGTCAAGGGCAGCGTGGTGCAGACGGTACATCTCACTGTACGCAGCCTTGGCCTCCGCCGTTGCAGAGGATTCAGGGGGAGAACCAATACTGGGAGGAGCAGCGCCGATGCCGACCTTGGTGCAGTGCTCGTTGAACGTACCGAAGTAATCAGGCTTGAGGAAGCTGGCAACAAGATTGTATGCCATGACCGGCTTGATGACTTCTTCCACATGCAGTTCCCAAGCCTGGTAGCCGTAAGAAGAGAAGCGGACAGCCTTGGGGGTCGAAGAAGACATGCTAGGTAGCGGCTTGGTGGACCAGTGGACTTGTTTAGAGCGGTAGCCCTTTCTTGTAGAGAGCCAAGAGCCCTTTGTTGCCTTAAAGTAGCTGGTGAGCCGGTGCTCACAGACAGGTTGGTCTTGTTTAGAGTCAGAAACCCTTTTCTTGTAAGAGCAGCAGGGCCCTGTTCGAGCGTACAAATGTGGCCGACGGCTTGCAGGTAGCTTTGTGATGAAATCCCACCCAGGACTGGAGGGACTTGGTGTGTGTGGGGATGAAGAGAGAGAGAGAGAGAGAGAGCAGTGATGATGGAAAAGGGAGAGGAGTGAGAGGATGGAGAGAGGAGAGAGGAGTGAGTGGGCAGAGATGGAAGAGAGAGCAAATGGAGGAAGAGAGATTGGCTTGTTTTGCACTGGATTCTGTCAAAGCAGCAAGGAGGGGATTGGATTCCTTTTTGATCTCTGTGAGAGGTTGCTGCTTTTATACTCCTGCAGGTTGGAGCCATCAGAAAACAGAGGGAGAAGTGGGCTGCACAGAGCAGGCCACAGAAATGAGATAAAACAGGCTGAGCACCAACCCCCAGCCTGGGCTAAGTACCCATTCAGGGCTGAGTACCACCCAGGGCTGGGCATCACTCAGGGCTGAGCACCAGCCAGGGCTAAGTACCAGCCTGGGCTGAGCACCACCCAGGGCTGAGTACCAGCCTGGGCTGTGCACCACCTAGGGCTAAGTACCAGCCAGGGCTGAGTACCACCTTGGGCTGAGCACTTTGTCTGGGCTGAGTACCACCAGGAACCAATTTACAGCTTGTTTGAGAAACAGTTGCTTGTAAATTGGTTTGGTTGTTTCCAAATCAGGAAGCTTGTTTGGGAAACAAGCCGCTTTTTTCCTTGTTTTTAGAAATCCAATGATTGGTGCAATCTCTGGTGAGCTCAGTTTTTATCTCACTTTTAGAAATGCAGTGATTGGTGCAATCCCTGATTCCTAAATGCCTGTTGCATTGCTCAGATTGCACAGCACAGCAGGAAAGCTGGAATTCCAGATCAGGAAGCGGAATTCCGGTGCAGAGAGAGGAATTCCGATGCATGGGGCAGTGGTACACTGCTTCTGCATGCTTGCTGTGCTGTGTTACATGTGCAGAGTGCGTAGTTTGCGCGTTTTTGTGCATGTTCTAATTGCATTGTTCCTACCGGTAGGATGAACAAAGCTAGAACAACAGCCGCCTTTGCCTATCTCTTTTTATTGAGAACAGATTAGCCCTTCCGAGCGCCCCATTCAAGTATTGAATCTACTGAGCCCTTCAAACACCCCATCCAATGTGATTGGATGGAGTTCTCAAAGGGATCATCAGTAACGGGCGTAGTGTACCCCGTGGGTCGAATCTCAACACAGTCTGCCGTTGGAGCTAGGCTCTCTTCAGGTTCGTCTTCGTCTTCACCCAGGACAACAGCGAATGTGTCAGGGTTCCAACCATAGTTGTCATTGTCATTATCATCTTCCATATCTTGGGGAAGAGTTGGAGGTTGATCTGAGGTGTTTGATGATGATGATGGTGGGTGTCCCCCCCCCCGGAAGCCTGGTGCACTTGCTGGTGAGTACAAGTGGAGGGAGCTCTGTCAGCAGGAGAGTTGGATAATTGACGGTAAGAGTGAAGTGGTGGCTCGACAGGCTCGAAAGAAGGAGAGTCGTCAGTTTCAGGAAAATCTGTAAAATTATCAGAGAGAGAAGTTAAGAATCAGAATTAAGAGATTGAAGCTTAGCATCACTGCAGACAAGGCCAGGAAAGACATGCTCATGCAAGTTATAGTGGAGTGTCTGAAGAATGGTCTGTGCAGTAAAGTCGTAGCTGAGGGCAATAGACTTGCTGTCTGCGTCGAAACCCAACAAGAGTCCAAGTGAGGCCCAAGGAGAGAATTTGATCTTGTGTGGGTTTGCAGGTTCTGTGTACAATGAGGCAGCCGAAAATTCCAATGTGGTGTAGGTTGGGTTTTCGGCCTTGGTAATATTCAACATAGGACCAGAAGAACCCTGGAAGCTGGGCTTCAATCAGGAGACAGGACGCAATGTGGGTGATGACCCTGATGGCATTTTCTGCAACACCATTACCCTCCTTGACATAAGGGACAGAAGGCTGGAAGATGATGGGAGGTTGGTGGTTGATACAGTAGGCCTCAAATTGCTGAGTGTTAAGACTGATGTTGTCTGCCCGTACACATATGTTTGACAAGTGGGGAAGAGTTGCTCTTCAAAATCAAAGTGATCAATTATCCTTTGAGTGACGCCTGCTGTGCGAGCAACAGTGTTGACCCAAGTATAGCCTGTGGCATAGTCGACAATAACTTCGAAGTAGTTGGAACTGTCAAGAGAACATGTACTGATCTTTCCAGTTTGGTTGGTACACAGCATCTGCAGCAGGGAAAATCAAAACAAGGTTTGGCCATGAGGTGTTACTGGCGCATCTTTGCCATATCACAAATGGGGCAAGGCTCGCCAGTTGTTGGTGGTGGAGCAGGAGCACCCTCGACATCACCAGAATTGAGAGTGTTGCATACTTGCTCTCAGTGGATGTGGCCAAAACATCAGTGCCATAGATCACATGCAGTTGCGGGTGACGTGTAGGCAATGGGCTCAACTGAAATTTTCGTCTGCGCAGCTGGGTGCTGGACTGGGATGAGATAGTAAAGGCTGTCACGTCGTTCACCAATCTTGATGCCGTGCTGTGATGCGAGGGTAGCAAGATCAAGAAGAAAGACAGAATCTTGAGTGAATAGCATCCCAGCAGTTGGGTCTTGGAGGACGTGCAACACAGAGAGGAGCAGTTCCTTGAGTGATGGGACATGAAGCACATTGCAGAGTACCAGATCAAAACCAGGAAAAGTGAGAATGACAGATCCAATTCCTTTTATGCAGCATTCATGGTCATCTGCAAGGCATGGTTCGGTTTCAAATCGTTGGTACTCAGTGAATTGCTGCTGTTGTGGATCATTCTGGATACAGCTCCAGAATCAATCATGTACGGAAGAGAGGCAATGCCTGTGTGTGACACTGTTGCAGTGTTCACAAAGAAGTAGAAGCAAGAGGACCATTTATTTGAGAAGAAGAAGAAACAGAGGGCCCTCCTGTAGCAGGTTGAGGGTGAAATCCAGAGAAAGGAACAAGAGTTGCTTGCAGTACAGCCACAGTTGCTGAGGCTGAAGCATGGTTTGGTTGAGCTGGTGTGAAGTGCTGCGCTTGGAGCCTGGCTGAGATGGCATTGGCTTGGCACTTGTGCAGGCAGTGCTCAGACTTGCGTGTGTGTGCGTTGGTGGCCAAGCTTGGAATCTCTGCACAGAACTCGCACCCAGTACCTTCAACTCTTCCAAGATGTTGATGGATTGACGTAGCCTTTGGCTCCAGCCTATGGGTGACTCCTGACTTCCAGCGGTCACGACAGTCCCTATCCATGTGGTGAATGTATGCCTTGTGGTAACCACACCAGTAGCGTGGCCTATCCCCACGACGAGGGGAGTGAGAGCGGTTGTGGTTGTCATGAATGTTGCGACTCCTGTTGTCATTGTTCCTGTAGTTGCTTCCTTGGCGATTGTTTCGTTCTGCTCGCTCAAGGTCATTGCAACCTCTTGGATGTGGTCACTTTGGTGGCGTCTATCTTCGCAGTCGTCATGGTTGTCACAGTGGTTGTTGCCCACTTGATGCCAGTTGCGGTTGTTGTGGCAGTTCCTGCGGTCTCCTCTTCATCTGCCTCAAGGGCAGTTAAGACAGCAGTAAGCTCATCCATGATGTTCTGTAGAGGCGTCATTGTTTCAAAGTGCTGCCACAAATGGTCCAAAACGACTATGAGCTGAGCCATGTGCAAGGTCTGTGCACAGTTTGCGTACAAACTCATCAAGTCTGTTCTGGCCATGACCTTTGATGAATATGCTCAATCTCGCGCACATAAGAATTCAGATCTTGGTAACGCAAGGGGCTTTGAGTGTCTGTGCGTAGCTGCAGTCCTGACCATCTGTTTTCAAAATCATCAATTGAGCTGGATGGGCAGGCATTGTTGAATGTTCAGCGAATGGCAGCCACACAGTCTCGATGGAGGTGAATGTTGTGGCAGAGCTCAAACAAGTGCAAGGTCTCTGGAAGCCTGATCATCAAAGCTGACTGAGCTGTTTCATTCTCCTTGATGAAGGTGGCATGCATCTTCAGCACAGCATTCATGAACTCTGATGAAGTCATGATGTGATGCTGAATCTGGTACTTGACAGTTGCTTCAACAGCCATGACTGGTCCAGCATTAGCTTGCTCAGCGACAGTTGGTACATAGAGATAGTTCAGTGAGAGTGTTTCACCAGCCTTTGGCTCTGGTGTGCTGTGCCCAACATTTTGACAGTGCAACCAGAAACGCCATCCGTCCCACTGATCCTTGGGTAGGTGTGTGACATACGTATGGTAGGCCTCCTTGTTGCAGAAAGGTCTCTCGAGAGGAATAGGTCCGTCTGCGTTAGGTCCTGAATTCCCTTTTCACCAATAACCTTGATCTGAAGGTTGCTAATAAGGTCATTGAATTCTGTCAGCGTCTTGACAGTGAACATGCCAACAAACAAGTTTAGGTTGGACGACATTGTGTTGCGTGTAGTGATGATTCTGTTGCAGGAGAAAACCAGTACCTGGAAAAATTTGGAGTTGCTCGAGAGTGTGGTGGTGACAAATAGAGACTCTAGGAGTTGTTTGATGCTGTACTTGATGGAGAAATGGTCCAGAATAGAAGATGTTAATATTCAAATGGAATTCGACCAGTGTGAGTGTGTTGCACGCAATTGTGCAGGAATGAAGCATGGTAATGCATAGGACCAGAAGAACTGTGGAAGCTGGGCTTCAATCAGGAGACAGGAAGCAATGTGGGTGATGACCTTGATGGCATTTTCTGCAACACCATCACCCTCCTTGACGTAAGGGACAGAAGGCTGAAAGACGATGGGAGGTTGGTGGTTGATACAGCAGGCCTCAAATTGCTGAGTGTTAAGACTGAGGTTGTCTGCCCGTACAAATAGAGTTCGACGAATGAGGTGAAAGAAATGACAGATTGTGACACAGACCAGGTGACAAAAAATGCACCAAATCCTCATCACAGTTGGTGCTCCCATGCACCACAGTGAGAGGTGTTGCTCCTGCACACTGCTTACTGCAAAAACCCAAAATCTAACCCTCCCCCCTAAGCTGTGGGCAGGAGCAAAGGGCCAGCACAGAGGAAAACCTTACGCCATAGGCAACGTAAGGAAACTGTACACTGGTTAAGGAAAAGCAATAAAAAGGTATGACTGGCCACCAGGTGGCAGAGCAATAAGAAAAGAATGCCCATATGAAATATGTAGATGGAGAGCAAAGAAGCTTGATTGCAGGAATATAAGAAGCAATGCAGAAGAAGAAGAAGGGCAAGAAAGAGAAAGGAGAAAGAGAATGCAATACAAATAAAGAAAAAGGGACAGAAACTAAGGCACACAACAAAGACCAATATGACTAAGATGATAAGCACCTAAAGCAGCTGGTAATGATTTTGTAAGATAATCTGCTGGTTGCTCGCCACCAGGAATCCATTCCAGTCGAATCACTTGTCGATCAACCAGTTCCCAGATATAGTGAGAATATGTTTGACCTATTAGTGTAGAGATCGTTTGAGCTCAAATTGATAACGCCTTGGTTGTCAGTATAGATTGGAATAGGAGTCGGGGATGGGAGCATAAGTGCTGTGTGCTGTTGTGAGATGGCCTCTAGTTCTCGTCCTAGTTCTGAGACTGCAACGTCGATCAACGCCTTTGAAAGCTGCAAGCATTCTGAGAGCGTCAATCTCTGTCTGCTCTGCTGCTATCCACTCCTTGGACCACTTTCCACTCATGGCCTCAGTGCGTGTTACTGGGTCTGGACATTTTACACTGGTTAAATATAGATGTCCGGATCGAGTATGTTTTGGAGATGGGCTGTGCGTAGGGCTGCATGGTGATTTGCACACATGTGT
Source organism: Zopfochytrium polystomum (assembly GCA_025765615.1). Lineage (NCBI taxonomy): Eukaryota > Fungi > Chytridiomycota > Chytridiomycetes > Chytridiales > Chytridiaceae > Zopfochytrium > Zopfochytrium polystomum. The sequence goes on from JAIVFJ010000026.1 coordinate 18,903, forward strand.
AGGTGGAGGCTCTGGTGGTGGTGCTTCTGGTGGTGGCGCTTGAGGTGGTAGGTCTCTAGTTGGTGTTTCAGCAATTGTTTTGTCATCAGGGGTATGCTTTGGTGGTGTTAGTAAAATTACCGAGGTGTTTGTGAGTATTAGGATGCAGAAAAAAAAGGAAATAGAAAAATCATTGGCAGGTGAGCCTTCTGCACGATGCGGCTTGGGACACCCCGTGCCAGAGAGCCTTCTCTTCCTCTCTCCACAGCCCGCCTTCCGCACTTTCCCCCATGCGTAACGTCAGGCGCCAAGGGACCTATCTCCCCTGGTGGTGTTCCTTACAGAATGGGCTCCCGAAACAGGCATCCATCCCTTCTGATGAAATCCCACCCAGGACTGGAGGGACTTGGTGTGTGTGGGGATGAAGAGAGAGAGAGAGAGAGAGAGAGAGAGCAGTGATGATGGAAAAGGGAGAGGAGTGAGAGGATGTAGAGAGGAGAGAGGAGTGAGTGGGCAGAGATGGAAGAGAGAGCAAATGGAGGAAGAGAGATTGGCTTGTTTTGCACTGGATTCTGTCAAAGCAGCAAGGAGGGGGTTGGATTCCTTCTTTGATCTCTGTGAGAGGTTGCTGCTTTTATACTCCTGCAGGTTGGAGCCATCAGAAAACAGAGGGAGCAGTGGCCTGCACAGAGCAGGCCACAGAAATGAGATAAAACAGGCTGAGCACCAATCCCCAGCCTGGGCTAAGTACCCATTCAGGGCTGAGTACCACCCAGTGCTGGGCATCACTCAGGGCTGAGCACCACTCAGGGCTGAGTACCAGCCTGGGCTGAGCACCACCCAGGGCTGAGTACTAGACTGGGCTGTGCACCACCCAGGGCTAAGTACCAGCCAGGGCTGAGTACCACCTTGGGCTGAGCACTTTGTCTGGGCTGAGTACCACCAGGAACCAATTTACAGCTTGTTTGAGAAACAGTTGCTTGTAAATTGGTTTGGTTGTTTCCAAATCAGGAAGCTTGTTTGGGAAACAAGCCGCTTTTTTCCTTGTTTTTAGAAATCCAATGATTGGTGCAATCTCTGGTGAGCTCAGTTTTTATCTCACTTTTAGAAATGCAGTGATTGGTGCAATCCCTGATTCCTAAATGCCTGTTGCATTGCTCAGATTGCACAGCACAGCAGGAAAGCTGGAATTCCAGATCAGGAAGCGGAATTCCGGTGCAGAGAGAGGAATTCCAGATCAGGAAGCGGAATTCCGATGCAGAGAGCGGAATTCCGGAGCATTGGGCAGTGGTACACTGCTTCTGCATGCTTGCTGTGCTGTGTTACATGTGCTGAGTGCGTAGTTTGAGCGTTTTTGTGCATGTTCTAATTGCATTGTTCCTACCAGTAGGATGAACAAAGCTAGAACAACAGCCGCCTTTGCCTATCTCTTTTTATTGAGAACAGATTAGCCCTTCCGAGCGCCCCATTCAAGTATTGAATCTACTGAGCCCTTCAAACACCCCATCCAATGTGATTGGATGGAGTTCTCAAAGGGATCATCAGTAACGGGCGTAGTGTACCCCGTGGGTCGAATCTCAACACCTTCTGACTTGGGTCCACACCACACTAGCTCCCGCAGGGTCGGTATGGCCTGGGGCCTTCGGTTGCGCCACCCACGTCACTCACAGCCGAGAGTGTGCCTGCAGTCACAGTGCCGGTCGCCGCCCCCACTCATCCGATTGGTGCCCTGGCTTTAGTGCTTGTGGGTAAGGCCCACTGGAGATGGCGTTAATCGCAGTAACACGGAGTCCAACCCATCGTGCTGCCAACTCCAACACTTCGTGCTGTACACCGTTATCCGATTCACTTTTGCTGCCGTACCTGGATCACTACATGTTCAATTGGTGCCAGTTCTGTGGAAGGTTGTCGTTCAGCTACCACTGCTGGTCCTGGTTCTGGGAATTGATTCCCGCAAACATTGGCTTCACGAAGGAGGTTGGTGATGTTTTGTTCAGTTGATGTAAGTTCATCTTTGCTGAGGAGTGGTGTTAACTGATGAACGAGGTCCTGAGCAATATCCTCTGCTGCTGAGGTGCTGAGGCGAGGGAAACTGTCTTCTGCAACCACAAGGTCATCCAATCGATGAGTGATTACTCTACCTGTGCTGATGTCAATCAAACGAGCAATGGAACGACCAATGTTTCCAATGTAAATTGCTGGTCGGGTGCGTTCTGCAATCTTTTTAAACTGATGTGTTTGTCCACGTTCCTTTGCTGTGATATGATACAAACATCCTGAGCCAAAAACTCTGAATTGACTGATGCATGGAGGGAATTCAAGAAGCGTTTCAACTGGAGATAGTAATCCACGGCTGAGGACAGGAAGTGTATTGATGATATCTACTCCATGTCGAATCGCATATCCCCACCATAACCATGGTGAACCAGCATGTCTTAGAAGGGATCGTGTGACATCCATGACTGTTCGAACTTCTCGCTCTGCTTTCCCATTCAGCTCAGGTGTATGAGGTGGACTGACTTCTACGCGGATACCGCATGACGCACAGAAACGGTTAAAAGCGAGTGAATTCAGTTCCCCACCATCAAAGCAGACGCCCTTTACACAAACATCCCTAACTGTCTCCAATTGTTGGATGATCTTAATGGCCTCCAGTAGTGCTTCTGACTTTCTCCGAAGGTTTGTCGACCAGAGATAATTACTTGCATAGTCAATGGCAATGAGAGCAAAGCCATATTGTCCTCGAAACTTTGGTTTGACTTCCACTAGATCAAATGCTAAATGTTCGCCTGGTAGTTTATCTGGAGGATCTGTATGTGGAATAGCAGCACGAGTCTGTTTGGCAATAATGCAGGCCTTACACAGTTCTTCAAGTAAGTCCAGCTTAATGTCAGGAAAGTCAGCACATGTACGGCGCTCCTTCATTGCTCGTAGTCTTGCATAAGGGATATGGCCGAGGCGTTCATGCATGCGCTGAGTGTTTGGAGCTTTGCTGTGGAGAAAGGCTGTGCGTATACTGAGTGTATCAACTGGTTCTGCAGAGCTGAAGAGGTTGTAAAATTTACTGGCGCCATGTGCAATAAATTGTTTGCTGTAGTTGAAGTTGGGGTTTGCTGCTGTTGGCAACCATTGGAGACCATGTCTAAGAATCATTTGAAGGACGGCTGGATCTCCTTCCTCAGGACTGCTACGATAAATAGTACCAGGTTGAAGGTCTCGTGCAAGATGGAAGAAGCCACATAGTTGTAGGTCCCGATCAGCGACCAAGTTGACAGGACATTCTGGAGCATAATGGGCACCTTCAATTATAAGTGTGATGTTGTTGGCAAGTGGTATGAGGGCTGTGCCGAATCCTTCACAAGTTAGAATAGGTCCTTCTTTGGCGATACGCATGCTAGATTTCTGCTGAGTATAACTATAGGGAATGAAGAGAGAGAAATCTCGAAGCGTTGTGACATTGCAACCGTTGTCGATGAGTACAGGAAAAGAAATAGGAAGAGAAGGGACATTAACTGCAAATGCCTGGATTACTCCCAGGCCATCCAAAAATCCTGTTGACTTTCATCTTGTTCGGTCTCTGATTGGAGTTGCGTTTCCATCCACAATTGCTGTTCTGCAGCATACTGCTCACTTTGCTGGTCATCCCAATCACCGTTCTGTCGCAGAAGTGCTTGGTTTTCAGGTATCTGCTGTTGTGGAGGGTTTGGTTGCTGGAGTAAGAGCGCATTTGGATTTGGTGGTGGTCGATGCTGTTGCTGTTGCTGCAATTGCTGAAGAAATGTGTTGGCACACTGTCGAGCAACATGACCATAGCCTCCACATGCATGACATTGGACTCCAAAAGACTGTTGCTGTGCAGGGTACCAACTCCCCCCAGAGCCGCATCCCATTGCGGTACCACCTGTTGCTGTTCCACGTGAACTTAGTCCTCGCCATGTTCCTCGGCCTCGGCCAAAACCACCATATGGGCACAGTGTGTACTGTTGGGACTGAGGGTTTTGGTACTGCAAGGTTGTTGGGCGGATATTAGGATACGGCTGGTACTGCTGAGGTTTATGATAACTGCCACGACCACGGAGTTGATTATAGTGTACTTTTGGCTGAATAATTACATTTGCTGTTGGTGTAGTGACTTCTGGAACGGCTGTTGTCAGGTCCCGCTCCTGTTGTGCTGCAAGTCGATCCCGCCTCTCATCATATGTATTTTGGTGGGCGGTAGATTTAAATAAGGTGATTATGCAGAGTGCGGAATTCCAGTGCAGAGAGCGGAATTCCGATGCAGAGAGCGGAATTCTGGAGCATTGGGCAGTTGTACACTGCTTCTGCATGCTTGCTGTGCTGTGTTACATGTGCAGAGTGCGTAGTTTGAGCGTTTTTGTGCATGTTCTAATTGCATTGTTCCTACCGGTAGGATGAACAAAGCTAGAACAACAGCCGCCTTTGCCTATCTCTTTTTATTGAGAACAGATTAGCCCTTCCGAGCATCCCATTCAAGTATTGAATCTACTGAGCCCTTCAAACACCCCATCCAATGTGATTGGATGGAGTACTCAAAGGGATCATCAGTAACGGGCGTAGTGTACCCTGTGGGTCGAATCTCAACACATTCGACTGGCTCATGCCCGTCTCGTGCAAATGCATAATGCTCGCCGTGGTTGGGTCCCCTGCGTACTCTGCATGTTGGGCCGACATTAGGGCCATTGGGGTCCACTTGATCGTTGCGTAATACGTTAATTCGGTCTGGGTCGACACAGTGGCAGAGACCATTGCTCTTGTTGGATAGTTCTGAAATTAGGTCATCCAACCAATCTCCAAAATTTGCTGCGCCTTTGAGAATGGGGAATGCACGGGAGGCATACTTGATTTGATCACGCTCGCTCATGCTTGGGAGGAAAAATGTGTGAGAGCTTTGCAGTAGAATAGAAATTTGAAAGGCAGTGATTTCCCTAATTCGGTGGCAGATTCTGAGACTTCTTGAGCAGGTAATATAAGAATAAGCCGTAAGCAAATGCAGTACGACGCTTGTGGGTGGAGTTGTAAGTGCGAGTAGATTAATTTCTCAATGGGGTACGCTGGTGATGAGTTGGTGTTGAAAAAAACAGACTTGTCACAATTGTGGAGCGAAAATGAGTGGGCCAAAATGCAGCTACTGAAAGAATTCGCTATGATGGATGATTGATGGGTTGGGCTGCTGTGGTGTACACTACTGAAGGCGGTGGTGGTGGGAGGTTGATCTTGGCTTCTGTCAGTCTTGTGTTTGTCTTTATACAAAACTGTTACAAGGACCATCACTTGCAAAATGCTGCAAGTCATCCTTGCAGACCAGTATCAGGTCAAAGCTCCTGCACACTGCTTACACCAAAAGACCCAAAACTAACACTCCCCCCTAAGCTGTGGGCAGGAGCAAAGGCCGGCACGGAGGAAAACCTTAAGCCATAGTCAACTTAAGGAAACCGTACACTGGAGAAAGAAGAATCACAAACACGTATGACTGGCCATCGGATGGCAGAACAGAAAGGACAGACCACACTAACAAAAATGGATGGGGGCACATATTGAACTTCAGAGGTAAAAGAATATGAGTCAAAGTAATGAAAAAGAACAAAGAAGAAAACAGCTTCACAGATAAGAAAAAATGAATCAGAGGAAAGAGAAGAAACAAAGACCAGTGCGACTCAGATGGTATTCACTGAGCGCTGCTGAGAGAGATTTTGTCATATAGTCTGCAGGCTGTTCTCCTCCTGCAATCCTTTCAAGCTGTACTACCTTTTGTTCCACAAGTTCTTGAATATAATGATACTTTACCATGATATGATTTGACCGATTGGTGTAAAGATCATTTGAACTGAGGTTGATCACACCGGTGTTGTCAGTGTAGATTACAAGTGGAGTTGGAGACGGAAGTTGAAGTGCTGAGTAGAGTTGGGATAGTGCCTTAAGTTCTTGTCCCAGTTCAGACACAGCTACATATTCAGCTTCCTGCGGTGACAGCATGACAGTACTACTCTGAAGAGATGTCCAACTAATAGCTGTTCCTCCAAATAGAACATAGTAGCCAGGCTGTGATTTCCCATCTGAGTGGACACCATGGGCAGCGTCAGAGTAACCAGCTATATCTGTGCAGTTGCGAGAATAGAATAAACCATACTCACTATTACCGTTGAGATATTTGAGAACCAGAATAAGGATCTTCATGTGTTGCTTGCTAGGATCCTTGCTGAAGGCACCAAGGTATGAAACTGCTGGGGCACGGTCTGGTCACGTGTGTGTTGCAAGGTAGTTGATGCCACCAAGGATTGCCTGGTACAGTCTCTGGTCTGGAGCTGCTTGGTCAATCCCACATGGCTGAAGATTGAGACTACTGGGAAGGGCAGTTACTGCAGTGCGGTTGTTGACAATGTTGGCATGGCGTTGAAGTAAATCCTTGATATAGGCTTTCTGGTGCAAGAAGACTCCGTTGTGGCGGTGTTCCAGTTGCATATTGAGGATGGTTTCATTGTTTCCATTTTGCAGAGTTTGTAAAAGGATTAGGCAAGGCAAAGGCAGAAGAAGTTTTGGCCAGAATCACAAAAAAGCAAATATTGTTAACTTAGCTTGCGGTGTGAAAAGAGGATGCAGTAGTCCCAGAAGATTGCATGACTTTCCTGACAACTGTTTGATTTAGGTGGCTGTTCAACTCCAGCAGTCAGTGCAGTGGTAATGAACTGCTCAATGCGATTGGCACATAAAACATGCTGTTGAGGTACGTGTTGCTGATATCAACTGTGTCAGTGACCCAGTTGATTCAGGCAGCCATTTCCGTGAGTTAACAAGGACTATTGATTTGGAAAAGAGTTGAGTGAGTATTCTGAATATAAATGCAATGACACTAAGTGGGGCCTTTAGCCATGAGCTATGCATAGAAGCACTCAATGCTGCTGTCTTCACAAAGTTTGACCTTGTAGGCCCATTTGTTCCAGGTTTTGTTGACATTCGTGGGTTGTTCAATAACTTCCTGAGCTGTACTTTGCAGAGTTGTCAGATGGTGCCGACAGCTGGTGCGGTTCTGATGGAATCGCCTGAAAGTAAGAAGTTTGTGGTGGATTCCAAATTTTCAAGTGTCATGTTTGTTTTGTGGTTGTAGAGAAATAGAATCTACTTGTGATGGTTTTAACTTTAAGAAACTTTAGGGAAAATTAGTTCAGATTTTCTAAGATACCCTGCACATAAAAGAAAGCACGAGAGAAAACTCTGCAAAGGTGAGCCTTCCGCACGATGCTGGTCTGGGCTCCCCCCAGTACCCTATGAGGCGAGGCGACCACTCCCCCATACACAGCTTGCCCTCAACGCTTTCCCCCGCGTCTCGCCTGGGCACATCAGGAGAATAACTGTCTCCTGGTTGGTACTCCTTGCGGAATGGGCTCCCTGCTCAGGACTCCACCTCCTCTGACACAGGTCCAGGCCACACTAGCCTACAAGCTGGGACTCGGTGTTCGTGGGCCTTCGGTTGATTTACATTGCTGGTCTGCCACATCGGTCCGGCCTTCCACAGTCATGCCTATAGTGCTCCCAGTAAGGCCCACTGGGGGTGACGTTAATTGCAGTTGCACGGAATCCAACCCGTCGTGCCGTCACCTCCAACACCAGAGCTGTACACCGTTGTCCGATTCACTTTCGCTGTGAATTACCATGTGGTTGATACTTTTTACCAATTCCAGTTTGACTTCTTCCAATTCTGATTGCTGAAGCTGAATGCTGACTGAATGGAGGAAGTTGTTGTTTTCTGGAGTGACTCTGCTGTGGGGAATGGTTGATGCTTTGTCTGACTTTGTTGAGGCTACAGAAAACTGAAAGCAATTCCAATTCAACTTGTTCAACTGGCAAAATTCAGGTTCAAAGATGGTTCAAGGTGACTGGTGACTGAATGGAGCAAAGTGTTGATGTTGGTGTTGTTTTTGAAGTTGATCTGCGGTAATGAATGGTTGAAGATTTCCCTGAATTTTGCTGAGACTGCTGCATATTGAATAGTTTGATGATGTGGTAATTGTGACTGTTTGACTATGAGGTGGTTGATTATTGTTTTTGTTGGTCTAGAGTGGAGAATAAAGATAGAGACAAAGTTAGTGGTAGAAAGCATTAGTGAGAGTTAGTATATCCAGATGTTTCCACAGAGCTTGACTGTTTAATGATGATTTGCCTTTAGTCTCCAAGTGATGTTGTGGTGAATTAACGCTGGTAGAAGTGATGAAATCCCACCCAGGACTGGAGGGACTTGGTGTGTGTGGGTATGAAGAGAGAGAGAGAGAGCAGTGATGATGGAAAAGGGAGAGAAGTGAGAGGATGGAGAGAGGAGAGAAGAGTGAGTGGGCAGAGATGGAAGAGAGAGCAAATGGAGGAAGAGAGATTGGCTTGTTTTGCACTGGATTCTGTCAAAGCAGCTAGGAGGGGGTGGATTCCTTTTTCTTGTTTGATCTCTGTGAGAGGTTGCTGCTTTTATACTCCTGCAGGTTGGAGCCATCAGAAAACAGAGGGAGCAGTGGGCTGCACAGAGCAGGCCACAGAAATGAGATAAAACAGGCTGAGCACAAACCCCCAGCCTGGGCTAAGTACCCATTCAGGGCTGAGTACCACCCAGGGCTGGGCATCACTCAGGGCTGAGTACCAGCCAGGGCTGAGTACCAGCCTGGGCTGAGCACCACCCAGGGCTGAGTACCAGCCTGGGCTGTGCACCACCCTGGGCTGAGCACTTTGTCTGGGCTGAGTACCACCAGGAACCAATTTACAGCTTGTTTGAGAAACAGTTGCTTGTAAATTGGTTTGGTTGTTTCCAAATCAGGAAGCTTGTTTGGGAAACAAGCCGCTTTTTTCCTTGTTTTTAGAAATCCAATGATTGGTGCAATCTCTGGTGAGCTCAGTTTTTATCTCACTTTTAGAAATGCAGTGATTGGTGCAATCCCTGATTCCCAAATGCCTGTTGCATTGCTCAGATTGCACAGCACAGCACGAAAGCTGGAATTCCAGATCAGGAAGCGGAATTCCGATGCAGAGTGCGGAATTCCGGAGCATTGGGCAGTGGTACACTGCTTCTGCATGCTTGCCGTGCTGTGTTACATGTGCAGAGTGAGTAGTTTGAGCGTTTTTGTGCATGTTCTAATTGCATTGTTCCTACCAGTAGGATGAACAAAGCTAGAACAACAGCCGCCTTTGCCTATCTCTTTTTATTGAGAACAGATTAGCCCTTCCGAGCGCCCCATTCAAGTATTGAATCTACTGAGCCCTTCAAACACCCCATCCAATGTGATTGGATGGAGTTCTCAAAGGGATCATCAGTAACGGGCGTAGTGTACCCCGTGGGTCGAATCTCAACACACCCCCGCAATAGAAAGAGAGGGGGCAACTGTTTCTCCTGGAGTACATGGCTGTCCAACAATGCCAGCCAAGCAGTGGGACTCGAACCCACCCATGCACCCCCCTACACTTGTGAAAACCTGCATGAACCCACAAGTGTAGCTGGAGAAGCCAGAGAGAGCCTTTAGACTAAGCGTTGTGCTGATTTGAGCGTGGGCACCACGCTTACACCTTGGAGGTCGGCGAGACTGCAAATTCCCATCAGTGATGCAAGCTTTGCATGTTGAGCTGCGGGAAGAGCTTTGGTGAGAAGGTCGGCAATCATCATGTCCGTTGGGCAATGAATGAGTTGAACCTCCTTTCTCTCCAAGTGGTCCCGTATGAAATGCAACCTCACGTCAAAGTGTTTGACCCGGCCATGGTGTATTGGATTCATAGCAATAGCTATGGTTGAACGATTGTCTTCATAAACAGTAGTGGGCTTATTTAAATCCATACCCAGCTCCTGAAAGAGCATTCGTAGCCAGATTGCCTCTTTGATGGCCTCAGTAAGGGAGAAGTATTCCGCCTCAGTTGAGGACAAAGCGACAACTGATTGTTTCTTGCTGTACCATGTAATAGCACCCCCGCAAAGCATGAACACATGCCCTGACCTCGACTTGCGTCCATCCTCTTCAGCATAGCTGGCATCAGCGTAGCCATGTGGTTCATCCCACTCTGGGTAAGAAATACCCGCAGCTTTCTCTACCTCTGGGAGCGTTGCATTGGTGATGCATGTCATCTGGGAGTCTCCCTTTTGGTAGAAAAGTCCATGATCCCAGGTAGCGCGGACATATCGCAGCAATCTGTCAAGCGCAAGGGAATCTGAATGGGTTGGAGCAGACTGGTATTGCGCAAGTGTATTCACAGCATACGCAATGTCAGGGCGCGTCAAGTTTGCAAGGTAAGCAAGTTGCATGAGTGTGCTTCGGAAGTATTCCGACTCTTTTTGTGGAAGTTTTCCAGAGTCCACATCGTGTATCCATGTCGTGGACATGGGAGTTGCTTTGATTTTGACAGGTAAGCCTTCATCGTCACACCAGTAGTTTGCTTCCTCCAAGACATGCTGTGTGTAGTTTTTCTGTCCAATAAAGATTCCATCTTTGATTTTCTCAACTTGGATGCCAACAGCAACTTTTGGGTTGAGGTCCTCGCGGATTTTGAACTTTGATTTGATCAGAGAAAGAATTTTGGCAATTTCTTCTTCAGTGTGACTGAAGATGAGGATGTCATCTACGTATAGAGTGATGATGGTCTTGACCTTTCCATCAGGGTGCCTTTGCACAAAGACACAGTGGTCAGTCTTCAATTGCGTAAATCCAATTTCTACTAGGAAGTCGCGGATTGTTTTGTACCACTGTCGACCAGACTGGTGCAGTCCGTACAGACTCTTCCTGAGTAAACAGACAAGAAGTATCCCGTCTGCACCACGTATCTCAAAGCCTTCTGGTTGTTCCATGAAGTTTTCAATGTCCAGTTTGGCGTTCAAGTATGCAGTTTCGACATCAAGGCCTGCAAGTATGAGGTCAAACAGCAACGAGATAGCAAGGATTGCCCTTATGGAGGAGCTGCGGACGACAGGGGAGAAGGTCTCATTGTAGTCCTGACCAAAGATCTGAGTGTAACCCCGACCAACAAGGCGAGCCTTGAAGCGTTCAAGGTACCCTTCACTGTCAAACTTGTAGGCAAAAACCCATTTGGGCTTGAGTATCTTACGCCCTTTAGGTCGAGCCACTAGGTCCCAGACATGCTTTGATGTGATCGAATTGATCTCTGAGAGTTGAGCTGCCTTCCAATACTTTGCAAAAGGAGAACGCATGGCCTCTTTATGCGAAGCAGGGAGTGGCGGTAAGTCCCGCTGGTGGATCCTTTCTGTTGGATATGCTGTGACTTCCTCCGGCTCAAGCACAGTGTATGCTTTGAGCGTTTGGTAGAGTTCACGAAATTGTCCCCGTGCTATTCGTAGTTTACGATTTCTTGCAGTTAAAGCGCGGAGTGTTTTCCGACTGTAAGTGGAAGGACTTGTGGCAATTGATGGTTTTGTTCGTAGTTTACAAAGGTTTGCCTTCAATGCCAGGTAGTCACGTAAACCTGATGGCTCTCGTGGTATGATTGGGGGATTTGTTGCCTCCCCTGTTGACTCTGGCAAAGCTAGAATGTCAGGGGAAGTTGAGCGCTCCCTAGGAGGGATTTCCTGTTCATCAGGTATTGACTCTGGTTCAGAATCAGATGCGTCGTATAGCATACCCGGCTGTAGATCTCCCCCCTGTGATTCTGCAGGTGGGACATCGTCTTCTTGTGAGTCAAACAGAGCGTCAGGATGTGCCACATCTGGATCAGTGGACATAGCGGGGGTATGCAACGAGGAGGAAAGATATTGGAAATCCTGAGCTGTGGGTTGGACTGGTCCCCATTCCTTCAAGCGGGAGTCATGAAGGAACTGTCTCCAATTCCGCACAATGCCAGGAAAAACATTTTCGTGAAAGGAGACATGGAAGTGTTCCGATATTCTCTGGGTTTTCAAGTCGTAGACTACTGGAAGAGTGTTTCCTTTATACCCTAAGAATATGCCTGGCGCCCCTTTGTCAGGATGTTTAAGCGTTCGCTTTTCCTTTGGGATACGGTGGATAACCAAACAGCCAAAGGTGCGGATGTGATCAACATTTGGCTTTTCACCGTACCAAGCTTCGTAAGGTGTTTTCTTAGTGTAAGAGTGGTAAACCCTGTTCTTGATGTATGCTGCGTAGCGGACTGCATACACAAAGAAAGAGTGGGGCAATCGTGACTCTAAGAGCATGCAGTGTGCCATGTCTTTGAGAGTGTTGACCTGACGTTCTACCAGCCCATTGAATTCCTTGGTGAATGCAGGACTAGGTTCTAAAACAATAGGAGGATGCCGAGTATTGGCCCAAGTTTTGAATTCTCCATCTTTGAAGATTTCCCCCCTGTCACAGCGCACAGATGTGATATGTTTGCCATGTTGTTGTTCAAACCTTTCGATCGTAGACCGGAATCTTGTGGGCGCGTCGGACAAAGAGTTGAGGAACTCAATGTCAAGCCAACGGGTTGACTCTTCCACAACCAGTTGCCAATGTTTTTCACCATGGTGTCCACGTGCGGGCAGTGGGACAGCATCAGTGTGTAAACGACCAAGCAGTGTGATGTTTGGTCTGGAAGTGGAGTGGATAGGCGAAGCTTTCAATTTCCCAACATCACATGTCACGCAGGGAATGTCATGAATGAGGAAAAATGAATGACCAACTTTATTCAGATTTGACCAAGTACGCTTCAAAGAAGATAAAGACAGGTGACCAAATTTCTTGTGAAGAGCTCGGACTGCTTCAATGTTCTGAGGGTTTGGTAAAGGGTCTGGGTCAGTTTGACTTAAAGTTGGTGTTGCAGTTTGCAAAGGAGCAGTTTGCTGTTGCGACTCACCTGGGGCGTCCCCCGAAGGAGTCGGCGCGTCCCTTCCAAGTTCTGCCCTGTCGAGACCATTATGTCCCGTCAGAAGAGAAGGGTCCACAACATAAACATTCCCTGTGTCCCTGTGAGCAATGGTAAAGTCTGAACCATGTACCCGAGGATGCAATAGGGCTGTGTCTGCTGTGAAAGTCACGTTGTGACCTGTCTGCCGCACGATTTGCTGAACTGAGAGTAGAGTGTCTGAGAACTCTGGCACATAGAGCGAGTTCCTCATGATGAGAGCTCTTCCGTTAACGAACAGGGTGAAGTCGCCCACTCCAGTGGCAGTTGTAAAGCCGTCAGCTGTTTTGATCTGCTGGGAGGTGGGCCGCAAGTTTGTGAAGTGCTCTTCACAAGGCGACATTGTCCTTGAAGCCCCAGAGTCAAGGATGACCTGGTGTGGGTTGCTGCCAGCAAGTCTTGCCATCAGCGCAGTCTCGTAGATGCGGCGGTAGGTGACGTTGCGGTAGAGGAAACGCCCAGATTCGTACATCACTTTGTAGCCGACGTTTGAGACAATGTTGTCAGTGATCCAGTCTGGATCCATTCTGCCGTCAAGAAGTGTAACTGTGAGTTCCACTTCAAATTCCTCCTCCACCTCAACGGCCTGGCATGTTCCAATTTCAAACTCCCGTGCCGCAAGTGCCCTTTCTACTGAAAGGAAGTCGTCTAGAGCTGATGTGTCTGCAAGGCGCGCAGCACCCTCAGTACTGAACTCCAACATTTCGACGTCTTCTGCTTCAGTAGGCGGTGGTGGAGTATCCATCCTGTAGCATTTGTGGGGAGGAGAATCCTCAGAGGCTGCGCAAGAGGCTTGGTGGTGTTCTTTAGCAGCCACCTCACGTGCAATCTTGGCAGTCTCAGTAGCTTTCTTGGAATCAGCTGGCGTGGCCTTGGCTTCTTTGGCGTGTGCAGGCTGCTTGCCCTTGGCCTTCTTTGCAGGGCGAGCCGGCTCTGACTTCCCGTGAGGGAACTTGAGGCATTCCTCGCGAGAGTGTGAGACCCAGATTCCATGAAGGTCACAAGTAGGCTTGCCGTTGAGTGCCTCACCGATCTTGCGCTTCTTTGTTGCCACTGAGGTCTTTGCTGAAGCAGCTGTTTCCATCTCAGAAGTGCCATGGTGAGTAGAGTGTCTGCTGTTCTTCTCTTTGCTTTGCTGGTACAGCGTGTGGCAGTTTGTCAACTCCTTGACGAGATCGCTGGTGTTGGCGTAGCCTGACAGCCCCTTGAGAAGATTTTGACGAACGCCAGAGAAGATTTCATGTCCAGGCAGCGTTTCCCTTGCTTTGTGGATGATGGCAGAACGCAGGATGTTTGTCACACCCCTGCAAGTGGTGGCAGTACATTTGAAATGCTTCGGCCAATCCGTGACCAGTGTGGTCAGAGTGGTGTACCACTCCTGGACTGCCGGACCAGAGTCTCTGGGTTTTGCCAAACGACTGTAAGTCGCAAGCCACTTGTCCTGCTGTGAACCAGTGTGGTCCTGCAGGGCGTACTTGTCATTGAGCCACTTGTACCGATCAGCGCAGTTGGTGATGTTTGCTGCATTCATGGAGCGCACATCCTCGATGCGCGAGCAGGAGTCGAGGGTAGCAACCGCCTTGTCGTGTTGGGCCTCAAGCTCCCTGTAGGTCTTGTGTTCTTGGCGTATACCAGTGTGGTACTTGTCAAGGGCAGCGTGGTGCAGACGGTACATCTCACTGTACGCAGCCTTGGCCTCCGCCGTTGCAGAGGATTCAGGGGGAGAACCAATACTGGGAGGAGCAGCGCCGATGCCGACCTTGGTGCAGTGCTCGTTGAACGTACCGAAGTAATCAGGCTTGAGGAAGCTGGCAACAAGATTGTATGCCATGACCGGCTTGATGACTTCTTCCACATGCAGTTCCCAAGCCTGGTAGCCGTAAGAAGAGAAGCGGACAGCCTTGGGGGTCGAAGAAGACATGCTAGGTAGCGGCTTGGTGGATCAGTGGACTTGTTTAGAGCGGTAGCCCTTTTCTTGTAGAGAGCCAAGAGCCCTTTGTTGCCTTAAAGTAGCTGGTGAGCCGGTGCTCACAGACAGGTTGGTCTTGTTTAGAGTCAGAAACCCTTTTCTTGTAAGAGCAGCAGGGCCCTGTTCGAGCGTACAGATGTGGCCGACGGCTTGTAGGTAGCTTTGTGATGAAATCCCACCCAGGACTGGAGGGACTTGGTGTGTGTGGGGATGAAGAGAGAGAGAGAGAGAGAGAGAGCAGTGATGATGGAAAAGGGAGAGGAGTGAGAGGATGTAGAGAGGAGAGAGGAGTGAGTGGGCAGAGATGGAAGAGAGAGCAAATGGAGGAAGAGAGATTGGCTTGTTTTGCACTGGATTCTGTCAAAGCAGCAAGGAGGGGGTTGGATTCCTTCTTTGATCTCTGTGAGAGGTTGCTGCTTTTATACTCCTGCAGGTTGGAGCCATCAGAAAACAGAGGGAGCAGTGGCCTGCACAGAGCAGGCCACAGAAATGAGATAAAACAGGCTGAGCACCAATCCCCAGCCTGGGCTAAGTACCCATTCAGGGCTGAGTACCACCCAGTGCTGGGCATCACTCAGGGCTGAGCACCACTCAGGGCTGAGTACCAGCCTGGGCTGAGCACCACCCAGGGCTGAGTACTAGACTGGGCTGTGCACCACCCAGGGCTAAGTACCAGCCAGGGCTGAGTACCACCTTGGGCTGAGCACTTTGTCTGGGCTGAGTACCACCAGGAACCAATTTACAGCTTGTTTGAGAAACAGTTGCTTGTAAATTGGTTTGGTTGTTTCCAAATCAGGAAGCTTGTTTGGGAAACAAGCCGCTTTTTTCCTTGTTTTTAGAAATCCAATGATTGGTGCAATCTCTGGTGAGCTCAGTTTTTATCTCACTTTTAGAAATGCAGTGATTGGTGCAATCCCTGATTCCTAAATGCCTGTTGCATTGCTCAGATTGCACAGCACAGCAGGAAAGCTGGAATTCCAGATCAGGAAGCGGAATTCCGGTGCAGAGAGAGGAATTCCAGATCAGGAAGCGGAATTCCGATGCAGAGAGCGGAATTCCGGAGCATTGGGCAGTGGTACACTGCTTCTGCATGCTTGCTGTGCTGTGTTACATGTGCTGAGTGCGTAGTTTGAGCGTTTTTGTGCATGTTCTAATTGCATTGTTCCTACCAGTAGGATGAACAAAGCTAGAACAACAGCCGCCTTTGCCTATCTCTTTTTATTGAGAACAGATTAGCCCTTCCGAGCGCCCCATTCAAGTATTGAATCTACTGAGCCCTTCAAACACCCCATCCAATGTGATTGGATGGAGTTCTCAAAGGGATCATCAGTAACGGGCGTAGTGTACCCCGTGGGTCGAATCTCAACACCTTCTGACTTGGGTCCACACCACACTAGCTCCCGCAGGGTCGGTATGGCCTGGGGCCTTCGGTTGCGCCACCCACGTCACTCACAGCCGAGAGTGTGCCTGCAGTCACAGTGCCGGTCGCCGCCCCCACTCATCCGATTGGTGCCCTGGCTTTAGTGCTTGTGGGTAAGGCCCACTGGAGATGGCGTTAATCGCAGTAACACGGAGTCCAACCCATCGTGCTGCCAACTCCAACACTTCGTGCTGTACACCGTTATCCGATTCACTTTTGCTGCCGTACCTGGATCACTACATGTTCAATTGGTGCCAGTTCTGTGGAAGGTTGTCGTTCAGCTACCACTGCTGGTCCTGGTTCTGGGAATTGATTCCCGCAAACATTGGCTTCACGAAGGAGGTTGGTGATGTTTTGTTCAGTTGATGTAAGTTCATCTTTGCTGAGGAGTGGTGTTAACTGATGAACGAGGTCCTGAGCAATATCCTCTGCTGCTGAGGTGCTGAGGCGAGGGAAACTGTCTTCTGCAACCACAAGGTCATCCAATCGATGAGTGATTACTCTACCTGTGCTGATGTCAATCAAACGAGCAATGGAACGACCAATGTTTCCAATGTAAATTGCTGGTCGGGTGCGTTCTGCAATCTTTTTAAACTGATGTGTTTGTCCACGTTCCTTTGCTGTGATATGATACAAACATCCTGAGCCAAAAACTCTGAATTGACTGATGCATGGAGGGAATTCAAGAAGCGTTTCAACTGGAGATAGTAATCCACGGCTGAGGACAGGAAGTGTATTGATGATATCTACTCCATGTCGAATCGCATATCCCCACCATAACCATGGTGAACCAGCATGTCTTAGAAGGGATCGTGTGACATCCATGACTGTTCGAACTTCTCGCTCTGCTTTCCCATTCAGCTCAGGTGTATGAGGTGGACTGACTTCTACGCGGATACCGCATGACGCACAGAAACGGTTAAAAGCGAGTGAATTCAGTTCCCCACCATCAAAGCAGACGCCCTTTACACAAACATCCCTAACTGTCTCCAATTGTTGGATGATCTTAATGGCCTCCAGTAGTGCTTCTGACTTTCTCCGAAGGTTTGTCGACCAGAGATAATTACTTGCATAGTCAATGGCAATGAGAGCAAAGCCATATTGTCCTCGAAACTTTGGTTTGACTTCCACTAGATCAAATGCTAAATGTTCGCCTGGTAGTTTATCTGGAGGATCTGTATGTGGAATAGCAGCACGAGTCTGTTTGGCAATAATGCAGGCCTTACACAGTTCTTCAAGTAAGTCCAGCTTAATGTCAGGAAAGTCAGCACATGTACGGCGCTCCTTCATTGCTCGTAGTCTTGCATAAGGGATATGGCCGAGGCGTTCATGCATGCGCTGAGTGTTTGGAGCTTTGCTGTGGAGAAAGGCTGTGCGTATACTGAGTGTATCAACTGGTTCTGCAGAGCTGAAGAGGTTGTAAAATTTACTGGCGCCATGTGCAATAAATTGTTTGCTGTAGTTGAAGTTGGGGTTTGCTGCTGTTGGCAACCATTGGAGACCATGTCTAAGAATCATTTGAAGGACGGCTGGATCTCCTTCCTCAGGACTGCTACGATAAATAGTACCAGGTTGAAGGTCTCGTGCAAGATGGAAGAAGCCACATAGTTGTAGGTCCCGATCAGCGACCAAGTTGACAGGACATTCTGGAGCATAATGGGCACCTTCAATTATAAGTGTGATGTTGTTGGCAAGTGGTATGAGGGCTGTGCCGAATCCTTCACAAGTTAGAATAGGTCCTTCTTTGGCGATACGCATGCTAGATTTCTGCTGAGTATAACTATAGGGAATGAAGAGAGAGAAATCTCGAAGCGTTGTGACATTGCAACCGTTGTCGATGAGTACAGGAAAAGAAATAGGAAGAGAAGGGACATTAACTGCAAATGCCTGGATTACTCCCAGGCCATCCAAAAATCCTGTTGACTTTCATCTTGTTCGGTCTCTGATTGGAGTTGCGTTTCCATCCACAATTGCTGTTCTGCAGCATACTGCTCACTTTGCTGGTCATCCCAATCACCGTTCTGTCGCAGAAGTGCTTGGTTTTCAGGTATCTGCTGTTGTGGAGGGTTTGGTTGCTGGAGTAAGAGCGCATTTGGATTTGGTGGTGGTCGATGCTGTTGCTGTTGCTGCAATTGCTGAAGAAATGTGTTGGCACACTGTCGAGCAACATGACCATAGCCTCCACATGCATGACATTGGACTCCAAAAGACTGTTGCTGTGCAGGGTACCAACTCCCCCCAGAGCCGCATCCCATTGCGGTACCACCTGTTGCTGTTCCACGTGAACTTAGTCCTCGCCATGTTCCTCGGCCTCGGCCAAAACCACCATATGGGCACAGTGTGTACTGTTGGGACTGAGGGTTTTGGTACTGCAAGGTTGTTGGGCGGATATTAGGATACGGCTGGTACTGCTGAGGTTTATGATAACTGCCACGACCACGGAGTTGATTATAGTGTACTTTTGGCTGAATAATTACATTTGCTGTTGGTGTAGTGACTTCTGGAACGGCTGTTGTCAGGTCCCGCTCCTGTTGTGCTGCAAGTCGATCCCGCCTCTCATCATATGTATTTTGGTGGGCGGTAGATTTAAATAAGGTGATTATGCAGAGTGCGGAATTCCAGTGCAGAGAGCGGAATTCCGATGCAGAGAGCGGAATTCTGGAGCATTGGGCAGTTGTACACTGCTTCTGCATGCTTGCTGTGCTGTGTTACATGTGCAGAGTGCGTAGTTTGAGCGTTTTTGTGCATGTTCTAATTGCATTGTTCCTACCGGTAGGATGAACAAAGCTAGAACAACAGCCGCCTTTGCCTATCTCTTTTTATTGAGAACAGATTAGCCCTTCCGAGCATCCCATTCAAGTATTGAATCTACTGAGCCCTTCAAACACCCCATCCAATGTGATTGGATGGAGTACTCAAAGGGATCATCAGTAACGGGCGTAGTGTACCCTGTGGGTCGAATCTCAACACATTCGACTGGCTCATGCCCGTCTCGTGCAAATGCATAATGCTCGCCGTGGTTGGGTCCCCTGCGTACTCTGCATGTTGGGCCGACATTAGGGCCATTGGGGTCCACTTGATCGTTGCGTAATACGTTAATTCGGTCTGGGTCGACACAGTGGCAGAGACCATTGCTCTTGTTGGATAGTTCTGAAATTAGGTCATCCAACCAATCTCCAAAATTTGCTGCGCCTTTGAGAATGGGGAATGCACGGGAGGCATACTTGATTTGATCACGCTCGCTCATGCTTGGGAGGAAAAATGTGTGAGAGCTTTGCAGTAGAATAGAAATTTGAAAGGCAGTGATTTCCCTAATTCGGTGGCAGATTCTGAGACTTCTTGAGCAGGTAATATAAGAATAAGCCGTAAGCAAATGCAGTACGACGCTTGTGGGTGGAGTTGTAAGTGCGAGTAGATTAATTTCTCAATGGGGTACGCTGGTGATGAGTTGGTGTTGAAAAAAACAGACTTGTCACAATTGTGGAGCGAAAATGAGTGGGCCAAAATGCAGCTACTGAAAGAATTCGCTATGATGGATGATTGATGGGTTGGGCTGCTGTGGTGTACACTACTGAAGGCGGTGGTGGTGGGAGGTTGATCTTGGCTTCTGTCAGTCTTGTGTTTGTCTTTATACAAAACTGTTACAAGGACCATCACTTGCAAAATGCTGCAAGTCATCCTTGCAGACCAGTATCAGGTCAAAGCTCCTGCACACTGCTTACACCAAAAGACCCAAAACTAACACTCCCCCCTAAGCTGTGGGCAGGAGCAAAGGCCGGCACGGAGGAAAACCTTAAGCCATAGTCAACTTAAGGAAACCGTACCCTTAAGCCATAGTCAACTTAAGGAAACCGTACACTGGAGAAAGAAGAATCACAAACACGTATGACTGGCCATCGGATGGCAGAACAGAAAGGACCTTGGTGCTTGGAAAGTGTTTGACACCCTTGCTGAACGTTTCTACTGGTCCACTATGGGTAGAGACCTCCCCAACCACATTGCAAGTTGTGGAACTTGCCAAAAGAGTAAGCCTGCGCCCTCCCGTTCTGGAGTTCTGTATCCTGTCCCAGTTGGAATGTATCCCTGGGAACGAATTTCTGTCAACTTTGCTGGTCCCTTCAAAAAGACCACTGAAGGTTACCAGTACATAATGGTTGTGATTGATTATTTCACCCACTGGGTTGAAGCAGTCCCTGTCACAGACACTACTGCAGAAACTGCTGCACGAGCCCTTGTAGAACAAGTGTTTTGCAGACACGGAATCCCTGTGTTCCTTCACTCCGACAGAGAACAGCCCTTTTCCAGTGAATTGTTTGCTGCTCTCTGTAAAGCACTCGGAACCAAGAAGACCTTCTCATCACCACGCTGGCCATGAGCAAACAGTGCTGTAGAACGTTACATCAAAACACTGAAGGGAACCTTACGGTCTTTCATTGATCAGTCATCTCACGACAACTGGACCACTGTGCTTCCATGTGCCCTCTTTGCGTCCAGAACTCACGTCCACCCACTGACTGGAGAAACCCTGTTTTTCCTGATGCATGGATGCGACTGCTGACTCCCCATTGATATGTTCTCTGGAGTTGACAGAGATGATCCTCTCAGCACAGAGGAAAAAGCACTTCTTCCCGAAGAAGGAGATGCCGAGCCTGATAGTACAACATTGCTGCTGGATGATGATATGTTTCCTGCACAGAGTTTTGAATTTAAATCTTCTGCAGTTAAAAAACTTGAAACACTGACAACGACAGCAGTGTACTCGAAGAAAGCACTCCCTCTCTTTTCAAGTGAGCCCCTGCCATCTTCACCGCAACTTAGGATTGTGTTCATGCGAACAACAAATCCTAGGCTCACCTTCCGACAGTATCTGCCGATGAAACTCTGGCCCTTCCCCACAGAGTACCCTGTTCACAAAGTGTGAGCGAGTTTATCTTCAGATACTCCATTGATGTCCTTTACATCTTTCACGAGCACCCACCTGCAATTGCAGGATGCCGACCTGAACATTTGAAATTCCCCACTTTTCTGCAAAACTCACCGAATCCTGGAATGCGCATCACAGGTTTTTTACTGACCGTTCTGCCTGTTATGTGTACGGACCTCGACACCTCATTTGTCCTGAACACTTGCTGAAATCAGTTGCTGTGACTGAATTCAAACGCAGGCTCACTGTTCTTTCAAGAAACGGAGAACTTGCGTACCTTTTTGCCAACAAAACAGGACACCAACTTACCCTCAACCTGTTCACACCGCCTTCACTTGAAACGCTTGCACCAGCTCCTGCTGTGGGCTGGCACCTCGGCACCACTTCTGTTTGAGCTCCCTTCAACAGACCCATCCGAAACAATGAGTTCAGAGCTCATTCTGACAGAACCCTATGTAGTCGAGGTAATTGACAAGCTTTCTGCTGCGCAGAACATTGTTATGACACAAGCAAAGCAGAATCAAGAGCTTTTGCATCTTGCTTCCCTTGAAAAAGATAAAGAAGCTCACAAAATTCAACTCGGACAGAGGGCTTGGTTCTCTGTTCCTCTTGATAATCCTGGCAAACTTAACGATAAGAACTGCTCACTCCTCTTCCGTTGGGTTGGCCCTGTATGAGTCATTGCAATCACTGGCAAAGACTCTGAAGCACAATGCACAATTGTTGAAGCATTCCCTGGAAATCAGATTGTGACCAGAACTGTGCATGTTTCACGACTGCGACCTTACACTGAGCGAGCTCCTGCTGACTCCGCAGAAGAAGCCGCAGACCTTGCTGGTGCAACATACGACGAAGATCTTGAAAAATGGCGAACTGCAAAGAAACACTACCGCCAACCCGCTTCAAAAACCCCGATGGCTCCTGGCATCCACCCTGAATTTGTCAGACGATACTTTGAGCCTGAAGATGATGAAGAAGACCCCACCGATATCGAATACGAGATCGAGCACATTAAATCTCACACATTCGATGGCGAAAAATATATGTAACTAACCAAATGGTTAGGATACTCTTCCAAGCATGACTGGAACCAACTTGAAGAAGACTTACACCCCAAAGCTATTTAAGACTACTGGGCTCTTGTAAAAGAGAACGATCCAGATGAGTTCCAGCAACGCACAGAATTCATTGCGAACCGACCATCAAAGCAATCCAGCACTCCAGGCCCCAAAAACACGAGTCCTGCAACGTGTGCAGAAACTCCTGTAAAACCGATGAGCATCACACATCCCAATAAACCACCGCCTGCAACCAGAACGCGACGTAGCCTCTGATTGCAAAAATCCAAGTGACCCCTTGGACCCGCCTTATTTTAATTTGTCGCATCTATGGCTGTGAGAATAAAAAAGAGGTACTGTGAGGACGACAGGCTGCTGAGCCTGCGACCTCAAATAAAAAGAGTATACCCTGCTTTTTTAACTGATAACTTGTGAGGATTATCAATTTGACTTGACCAAACAACATTTCACGAAAGTGACATAACACGGCTGGACCCCATTTCTTATTATTTTCATGGGTTATTATTGTCCCTGCAAGCCGAACCACTGAGATTTGGACTGTCTCTTAGCTGCGGCCATGTATATTATTCATGTTATTATTATGCACTAAGTTGCAGGCCGAATGGGTGAGGCCGCTCTGCACCACTGGCCAGAGGCCCTCTAGCTCAGTGGTGTAGAGCGTTCCCTTCAATGGGAAAGGTGCTAAGTTTGAGACATGCTGGCAGTCACTGACTGAATGATGCAAAAATGCCAAGTTCTGCACAATGACTAAGCCTGGCCCTCCTCGCTTTTGGAAATGGATAAGGATGATGTGGTGGGCCTGGTTTGCTGGGTTCAGACCCTCTTCCTGTTAGTTTTGGGTCTTTTGGTGTAAGCAGTGTGCAGGAGCTTTGACCAGTTTCTGCTCTGCAAGGATGACTTGCAGCATTTTGCAAGTGATGGTCCTTATAACAGTTTTGTATAAAGACAAACACAAGACTGACAGAAGCCAAGATCAACCTCCCACCACCACCACCTTCAGTAGTGTACACCACAGCAGCCCAACCCATCAATCAGCCACCATAGCAAATTCTTTCATACAAAACTGTTACCCATCCCAATCACTTCCCCCTTGGTTTCAACAAAATCCAATCAGTAGAAGGGGTTGTACGCTTTTCAGATCTGCCAACTTCGTGGAGCGATCACGGGCGCTACAGACATTGTACAGCGATTTCGTTACTACCATCGGAAAGCTCTTGATCTCCTCTTTCCAACAAACGCACCTGATCTCGGATCGGACGCTCCTACGTCGTATCCACCGCCTCCAAAGTTGTCGCCTACTTTTCCAACTTCAACCTCAATTTGCTCGTCTTCCAGACCTCCCCCAGCCGATCGCAAGCTATCTTTGGAAAGGCCTGCTTCTGGACTACACAACTGTCACCAGCGGCATCCCAAAATCACTCTCTTTTGTGATAAGCGCCCACTTTTTCCATTCAGGGTCACCAGATTACCTCCAACCCTCACCATATTTTTGATTTTTTGTCCCCAATTGGAGACAACAACCACCCCCCTACCTGACACACACCAAGCTAACAAACCAACTTTTCATCTGCTGCAACACCACCTTCACAACACACCCAAAATCCAACGAAATCCCTTCAAACTTGGCACACATAATCGTCCTGAGAAAACAACATGACTACTGACTCAACCAATCACATCAACGCAGAGCAGAATGACGCAGTTGATCCACTAGACCTCTGCGACACTGGAACCTGTCTCATCAGAGATGGACCATTCCAAGGACAGAGATTCCAATTGGTGCCTCCGTCTTGTGGACCAGAGAAAGTAACTTGGTTTCCTGGTGCACAGAACCAGAATGCACATTGCTGTCTAATCATTCCTCGCCACATCTATCGAGCCCTCACCCAAATCACACCTGGTCGAACTTGCAAAGGAGATCATTGACGACTTTGAATGCATTAAAATGGAACCAACTGAAGCCTCAGATGCCGTCATTACCCGATTCACTGAAGCATACCATCGAGTCAACAGCTTTGCAAAGTCAGCAGCTGGAGAACTTCTCCATCATATTCGCCCTTTCCAACAAGTTGTTTGAATCTTTGTTGGCTCACTGGGCCAAAGCCCGTTGGATATGGGGAAAGGAAACGTTTTTCTTGTTGTCAGCAACCCAGCTCCTCAGATAACAAGTTTAGCCAAACTAATCTCACGCTTCAAAAACCTGTTTGACAAAACAACTTTGATAAGCAACACATCGAGCTGGCTGATCAAGCAACAATCACTCGGCTACTGCTGCACCAGAAATCACCACACCAACTATTACTATCCTGGTTATCTGCCTCTTCATATTGATTGAACAACAAACAGCAGAGGTCCTCAAAAACCAACCAGCTCCATCAACTAATAATCAATCTGCTAAGTGTTTTGCTCTTCGCTTTTGATATGCATCAAAGTAACTGCCTTTATCCTCTCAACATTCAGCCATGCAGTCTCCTGTCAGTAATGATTCATCATTCCATGAACATCAACACAGGCATTTTAGTTTTTGGAGACCTGCACCTCTAACAACTGTCCCTGTGCCCTCTTAATAATACTTACTCATTTTCAACAGGGCATAACAAATTAGGAATTAATGATATGGTGTTTTCCTCGTCTATCAACCCATGGAGTTGGCAGTTCAATTTCTGGATTACCTGATACAATTATCATTGACATGGCCACCTTTTGAGATCAGAGTGTTTTCAACCACACTGAAACTCTCACCATCAAACATATTAGTGATTGGGATGACCAACAGTTGTGCAAGTGCCAACTCTCACAACCATGGCAACCTTGTGCAATTTCCTCATAACTTTGGACTCTGTTGCATCAAGCTAAGCCTCTCTTTATCTTTTCTCACATAACTTCAGCACTTCAGCCAAAGACAATTTGCAGTCCATTCATTGATAGAACAAGGACTGGTTAAGTAGTTTAACAATCCTCTAACCATTTTGTAAACAGTCTATTCTGAGTGGTTGCTAGGCAAGCGTGACCGGCACAGGGTCAAAACCTCTCATATATTGTCTGCTTGAGCAGAGGAGGAGGAAAACTGTTGACACTGGGTTTCCGTTCCACTTAATACTCGGAGTATTTGTCATCAGCACAAGCCAGCGCCCAGTCCAACATCAAACATCATCTTCCACTTAGGGGGGAGGATTCTAGGGATAAGTGAAAGTTGATCGCTGGCACTGTATTGCCAATTAGATGGAGAATGCTTGGAATAAGTGAACGATGATCATCAGCGCAGAGTTGCAAAGTGGTCTCAGCATGGATTGGCACCAACTTGGCGTGGTCTTCTTGGTGCCAGGCTGCTGCCTTGGAAAACACTCTATCTATTTTAGCCAAATGAATCTGGACTCAGGATTCGAACTATGGAGTACACTATTATTGCTGGGCTTACTTGACCCTGGCTAGGGACCTCAACTCACACATATTGACTGCTCCAGCTTTTATACACAGACATACTAACACACTACACCAGGTCCCACATCACAGGAAATTCCACAGCCATACCTGAATCCTCACTTTGATTGCATCACCCTGATGAATTATCCTAACCAACTTCTGTGACAAAACACAATACTCCTTGAAATAACTTTTGCCTCATTCTGAGGAGTATCAATGTTTATCTTTATTGGACACTCAACACTAACACTTTTTCAGAGCAAACTATAAACAAGCTCAACCTTGCAAGATTACTGAAGTTCCATTCTCATCTAAGATTCTTCCTTTGCCGAACCAAATCTAACTGACTCTAGATTTCAAACTGCTCTTAATAGAGTCACTCCAGAACAGCTATGTTCTTTGAATGCCTCATGCATTCATCCAGCATGCATTCATGCAGCATAACCAGGATCTGGAAGCTTCAGAGATTGCCCTCAACTTTTGTAATCTGACCAGAAACTTTGTGGTTTGGCTTGGATGTTAGACTTGACAAAAACATTCTGCTGATTCTTTAATGAGGCAGAGTAGAAGACATCAGGCTAAGTCTTTGTTCCCTTTGCTTGCACTAACACTCTTCTACTAGCATAAATTCCACAACATCATATGGAGACTAAAGGCAAATCATCATCAAGCAATCAAACTCTGTGGAAACATCTGGATATACTAACTCTCACTAATGCTTTCTACCACTAACTTTGTATCTATCTTTATTTTCCACTCTAGACCAACAAAAACAAAAATCAACCACCTCACACACAGTTACAATTACCATATCAATAAACTATTCAAACCTCAGCAATCTCAGCAAAATTCAGGAAACCTTCAACTATTCATTCCTGCAGATCAGCTTCAGAAACAACACCAACATCACCACTTTGCTCCATTCAGTCAGCAGTCACCTTGAACCATCTTTGAACCTGAATTTTGCCAGTTGAACAAGTTGAATTGGAATTGCTTTCAGTTTTCTGCAGCCTCAACAAAGTCAGACAAAGCATCAACCATTCCCCACAGCAGAGTCACTCCAGAAAACAACAACTTCCTCCATTCGGTCAGCATTCAGCTTCAGCAATCAGAATTGGAAAAAGTTAAACTGGAATTGGTAAAAAGTATCAACCACATGGTAATCCACAGCGAAAGTGAATCGGATAACGGTGTACAGCTCTGGTGTTGGAGGTGACGGCACGACGGGTTGGATTCCGTGCTACTGCAATTAACGTCACCCCCAGTGGGCCTTACTGGGAGCACTATAGGCATGACTGTGGAAGGCCGGACCGATGTGGCAGACCGGCAATGTGAAATCAACCGAAGGCCCACGAACACCGAAGTCCCAGCTTGTAGGCTAGTGTGGCCTGGACCTGTGTCAGAGGAGGTGGAGTCCTGAGCAGGGAGCCCATTCTGTAAGGAGTACCAACCAGGAGACAGTTATTCTCCTGATGTGCCCAGGCGAGACGCAGGGGAAAGCGTTGAGGGCAAGCTGTGTATGGGGGAGTGGTCGCCTTGCCTCATAGGGTACTGGGGGGAGCCCAGACCAGCATCGTGCGGAAGGCTCACCTGTGCAGAGTTTTTTCTCTTGTGCTTTCTTTTGTGTGTAGGGTATCTTAGAAAATCTGAACTAATTTTCCCTAAAGTTTCTTAAAGTTAAAACCATCACAAGTAGATTCTATTTCTCTACAACCACAAAACAAACATAGCACTTTAAAGTTTGGAATCCACCACAAACTTCTTACCTTCAGTGTACACATTCAGGCCAACTGTGTTTGACAAGCACACCTTGCCCAGATCCATGTATATGTGCAGACAGCTTTTGAAGTTATTGAACAACCCACGAATGTCAACAAAACCTGGAACAAATGGGCCTACAAGGTCAAACTTTGTGAAGACAGCAGCATTGAGTGCTTCTATGCACAGCTCATGGCTAAGGGCCCCACTTAGTGTCATTGCATTTATATTCAGAATACTCACCCACCTCTTGTCCTAATCAATAGTCTTCGTTAACTCACTGAAATGGCTGCCTGAATCAACTGGGACACTGGCACAGTGGATATCAGCAACACATACCTCAACAGCATATTTTATATGCCAAATCAAGCAGTTCATTACCGCTGCACTTGTTATGAATCACCCTCTGGAAACCTTCTGGAACCTTCTTTGCTTTCCTGACTTGTCGTGTTATCATTGGTATCATTGTATTACTAATTGCTCTTTCTGGAACTTCCTTTGAGTCTTGACAAGGAAGACTCTCAAAAGTTCCTTCTCTGCCTTGTCCTGTCCTGCCCTGTTCCTGACAGCACTGACTGCTGGAGTTGAACAGCCACCAAAATCAAACAGTTGACAGGAAAGTGCAAACTTCTGGGATTTCTGCATCCTCCGTTGTCAGATTAACTCATCATCCACAACGCAAGCTAAGTTAACAATATTTGTTTTTGGTGATTCTGGCAAAAACTTCTTCTGCCATTGCCTTGCCTAATCTTTTTACATACTCTGCGAAATGGGAGCAATGAAAACCATCCTCAATATGCAGCTGGAACATCAACATGACAGAATCTTCTTACACAAGAAAGTCTATAGCAAGGAGTTAATTCAGTGCCATGCAAACACTATCAACAACCGCACTGCAGTAACTGGCCTTCCCAGTCATCTCTCAATCTTCAGCCACGCAGGATCGACAAAGCAACTGCAGATCAGAGACTGTACCAGGCAATACATGACAGCATCAACTACCTTGCAACACACAGGCGACCAGACCTTGCCCCAGCAGTTTCACATCTTGGTGCCTTCAGCAAGGATCCTAGCAAGCAACACATGAAGATCCTTATTCTGGTTCTCGAATATCTCAATGGTAATAGTGAGCATGGTTTATTCTATTCTCGCAACTGCACAGATATAGCTGGTTACTCTGACGCTGCCCATGGTGTCCACTCAGATGGGAAATCACAGCCTGGCTACTATGTTCTATTTGGAGGAACAGCTATTAGTTGGACATCTGTTCAGAGCAGTACTGTCATGCTGTCACCGCAGGAAGCTGAATATGTAGCTGTGTCTGAACTAGGACGAGAACTTAAGGCACTATCCCAACTCTACTCAGCACTTCAACTTCTGTCTCCAACTCCACTTGTCATCTACACTGACAACAGCAGTGTGATCAACCTCAGTTCAAATGATCTTCACACCAATCGGTCAAAACATATCATGGTAAAGTATCATTATATTCAAGAACTTGTGGAACAAAAGGTAGTACGGCTTGAATGGATTGCTGGAGGAGAACAGCCTGCAGACTATATGACAAAATCTCTCTGCCTCAGTGAATACCATCTGAGTCGCACTGGTCTGTTTCCTCTGATTCATTTTTTCTTATCTGTGAAGCTGTTTTCTTCTTTGTTCTTTTTCATTACTTTGACTCATATTCTTTTACCTCTGAAGTTCAATATGTGCCCCCATCCATTTTTGTTAGTGTGGTCTGTCCTTTCTGTTCTGCCATCCGATGGCCAGTCATACGTGTTTGTGATTCTTCTTTCTCCAGTGTACGGTTTCCTTAAGTTGACTATGGCTTAAGGTTTTCCTCCGTGCCGGCCTTTGCTCCTGCCCACAGCTTAGGGGGGAGTGTTAGTTTTGGGTCTTTTGGTGTAAGCAGTGTGCAGGAGCTTTGACCAGTTTCTGCTCTGCAAGGATGACTTGCAGCATTTTGCAAGTGATGGTCCTCATAACAGTTTTGTATAAAGACAAACACAAGACTGACAGAAGCCAAGATCAACCTCCCACCACCACCACCTTCAGTAGTGTACACCACAGCAGCCCAACCCATCAATCAGCCACCATAGCAAATTCTTTCACTTCCTTTCATGCTAATACCTGTGGTTGTCTTTGGTGTCTTCCTTGTGTGTGGGAGTGGGTATTGACCTTCCTTGCTTCTAAGACAGGTTATTCTCTCTGGCCTGGTGAGGCAGAGGTCTGTATCCTGGTAGGATGAAGCAAGAAGAGTCCCACTGTCTCCCACCCTGGTTGCACCCTCTCCCTTGGATTGAGTTGGAACACTCTCCTTGGAGTGAGACAAGTTGTGTCTGGTTCTGTTCAGTGGAAAACAGTTCTGATTTGGTTCAATGGGCACCTCTGCACACTAACTGTTCCTTGTGTCTGCCCTTTGTCTCTCCAACCCCCTCCAACTCAGGGTTTGACTTGTTATTTCTTTTGATGGGTTGTAGTGGCTTGTCACTCCCCTTACCGAGTCAGTCAGTCTTACCGATTCAGTCGGTTCTGTCTCTGGTCTAACCTGGCTTTGGCCTTGTGCCCCAGATGAAACCCTTCTGTGTCTTGCACCAAAGGATTATGCTTTCTTTTGTGATTGTGTCTGTTTCATGCTTTGGTGTGAGAAACCCCTCTTTTGTGTTAGAGATTTATTTGTGTTTTTCTTGGGCTTTTTAAGACTCCAAATACACTTTCCCGTCTAGTGCCCCTAGACACCCTCCTTTTGCCCCTTTTCATTAGTCAGGATTGGTATTTAGGTCCATGCTCTAGTTTCCACCTATAGCCCTAGGTGAGGAGTTAGAGAGCAGAGTCTCACAGAGGGCCACAGTTTTAGATGAAGCTGACTGAAGCGTCAGGGTCGTGTTGGTGGCGATCCAGGTTGATGCAGCAGGGGTCGTTGATGACTTTTATTTCGAGGGCTCGGTGGAAGGTGGGGTTGAGCGAGTTACACGTCCAGGCGTCGGCTGGGTGTTCGGCGGCGACAAGGAGTTCCTGGAAGCTGCAATGGGAGTGGTGTGTTGGCGGATGCGGCAGAGGTTATTGCGTGCGTCACAAATGTCGCTGGCGCTGTGGTTGTGGTCATAAACAGCGCAGACGGCGTTGTCAGGGGTGGAGGGGATTCTGTGCACCGAACTTCGATAGAGAACCAGGTACAAGCGGTTCCAGCTCACTTGGCGAAGATGAGACTGAGAAAGGTGGCTGCACAGTGAAATCAAGTAGCTTAACGCAGTGGTGGTTAAACCAGTTTGTGACGGCAACAGGCTGGCTGGGAGCGCCGTCGTAGCGTTGGACAGCTTCGAGAAGTGACTTGAACGTGTTGTGGTTGACGGCTCTAGGTGTGGTGGGAGCGGGAGCAGGAAGGAGGGGGGTCATAGGAACGGGGTGGGGCATGGGAGACAATTCCGACAGTGGGGAGTTGGGTGGCAACTCTGGATGGAGACTGATGGCAATGGCAGTAACTCTGATGTCTTTTCTGGCAGCCTCTACAAGACAGCATTGGAGGAAGGGCTGCTGCCTGACCACTGCGAAAGGCTAAGCACTGATGGGTTTTGCCCATTCAAGAGGAGAGCTGTTACTTGCTAGCCTTCCCTGCTCATCAACTACAATTTGCCTCCTGCTGAGCAAAACTGTCTGAACAACTTTCTCAGCATTGGTATTGTTCTGGGACTTTCCAAGCCTCAAGACATGGATTCATTCCTCTATCCGCCAGCCGCAACTCCCCCCACCACAAGCGCAGAGAGTGGTGTTGGCAGCCTCCTTGTGCTCCGGCTCGCTTGATCTTCTGGCCTTCTCTGTTGGGCTTCAGTACAGAATCCCTTCACCACCATTATCAATGTGCACAGGGGAAAAAAAAGGGGAGAAGGGATTTAACTGCAAATGCCAAGATCACTTCCAGGCTATCCCAAAGACTTTCATCTTGTCCTGTCTCTTCTTTCTGTTGCATTTCCATCTGTGCGGTATACTGCTTGTTCTGCTGGTCAGCCCAATCACCATTCTGCAAATGAAGTGCTTGAGGTTCAACTGTCTGCTGTTGTGAAGAACTTGGCAGTAAGAGAGCATTTGGATTTACTGGAAGTGTGAGGACAACAGGCCGTCAAGCCTGTGACCTCAAATAAAAGAGTGTTTACCCACTTTTTCACTGATAATTGTGAGGATTATCCACCTGTCTCAAAGCGCGTTATACACGCATTCGGCTTGGACTCCGTTGTACATATTATTTTTTATTATTATTGGTTGTCCACATAAGCCACCGACTGACACTTGTTGTCGCGCCTACGTCACCTGCCACTATGATTATTTGTGCTATTATTATTCTTATTATTCTGTACAACGGCTGCAGATCTAGTGATTCAGTGTTTGCTCAACTGCTGGCATAAGGCTTCCTTGCCCAGTGGTTAGAGCGCTCCCTTCAATTGGGAAGGTACCAAGTTTGAGACATGCTGACTGTTGGGCTGCAAAGTCCACCATGTCCAGCTAATAACCCCTCACTTTTGGAATGACTAAGGACTGAGCCACTTCTGTGGGAGAGGTGCAAAGTCCAGATGCCCAGCTACCATGATGTAATGCCTCATATGAGTGGTATGAGAAGACAGGGCTTTCCTTTCTCTTTCTGTTGGTGATTTTTACTTATTTTTTCAAATAGTATTTTCCTTTGTTTTGGCTCTTTTTCTTGTTTTATCTTTTATTTAATTGTTTGTTTACTCTTTGTGTGTCTTCCTTTCTTTCTGTGGCTGTGGTGACTGTCTCCTTGTCTGCACCAATCATTTCTTCCCAGTTCCTCCACCACCCCCTCCACTCTGCTCTGGTGGCTGTCTGCCAAGAAATGGCCCCATGATTTTCTGAGCTGTCTCTCTTTGTTGATGGCTCAGCCCCATTGGTGAATCACCCACCCATTCTGTTCTTTACTCTTTTTTTATTGTTTTGTTGTTTTGTATGTGTTTTCCCTCCTTTTTCCTCTCCTCCCTGTGATTCCAACCCTCTCCTATTTAAACTGCTGCCTCCCCTTCTTGTTGACTGTGAGAACTGTACCTGAAGTCCCTTGCCTGCCCTTTTCTTCCTGACTGTGTGTATGAGCCGGGGGGTTGCAGTCCCCTGGTGTGTGACAGGAGGTTGAAGTCCCCTTGGCCATCATGGCAGTGTGCTGGGTTCAATCCCCAGTGCACCTCACCATTCTGCATGCTGCTTAGGTTGGACTGGGTAGGAGCCACTCGGTGATGGAAGGATAGAGGGTAAATCTGTGGTGGTGCCTCTAGGCTCCTGTCAATACATCTAGTCAAATCCAGGTCTCTCAAAGTGATATGAATGAGCTGGCTGGTCAGGTACTGCTGCAGGAATGGTCTCTCAGGTATGCCCCCATCTCCCTGTGTGTTGGCTCCTGTGGCCTCTGGTGGGCCTGGTCTTCACTGGGTTCAGATCCTCTTTCTCTCAGATTAATGCCAGTGATGTCATGGTGTCACACTTGTGTGTGGGAGTGGGTTTTAACCTTCCTTGCTTCTAAGATAGGGGATTCCTCTGGCCTGGTGAGGCAGATGTCTGTGTCCTAGTAGGATGAAGCAAGAAGAGTCCCACTGTCTCCCACCCTGTGTGCCCCCTCCTTGGATTGAGTTGGAACCTCTCTTGGGAGTGAGACAAGATGTGTCTGGTTCTGTTAAGTGGAAAACAGTTCTGGTTTGGTCCAACAGGCATCTCTGCACACCAACTGTTCCTTGTGTTTGCCCTTTGTGTCCAACCCCCTCCAACTTAGGGCTTGTCTTTGGCAGAGAGGGAGCTGGTGCTCCAAGGTGGTGGCTCCAACAGGTTGGGACCTGGCCACTTTCCTCCCCACTCTCTTGCCTTTCTCCTTGGCTTCTGCCTTGGGAAGGAGCTGGCACAGATGTGTGATAGCTGCTCTTTTTTGAGTTTAAAGAGTTTCTTTTGTGTTTGATGATGGGCTTTAGAAGACTCCAAACACATTTTCCTGTCTGGTGACCCCTAGACACCTTCTTTTACCCTTTTCATTAGATAGGATTGGTATTTAGGCCATTGCTCTATTTCCACCTCCAGCCCAGGGTGAGGAGATTTAGAGAGCACAGTCTCACAGAAGTCGTTGCTCGTTGCTGTTGCTGTTGTTGCAGTTGCTGAAAGAAATGTGTTGGTGCAGGGGTTTTGTTGTTGATGTTGATAGAAGTGTCGAGAAAAATGGGCTTGCCACATTTGCTGAAGCGACAAAGACACAACTTGATAGCGTAAAAATGGAGTTGCACATTGAAACTGAATTTCACCACAACACAGAGAGCTTGTTTGAAGAATCACTGAGTTGCCTCAGGTAGATTAGATGCTGAAGGATTGAAAAAAAAAGTGGTTCGACGTAAATTGGTTGCGTTTTGGGTGAGTTGTGGGTGTGGGAGGTTCCAGTCATTAGATTTCAGCATGTGTGAAGTATTGCTCCTGCACACTGCGAACCTAAACCAACGGTAATCACGGATGTGTGAGTCCGATAGTCAGACCTATACTGGAGTTCCCCCACCACTAAGCGCTCTCACTAGATTTGACTGAAGATCTCGCAAATGAGGCTGGTTATCCCAGGGCAGCTTTTTATAGGGAGAGTGGCTAGAGGAAACCGAGAAAAAAAAAGAAAGAAGAACGGAAGAAAATGTTTGACTAAATATGAAAGGAAGTATGACGAGCAAAAGACTGGCAAGAGAAACGATAAGAGAAGAGAAGTAACGCTGCTAACCGCTGGATATTGAGCGTATCTGTAACCATGTCCGCAATTGCGGATTCTGTAATATGAACATCTGTGTCCGCTCCGACAACCAGTTTGTGCAGATATCCGCACTTTCAACTTGTTGCTCTAAATATATGAGATATTTGCATCCTCTCTGTGTCCGCAAAGCGGATATGTCGGATCCTCCCAATCCAATATTATCTGCATCCAGCGGAGAGGATATTGTGGATATCTATCATCTGCTTTTTCGGTTGGCAGCCTTAATATGAAGCACTCACAACATCATGTACACATATGAACAAGAAGCTCAAGGGCTACTTTGGTCGAATGTAGCTCTAGCGTCTCGTGGCTGGGGAACTACTGGGTAGGTCCGACTAGCAGACTCACAAATTCATAATTACACTCCTGTCGGCCAGCCGTGAATGTGCAATGACTCAACTCTATCCCACGTCTTTTCCACTCTGTCAACCCTAAGTCGTCAGCCTTCTATCGCTTACCATCGAGAACAGCACAACTGCGCTGGCGCGGTGTATTACGGAGGGAAAACTTGAATTCACTCGGGCGGTTCTCCAAAATCCATGGTTCCTCCCAACAAACGGTCGAAGAAGAGTTTCCCCTCAAGCTCATTGCCTCTGACCAGTGAGAATGGAGCGTTGTGCCCTTCCTCACGCGAGCGGAGGAGGATGAATAGTGGCTACAAGAGTTTTTCTGTTTTCGACGGTGTTGAGAATCTGGCCCTTACTTGTCAACCGACTCTATCTGCCATGGCTATCCTTCCGTTTGCTTCGTTCGGTCAAATCTTCTACTTCGGACTGTTACTGGTGAATGCAGTCGCCATCCTGCACGAACAACGGTTTCTTGCGCGAAGTAGAGTATTCGGATCTATGTAGTTGCAGCTTGCCACGGCTTACCATTTTTCATCACCACCCAGTCGGGCTGGGGGACTCGTCCTCCCAAGTTCAGCAAGGCTATGGCCAAACATTCGATGCGCAAAACTCCATCACAGCTCGGATTGTCAATCTTATATCGGCAGTGCGAACACTTTTGAGGAGTTGAGTGCTTTCGATCGTGCTTCACTGTCATCGGCTAAGGCTTGTTTCTCCCCCCACGTCAGTACCACTAATTGGACTTAATCTTATCGTAATTCTCTACGAGCTACTTCTGGGTTCTTTGTGAAATCGTCACTGCAATAATAACGTAGCAATGTAGATGTGAAGGAGAGTCCCATTTTTAACCTGCCGTCATCCCCGTTTTCGAGCAAACAACGGCACCGGCCCATCCAATCTACTTGCCATTGATAAAATGGCTATATTGGAAACAAGGTCAACACATACGAGAGGGAAAAGTTTTACGCTTGATCCTCCTCACCAGGCTTTCGGGGAATACGCTTCGAAAACATCGCTGATTTTTCAAAACTTACGGCACTCTTCGCCGGCGGCCGACCTAGGGAGCTTTTCGATAGGGGAACCACCGCAATGCCGCTACAACAGACCAAAGTGTGAGAACTACAAGGGAGGAAACAAAGTAGTGGCAAGCACAAACCTAATCTTCTTCTCAAAAGCGCTTCGCTTCGCTGGTCTGTCGAATTCATGTTCCTCGACAATTCTCGTGTGCATTCCTCTCTGCAGTTTTCCCCTTCTGGCGTCCGCTTCCTTCTGAGCTTCCAACTGTCTAGACGGCAAAACGATCGCATCAAACTTCTCATTGGACACGGATAAAGATAAACGAACAGTCGAAGCTAGACTACCCACCTCTGAAGTGCCTCCGCAGCTTCGAATACGCTCTGCGTCAGCGCCGCCTTTTGAAGATTCCGCTCCCGCCCTTTTTCTTGACGTTCGATGCGCCTCTCTCGTTCCTCATCCCGCTTCCTGAGGCGAATGAGGTTCAGGAAGGAAATTACTGGGTTCGGGCACATACCTCTTCACCGCCTCAAGGTGAGCTGCCTCGGTTTGAGCGGCTGCCGATCGGGCATCCCGAGTGGAGACTGCCTCGGGAGCGTCATCGCTGTCATACTCGCCGTGGTCGGTGTTTCCCGCTTCCCGGTCGATGGAGGTAACCCGATTGTCCCCAGCTTCGCTTCTGGCTTCCGTGGTTTCCAGATTGTCATCAAAGTTGCTCCTCATGCTGGAGATTTGGCGAACGAAAAAAAACCTGACAAGTGATGTAGGGCCAGGAAGCTAAGACATCCCCGACCGCTGATGGGTCTGGCACCGCTGGAGTTTTCCCTTCGGCCACAAAGAATTCATGAGAGCGGTTCTTTCGGCACACCTACCAACTTCAGTGAGGCGAAGCGGTCTGCTCTTTTTCAGCTGAGGTGGCCACGCTGGCATTCTTCACGCCGAGGAGCGCGCTAATTCACTTGCGGCAAGTGTTTATCTACAATCATAGAATAAACATGAGCGAACGAAGCAAAAGCGAAGAGATTAATAGGTATCTTCCACTATGTCAAGCACCGAAATAAGCAGTGTTTTTTTTTTTTTTTTTTTTTTTTTGTGGCAACAACCAACTTTCGGAGCAAATCGGGGCATGGCCCCAGTGATGTAGTGAGGAAAGACCAAACAGCACCACTTTGAAACAGTACACGTGCTTGACCAATGGCGGTTAGGCGAATCGACAGTCCAATGTTGAGCAGTTGCGGTGCTATTGGGCGAGCAACAAAAAAAAAAAAAAATAAAATAAAAAATAATTAAAGCAAAGTGAACTCTCACACTTTCATGTTTCTTTCACCATGTGCGGGGGTTCTTCGACAAATGATAAAAATCGAGAAAAGAATGGCAATACGCTGCCGGTGAAGTCCACAATAGAAACAAGGGTGGCGGAATAATACAAAGAAAAGATGGTTCCTTCGTTTGAAGACGGTATCAGTATCGACGCAGTCGACGTCGGGATCGGAGGGGAGGAATGGGGAGCTGTTTCAAGAAGCCTCGTGCTTCACGAGTGAAGGAATCATTTTGCCCTCAAGCAGCTCTTCTCTCTCGTCCGAGGAGTCAGCCCCTTCGTCGTCCGCCGCCAGCTGGCAAACCTCGGAAGCTTTAATATGCCTCCGCATCGCATCCTTCCTCGAAAAAACTTTGCCGCAAGTCTTGCACCCAAATTCCTTTGCTGCCCCGTGCACTCTAGCATGGCGAACCAAGTCATGAACGCGGGCAAACCGCTTCTGGCAGTGGTCACATACGAAAGGACGATCCCGGTGCGGGTCGTGGATCTCGACGTGGGTTTTTAGGTTGTACGCCCGCGAGAAAGAGCGTGGGCAGCCCGGGTGTGGGCACTGATACATGTGAACTCGCCGCTTCTTCTTTGTCAGTTGATTGGCTGGCAATGAAGTCGCCGTTGGCTTGCTGCGTGTCTTGCCTTTACATTTTGCTTTCAACGCTGACACTGGGCGCCGAATTGGGGTGGCGGTTGGGGTTGGAGGAGATTCCATCGGTATTGGGGATGAAGGAGGTCGCATTGGCTGGCGGAGCTTGGAGTCGGCGCGTGAAGGGTTCCAGCCTGTTCCTTGGGGGATGATGTCGGAGGCACCGAGGGAGGCACTAGCAGCCAAATTTTCGACAGAGATCGCAGGTGGCGAGCACAAATCGAGAGGCGACGCCGTTCCTTGCGATGGTTGGATGGCATTCGAGAGAATGGCGTCGTTGATGTCTCCGAGCGAGTTGTACTGGCCTCCATTGAGAAGGGACGATTCGATGGATTCGACCACAGAATCGAAAGGATTGAAAGCAGTCGCAAACGATCCCGCTGCCATTGGCCCATATTCCGCCGGCGAGGCTGGTGGGAAGTGGGGAACGAAATCAACCTGAGGCTCGAACGGCGAAGAAATGGTGGAAGCGGGTAGGCCAGACATGCTGGCAAGTGGGTCGAGTTCGGACATTATAGGAGAGAGGTGCATTGGCCCGTTCATCACAGGCGATGTATATGGCGTCATTACGAAGGGGGGAGCAAGGGACGTCATTCTGACTTGCGGTAGCGGCTTCAGGGTTTGTGCGAAGGTGGGGAAGTAGTGCATGCTATGAAGAGGAAAATCTACAACGGGCGAGGGGTACTGAAATGATGGCAACCTGTTGCAACAGGAAGAATGCATGATTGTAATCAGTATTTCCGCGCAGAGTGCCGTATGCAGTCCAAATACTTACTGTAGAGACATGGGTGAAGAGTCGGCGTGACCAGAGGGGTAGCAGAAGTTTGGTTCCGATTGTCTGCTCGCTTCTGACGAAGGAGGGATGCAGTTGGAAAGAATAAAGCCGAGGTCCACGCTGTCGTGAGCAGCCCACTGCTGATGCTGGAGCTGTCCAGTCTGAGCGGGGTGAGATGGTGGGGGCGCGTGCGGCTGCTCGTCGCGACGGCCCGTACAGCGGCCGTCACAACCGAGCTCGTTGCAATGGGGGGGTTGAAGGTAGTCTGCGGGCATGGTTTTTGCTTTTTTTTTTTTTTTTTTTTTTCGCAAGGGTTTTTGTGGTTGCTTGCTGCTGCTTGCTGCTCTGGTGCTTTCCACTTTTTTTTTTCTTTTTTTTTTTTTTCTTCTTCTGTATTTGGTTTCTGTGGGTGTGCGTGAGATGGGTGGGGTTGGGCGTTTGACTTTTTATATTTATTTTATTATCCAACTCACGGGGGCGCTGTATCCGAGGGAAGGAAGCCAAGGAAGAAATGTCGCTTTGTTTTTTTTGTCGCTCAATTTTTGGCCCCCAAGGGGACCGACGGAAGATAGACAGATTGGCCCAGAACGGCAATAATGCAAAAAAAATCGCAAAAGAAAAAAAAGGAAGAAGAACAGGCAAGGACGGTCTGTCTTTGGAACTTACGGGCCAAAACCACAAAAAAAAAAAAGAAGAAATGAAAGAGGAAAAAGTGCAGAAAAGAAAAACAAGGGACATGTATCCCAGGATGTCTGTCTCTTCCCCCATCCGTTGTGTTTCGAATTCTTCCTCCATTGTTCCTTGGTTTCCTTTTTCTGCTTTTGGAGGTGTATCCGAGGGGAAAACGTGAGACATCCACGGGGTGGTCGTTGTAATGTTTTAGGCAAGTGTCTGTCCAAAAATTACCATCCGTTCGGCACAACAAATAATTATTTTCGTGGTTGTCTTCTTAACGGTGTGTGGCACCGCACCTTTGGGGCAGCCTCCTCTAGTTTCTGGGGTTGCCCATGAAATGTCCCACATCTTGCTCATTCGAAGGAAATCCTCCTCGCATCATTAAGCTATGATTTTCCGTTACCAGGCATCCAAATCCGGTTCAAAATGGCCACCGACGGTTTATTCTGTTCTTCTGTCCATCACGCATTTCTCGTTTGGAGCTGCGTTTCAGGCGACGGCGAAGAATCTGTCGCCGGCAAAGGAAATGGTGTTCACGGATTCCACCTCCAGTGCGACGGAGCGCGATGCGCAGGCTGACATCTGGGCCTGCCGCTTAAGTACATGCCGCGCCAGATGCTTCCTGGCCATCGCTCGATCGATAAGATCGTAGCGGAAGGAGCACTGCCACCATTCCCCAATTCCTCGGCGATTACCCCAACTTTCAAAAAAAGACGACGCGGCTTCCATTTCAAAAAAAAAAAAAAAAATATATATATATATATATATATTTATCTGGTCACTCTCCAAGCAATAAGATAATCTACATTATCTGGTCACTCTCCAAGCAATAAGATAATCTACACATTAGTGATCCAATTAGTGATCCGGGGTGATCCTCATAGTGATCCACAACGTGCTTTTCTCGCGTTTTTGTCTTTGAAAAATTTCTCTGAGCTTTGTCTTCTTGCCCATGCCACAAAAAAAAAAAAAAAAAAAAAAAAAAGCACGAAGAAAAAAAAAAGCACGAAGTAATGGCCGCTCGGCGTCGTGAAAGTCATGGGCGCTCTCGAATGAACACTGAGACTGGCGCTGGGGCAACGATGAGCGACATGAGGGACA
This sequence comes from Zopfochytrium polystomum, assembly GCA_025765615.1. Classification (NCBI taxonomy): domain Eukaryota; kingdom Fungi; phylum Chytridiomycota; class Chytridiomycetes; order Chytridiales; family Chytridiaceae; genus Zopfochytrium; species Zopfochytrium polystomum. Next base: position 58,943 of record JAIVFJ010000026.1, read on the forward strand.
GCAGCCCCCCACCATCACCAGCTCGCCCTCGAAGTCGTGGGTCCCGCGGACGTGGTGGACGTGGTCGCGGAGGGCGCCAACAAACAGTTCCAGTCACTGCCGATTCAAGCCCCGCTGACGTTAGGGCGGTTTTTCCTGCGGACCCCACAACTATTTTCAAGGACGCAGATGTGGCTGGAGGCGACTCATTTAGTTTAGACCCAAACGATGGGGCTTTTCTCCATCAGCTAGTGACAGATGAGATGCGTCGGTCTGCGAAAGAAGAAGTTCGCCGCATCAAAGCAAGGCTGAACTTGGCGGACGACCCAAATGGACCAACAAAGCTATGGGGCAATCGACCGATCTCGAAGAACACAGAGCGAGCCTACACAAAGCACTGCGACGGTACGAAAGCTCTTTTGAATGACTAAAAGCGCTTCTTTTGCTGACTTCCCCCCAACCTGCAAATAAAAAAAAAGGTCTACGTGATTTTTGCATTTTGATCGGTGACTACGAGTCTCTCCTGATTCTGGACCCAGTTCTTGCGATTCCTCGATGTCCTGCGATGAAGAAAGAGACTCTGCACATGTACATCAATTATAAAGTCGGAGCACGGGGGAGCTACCTTATACGCCCGGGCTCGCAAACCGAAGAGGTGCATGACGCAGCAGGCAACCTCATCCAGTGCGAGGGTAGTTGGCTAGACCCAAAGAACGTCCAGCAGTTTAAGTCCGCTGTTTCCGTTACGCACTTCCAGCGCGGGAACGGTGGAAGCTATCACGACAGCTGCAGCAGATGCTGCGAACTCCAAGGGCCTCAACGCGCCCAAGGCTGTGAGCACCATCTGAGTCAACCTCAACTATGGCGAGCGGGCAACCCCACGAGGACTCCTATGATAACGGACATGGCAAAAAAAGTTCAGAAAGATATGGCCGACTACTTCGCTTCAGGCGACAACGCCTTGTCACTCACCGAGCTTCTACGAATCCGGACCGCACTCTTAAGTCGATGCACGCGCCAGGACCTTCAGCTTTGGGTCATGATGCTTCTCTCTGTCAAGCTTTTCTTGCGATCCGACGAAGTTCTTAACCTTGCATTGGACGAGGACGTCGACTCCAAAAATCACATTCTTTGGAACAACAGCTCGCTTGGAAGTGATGGTGTTCTGGAATTCCTCGCGTTCAAGATCCGCGGCAAATCTGACAAAGCGCCGATCACTCTTCTTCTCGCAAGGGACGACGCGTTTCCCGAGCTCTGCCCCATAAGGGCTCTCATGCACTACGTTCACACGTGTAACATCAAAAAAGGATTCCTCTTTCCTCCTGCGGACATGCTTAATTCGCTGACAGCTGAAGGGGATGGAAATTGCGCTTCCCCGATTTCGTATGAGTCGTACAACAAACGCTTGAAGGAAGTTTGCGAGCGAGTGATTGGTCGGAGTGCGCGTATAGGCACACACTCTATGCGGAAGACAGCCTATTTCTTAGCTGTCTGGGCAGGAGCAAACGAGATCGACGCGCGGCAAGCAGCACGACATGCAACCTCAGCGTCTGCGATAAAATATATGCGGGATGCAAGCACGCAATTAGAAATCATCAAAAGAAGCCCTGAGCACTCTGTTCTTCTTGCCCGTCTCCCAAAATGGACTTCACCTTTTGTTGGGGACTCTTCAATGGCACAGTCGTTCATGAGGCGGATCCCGCAGCACAATCTTCTGCATCATGCACGGCACTTCGTTTTGAGGCTATGCGGCCTTGGCAATCGACTGGTTGAACCTCCGATCGCCGAAACAGCTGAAGCCATCCTGAAGTATCAAGACAAAAGCGTCACGTTGAATGGAATTGAGAAAGACCTCCGGAACTTCGGCCTGAATGACGATCAGTTTCGTGGGGTTATGACCAAGATTCAATCTTACATTGCAAAGGTTGTGATCATGCAACTGCAGTCTTCTATGCCTAACGCTAGCGGATCGACTCAGTCTGATTCATTAACGACTGCACGCATTGCCGCACCAACCTCAGCGGCGGCAGCAATCTCGACCGTGGTGGTGCCAGCTGCAACAGCAGGAGCTAAGGACAGATCTGGTTCAGGAGCTGTGCAAGCAGTGTCAACGAATCTCCCACCGTCGTCTGTGACTTCGGCTATCGCAGCGCTGAGTCTGCATACTGATGGCCCCAACTCCGAAAGTACCGATCCCCCCCCAATGGAGCGAAGCGACGTTCTCGGCCCAACAGTGGGAACAAAGCGATCAGACGATCTCGTAGACCAATCAGTTGGAGAGTCCGGTCCTCCAACGAAGAAGAAGAAAAGGGGTGGGGACATTCGACTAGTAGCCCGGCGCGATGTGCTGTTGGCGAGGGGAGCCAGCTGTATCCTCGATGCCGTGATTGCATTGGACAGCGAGATGAAGGATCTGGAATCGAGGAACAAAAAGAGTCTTGTGATGGATGACGATCGCCAGTTTTACAATCGAACACGGCCCTTTCTGTGCTGCTTCCAAAACCACTTCCATTCGCAGAGGGAGACGTTTGTTTCTGCTGTAGGAACAGTGTCGCTGACTGGGTTTAAGAAGAAGTGCAGTGGGGTGGGTGATAGTTGCGGGTTTGGTGGAACGGTGACGTCGGGGAAGTCGGCAACGCACTCGCCAATAAACTGATGGCGTCGTGCGGTGCAGCGCCAACAAATTCCGTGTGTTTGCCGTTCGACGGTTGTCTCCTCCAAAACGGGATGTTTGTTTGGCGGCGAAAACGACAAAAAAATTTCGAGCTTGTCAGCAGAATTTTTTTGTCTGTGATCCATAATGTGCGTGGGTCACAACCCCCCGATAACTGCAATATATTGGTCAGCAAAGTCCATTCCTCCTCCTTGTCACAATGGCGGAAACAACTACAACCGCGGACCCCGCAGGCCCCACTGCCTACTCGGTCGACGCATCCCTGGACAACGTACGCTCGCTAGTGACCCTACTGCGCGCAGTGCACCTCAAAGATGTGAGCGAACCCACTTCAAAATTTACTCTCGAGTCGGGGTAGGGGGAGGCTGTCGCGTGGGCCACAGGGTTCTCTATCGGTTGGTCTTCTCTTGTAGTCATTTTCGGACGCTCATTCATCGTTCCCGTCCACAACCCTTTCCCCTTAACAAACCAGACCGCCATCTGCTCATTCGACCCGTATGGCGTCCGCTTCTCGGTCGAATACTCCAAGTCCGCCCAGTCCCACGCAACCTTCAGCGCAATCTCCTGGGCCACATATTCGTTCGCTCCTGCTGTGCCTGCCGACGAACTTGACCGTCCGGGGGGGTCATCGGTTGCCCCGCCACCCGACGCTTCGGCCGCAGATCCGACAGCTCCGCTCACAGCCGCCGCAGCCGTCGCCGCCGCCGCCGCCCGCGGCCTGGCTCGCGACGCGACGACCACAGAGAGCACATCGGACCGTGACGAGCACCACAAGCTCATCCAGTACGCTCTCAGCCTCGACTCCCTTCTCGAGTGCCTATGCGTCTTTGGCGGCAGTTCCGCCACTCCCTTCGTGCCTGCGACGATCGCTCCGGCAGCAGGCCCCGGGAATGCGATCGCTGCGGCAGGCTTCGCTGGCGCTCACGACGGACCTCCCCGCGCAAAGGACCCGATTGTCTCGCTACGCCTCCAGATCCAATTGGACTCCCCGTGTCTAACGCTCGTGTGAGCCGGTCATTTCACTACACATCTCCTTTCTTTTGACTGATGCATCGTGAAAAAGACTGCACGACTCGGGTGTCATTACCGTCTGCAAGATTGCCGTGTTCGAGCCCGAACCGCTGACCGACCTGGACCGGCCCTTCCGAGACCGCAATGTTAACTGCAAAATCATTATGAACGTGAGGTTTTACATTTGCACGCGATCCAGCATAAACTCTGCTTACAAAATTTCCAGTCGTTCTGGCTCCGCGACGCTCTGAGTGAGCTCGAGAGTACCAGCGAAAAAATCTCCATACATGTCTCACCCACTGCTCCGCACTTTCGGTTGTCTGCGTCTGGGCTCTCTGGTGATGCGGAAATGGAGTATCCGAAGAGCGTAGAAGTCATGCAGACATTTTCCTGCCAGACCCCTGCGACCTATGAGTAAGTTCAATGAGAGCATCTTGAAGAAATTCAAACAGCCCTGCAGATACCAAGCATCACTCATCCAGCCTGCGCTCAAGTCACTTTCTCTTTCAACCAAGACTTCTATTCGCATTAACACGGAAGGTTTCATGAACATGCAATTTATGGTACCAATAAGCGATAACGGTGGTAGCTCATTTGTGGAATTCCTGGTACGTAAATCATTCTCCTTTGCAATGATTTGCATTTTTACAGCACTGAATTTCGCCTGTCCTCCATTAGTGCGCTCCTTTGGCGGAGGAGTAACCATTATGAAAAGGGACCAGTGAAAGCGTTGTTCTTTGAACCAAAATGAGACCAAGTAAAATAGAATCCGTTAACACCCACTCCCAGTCTGTGCGTTTCACGCTTTTCTCCTCCGGCCAAGAAGCCACGCTAAGCCACCAATAGCCCCAACCGCCACTCCAACGAGTACGAGCTGATCCCGCGAAAGTCCAAAGAGAGAGCCGTCTCCTGACGCCACAGGTCCCGAGGCAGCAGCAGCAGCAGCATTCGGCCGCACCTCCTTAACTTCTCTGGAGGCCACCTCTTCTAGTGTTGAAATTTCTACCAGCGTCGCCTGGGTATCTGTCGCCACCAACACGGAAGGGGGCGCTCGCTCAGGTGCTTCTGCCGCTGTCTCTGCTGCTGCCGAAGCGGCCGTGACAGCAGCCTCCTCAGCAGCTTTCTGCGCCGCAGCAGCCGACGCGGCCGCGGCCGCCTCTGCGTCCGCTTTTGCCTTGCGCGCAGCGTCCTCCTCATCTCGTTTCTTCCGTGCTTCTTCTTCCTCTTCCAAGCGTTCCCTTTCAGCACGCTCCTTCTCAGCTCGCTCCCTTTTGAGCCGCGCTTCCTCGGCTTCCCTCTGTATTGTCATAGTGATAAATAGAGAAGAATTAATATTTCTACGATCCACTTTGTCACAGACGAGACCACGGGGCAATTCACGAACCTGCTTCCGCTCTTCTTGCTTCTTCGCAAGCCTCCGTGCTGCCTCCGCCGCCTTCTTTTCGGTTTCGATTCTTTCCGCTTCCTCTGCCTCCTTTCTTGTCTTTGCCTCCTCTAGTCCGTACGTATCAACCCAGTACTCGAATCGCTGAGCTGGAGTCATAAGCTTCGACACTGTCAATGCACGATGGGCCCGATTGAAAGGTTCTCTCAAACCTTGAGCTTGCGCTGTTCCTCAAACTTGAGCATCGCTTCCTGTTGCTTCCTCAGCTTGACCACTTGCTCCTCTTCCTCAGCCCGCTGCTTTCGGATCTCAGCCTCTTTTCGAAGTTTCTCGTCCTCTTCTTGCTTTCGCCTGGCCTCCTCCAGCTTGGCAAACGCCTCGGCTTCTTTCTGCTGCACTTCCTCGTCCCTGCGCCGTTCCTCCTCTTCCGCAGCTTCCCGCTTCTTCCGCTCGAGGTCCGCGATAGAGACTTTCTGCGTAAGAAAGCTTCATTAGGACGGTCACAGGGACCGATTTCGCAGCAAAAGCATGTACCTTATCGAGCATTTTGCGTTCGAGTTCCTCTTCCCGCTGCGCGCGTGCATCTTTCTCAGCTTGCCGACGAGCAGCCTCCTCGGCCTCCATCTTCTCCTTCAGCGCCAGCGCCTTTGCGAATGCCTCTTGCTCCTGGAGCACCCGCTTCATCTCCTCTTCCTTTCTCCTGTACAAGCAAGTTTGGACGGTGCAGCGAGAAGGAAAGACAGCAAAGCAACCAGAATCGGAAACTCACTTCAACTCTATCAGTTCCTGCTTTTTTGCTTCGACCTCTGCCAATTTTGCGGCTTGCTCCAGCAGCCGTCGCTCCCTTTCCTTCTCCTCCTCTTGGAGGGTCTCGGCGGCCGCTGCCGCCCGTGCGGCTTCTTCTGCCGCCAGCTTCAGTTTCAGGGCCTCGGCCTTTTCGAACGCAGCCTGTTCTTCTGCTTTCCGACGCTGCTCTTCTTCCTGTTTGGATAACGTGAGAAAGGAGGGGAGAATGAAAGGTGCAACAAGCGGCAAACGGATGTGGTTGCGACGTCGCTCGCTCTCGGTTCACTGGTGCCTACCAGCTCCTTCAGCTTGACCAGTTCGGACTTGCGACGTTCAAACTCGGCGATGCTGATCATCGTGTGAAACGATCGAATGGATCGAGAGCACACACGGCCGAGATTACGGTTAAAAGGAAGAGCCGATCGGGGACACCCATGTGGAGCTGCGTACCTTGCCACCTTCGTCGACTCTCCGGCGGATGCGACGGCGGCAGCAGCGGCGGCGGCTACTGCTTCTGACGCTACTTCTGCGACCGCGTCGTCATTGGCAGCAGTGGAACCGGTGGCGGGGGACGACGCAGTGGTGCCGTTGCTGCCGCTCTGGGCAGAGACGTCGATGACGGGGTCAGCAACAACGTCCATGTTTTATTCTTTGTCTCCCTGCCTGGTGGAGACAAGCGCATCACACACACCTCAAAAACGAAAGAGGCCCGGAGTCGGAAGGAAGGTGTAGTGGTGCCCAGGAGAGAGAGAGGGAAGAAACAATAGAATCCTAGAGCCTAGCTCTCCACCGCTCTGCCAGCAAAACTCCGATCCAGCTGGCCACCAGCAGTGCCCACACAAGAGGAGCCCAAACTTCCAGTCTGGGGAACCCACCAGGCCCAAGGGCTGCCTTGGATGACAGGAAAAAGACCCCAGACGTCATCGAAGAGTGGAAGCGATATGCCGCGAAGGCAGGGACGACACTGGTCGAAGGCTGCGGCGGGACGGAGGCCTTCCTGGCGGACTTCCCGACGGGCTTAGCGGCGGGCTGTTCCCGCGGCTCGTCGGTTTCAGTGGCCCCGGGTTCCTCGACGTGTTCGCTTAACTTTTCTTTCGGCGAAGGAGGCGGAGTAGCTACGGGTGAAAAATGGCTAGGAACCAGCTTGTATATCTGATTTAGAAGAATCTGCAAGCGGTCTAATGTTACTTGATACGGCTGGAAACGCAGGGATTTGAAGCGACAACCGCTGTATCGAATACTCACACTGTCACACATTCCCAGCAAGACGGCCGCACCGAAAAGCCGCGCCAAGTCGTTTTCAACACTTCCGCCCCAAAGGAATGCCACTGTCGCAGCATGGAAAACCGCGTTTACCGAAAGCAACCAAACAGACCCGAAGCGATCCGTGAGGGGCCCAATGAAGAACGACGTTATTGAGTCGGCCGCTCCCAACGCCGCTGCAAGGTACAACTTGTGCGCAAGGTCTTGGCTCGCGTTGCTTGTGTGAATGAGGAGAGGAAGGGAGCCGCTGCTGAACGCTGTACAACTCGTAAGAAAAGGCAACGAAAAAAGTCAGACGCAGCTTCACCTTGCTCGACGGCCACTGTGTAGAACAAAGGAGCAAGTAGAAGCATTCGCGGATGAATAATCATCTTTGCTGTATCCAGGAGCCGATGGATTTGGCTCCACATCCGTGCTCCTTGAGCATCAGAGTCTGGAGAGGGCGGCTTCGCGGAGACCGACGTTTCTCGTTGAGCCGCCACATTGGCGGCTGTGGTGCCACCTTCTGCGGAGTCCAGCAACAAACCTGCGGACCCCGAAGTAGGAACCTCAAATGACGCAACAGAGGACGATGCTGCGGTATGTGGCACAGTTTCTCTGGCGCTGAGTTCTGCGGTGGCTACGGGTAATGGCGTTTCACGGAGCTCTTCATTGGTGGGTTTGGGAGGCTCCGAATCCCTGCTTCCGGGCTCAGGCCTCAGCCAAATAACGATGAGCATCGCGCATCCCAGTCCACCAACGACGCAGAGTACACTGAAGACAGTGACTTTATTGACATTCGCTTGAAAGAGGATGGATGTCATAAGAGGACCGAGTACCGACGCGAGTCCCGAAATAGCTTGAAATATCCCGCCATATCGGCCTTCTTTCTGAGATGGTCCGGCAGCGCGGGAGATGTAGGTCCCTTGAGCTGTCCAGAGTAGTGAGGCACCAAGGCCGATGAGAATGGAAGAGGGAATGAGGACAGCGGCCTGAATGATTGACTTTAGCCGATGGAAAGCATTATTGGTATGACAGTTTACCTGAATATATTCCTTTCCATCATTGAGAATAGCAACAACGTAGCTGATTTCTAGAATAACGTACGTGATGGAGCCCAGAAAGAGACTTGGACGGCAACCAATTGACTCGATTACAGGTGCTGATAGAATGAGGTTGAAGAAACCGAAGGAAAAATACAGGACACCAAGAGAGACGAAGGCAATGTTGTAGGGAAGGACGCTAGACGCCAGGCTCTGGGAGTCGGATTCAGCAAACAAGCCACGGTTTATCGGTAAAATCAACGCACCTGCACGACGCCGTAGGCCGTGAAGATCAGAAAGAAAGCAATTGCAAGAATGACGACGCTATGCAAATTTTGCCGATCTTCCACGGAAGTGGCGGCGTTGGGAGGTGAATCGGCTTCAACGGCAGGTTGGGTCCTCGCCATGGTGAGCTCTTGATGTGATTGCCACAGAGAAAAGAAACGATCTGAGTGAGGGAGGGCTCAGAGCGGCGGTCACTAAAATGTCCGAGATGGGCTCGGAGCGTGAATCGACTGGTTGACAAAAAAAAAAAAGAATTGATCCCCATTCGCACCAGGAGACCAGAAAGAGGAAAATTGTCCAGTGTTTTCAGCCCGAGACGCGACAAACACACTGGAAATCCGGATGGGGGAGATCCCGCCCGTTGGCTGCACCTATTTACCTTCAATCCCGCTTTGGTGGATAGGGGAGACGAGTATTTGGGCTATTTTACCTTCTTTTTCGTCGCTTTTGGATCTGCTTTACTCGGTCCCACTTCCTCCCACGAAAGAATTGCTTGCAGGAAAATGCAGATCTGAAGCTGCTCTTCTCGTTGCTGTGCAGAAGGAGCATGTGTGGGTTGGAATTACGGCGGTGGTGACGCTCGTTCACTCCCAAATTTTCGGGAAACCAGAGCGGTAATTTGGGTTTCGATGTTCCGAACAAAACCTTCTACATAGCTGGACAAATTGATCAGTTTCGTATTTTCCCTCTATTTCAGCTTTCACACCTGAAGAATTCACCGCTTCAGATCCTGGACCAAGGGACTCCAATTGCACAACTGTCGCACGCGGTTTGCGCATTTGTTTGAACCTGATTCCTTAATTCCCTTGTGAGAGCTGTCCTCAACATGGAAGCTGTAGCGACCAACCTCAGGTTAGCCATCTCCGAATGCGGTCATGCACAAATCTAGAGTCATGCTCCACCGCCACAAGTTCCCCGGAAACCTGTTAATGTCTTCCAAAGCCCGTCCAACCCCTCTTCCATCTCAATGCCGAGTGTTGAGGGATATAACAAACTATCAGCCCTGCCGGTGTGGTGGGCGTTCCGGCTTCACTGGTGAAACCGGTCGCCGCCCACTACGCCACCGACTTCTGACGATCAGCGGATTCAGCGGTGACACCGTAAGTCCGCCACACCGGTGTGGACCAAGGGTCTGCCCCGCCATCGGCCGTCTCGACCTTTCTTGGTGCAGGAGCCCCTAAACGCTTGTCCCCCGCCGTTTCTGCAGGAGGTAAGTCAAACACAAGGCACCAGTGACCGCTGCTGCAGTAACTCATCCAAAAAAGCCGGTAAAAGTCAACGCGGTGATGTCTCAGCTTTGCCCAGCGGGACCAAACGAAGACGAGGAAAATGAAAAATGAAGGACAGAAACGGAAATCTTGAAGAAAGAAAAAGAAAGAAAATCGAAACAGCATCGCGACAATGGCTCCCATCGGAGTAGGTCAAGTCTCAAAAAACCATCAGTGCAGCTAACCCAGTTCTCGTTTGCTCCGCCTGGAACGTTCTATCAGAAAATCTGGTCGTGTAAGTTTGATAATCCCAAATCGATTTCTGGAAAATAACAGCTTTTAGACCCCAACAACCCCAGAGTCGCCAAGGCTTTGATTGCAGGCAAATACAATGGTGTTGAAATCGATCTTGTGCCGGTCGAGATGGGTGTAACGAACAAGGTGATCGTACCGTGTGATCGCTGGTGATCTCGTCATCCTCATCCTCTCTGTCAGACTCCAGAGTACTTGAAGAAGTTTCCTCTTGGCAAAGTCCCTGCTTTCGAGTCAGCGAGTGGTTTCACACTGTATGAGAGCAATGCCATCGCGTACTATGGTGTGTAGATTGTTTCACCTTCGACTTGGCGTTTGCCCTTCGCCGATGTGCGAAAGTGATGCTTTTTCCAATGCTTTCCTGATGGAAATTTGGCCTGGCGCCACTTGCTTTTTTAGTCGCGTCGTACAAGGAGGGAACTCAACTTCTCGGAGCTAACAAGGAGGAAGCCGCGCGTATTCAGCAGTTTATCGCCCTCAGTGACAACGAGATCAACCCGGCCGCCATCACATGGTTAGGCCCCGTTCTGGGCCGAACCGTTTACAACGAGCAGAACACAAAGAAGGCCACCGAGGACATCAAGAAGGTCCTTGGCGGTTTGAACGAGCACCTCCTTCACAACACTTACCTTGTCGGCGAGAACATTACCCTCGCCGACATCACTTTGGCTATTTCGCTGATCAACTTCTACCGCCTGGTCTTTGACCCTGCCTTCCGTGCCCCGTACAAGAGCGTGACCCGATGGTTCACCACCATTGTTAACCAAGCCAACTTCAAGGACGTTCTCGGCGACATTCCTCTTTGTGAAAAGGCGCAAGGACCTGTTGGTGAGCATCGCTTTCGGTTAGCTTGCCTGCATCCTGATTCTTGTATAGCCCCCGCAAAGGCCGACAAAAAGGAGGCAAAAAAGGATTCAAAGAAAGAAGACGCTCCCAAGAAGGAGAAGAAAGAAGAGAAGAAGAAGGAGGAGAAGAGGGAAGCCAACGACGAAGACGAGGATGACATGGCGGCTTACCAGGACGAAAAGCCGAAGGAGAAGAACCCTCTGGATCTCCTTCCCAAGTCCAACTTCAACCTTGAAGAATGGAAGCGCTTCTATTCTAACAACGACACTCGTCCGACCGCCATGAACTGGTTCTGGGAGAAGTTTGACCCGGAGGGTTTCTGCATATACCGTCTGGACTACAAGTACAACAATGAGCTCACGCTCACCTTCATGTCCTCCAACCTTGTTGGTGGCTTCTACCACCGCCTCGAGGCTGCTCGCAAGTATGCTTTCGGCTCTCTCGCCGTTTTGGGCAAGGACAACGACAACTCTATCTCCGGTTACTTTGTGTACCGTGGCCAGGAAGTACCGTTTGCGGTTCGAGACTGCCCCGATTACGAATCGTGGACGTTCACGAAGGTTGACCACAACGACCCCACGCAGCGCGAGCTTTTCGCTGCCTACCTCGCTTGGGACGATGTTATCGAGGGCAAGAAGTTTGCGGATGCCAAAGTTTTCAAGTAAACCGATGCACGAAGAGGAGGGCCTGACGCCCATAGCGTACATTCGGAATAAAAGTTACACGATGTGCAGTCGGATGAATGCGCTTTGTCTAGTTCCTTCTTATTTTTTTTTTTTGATATCAGAAATGGTTGGTTGTATTACCTGTCAGTGACAAGTACTGCGTAGCGACTGATCGATCGCCCACTCAGCCAAAGATTGTATCCAGCTCGATCGTCTCCGCCTCCAAAGATATCGACACGTATAGGGACAAAAATCGGCTTCAAGTGTATTACTGCTTGTGTGGAGAGTTCCTGTTAATCGTTGGTGGGCATACAGTGGCTGCGCAAGCATATGAACTGGATCTCGTGCACTAACCCTCACAAAACCTCTCCCCACTTCAGACACCAAATTAGAGAAGCTTCCTCGGCGACAAACGGACGGCGCCTATGTCATCAACACGAAGAAGCGGGTGCACAAGTTCAACATGAAGGTCGGGCCGACCAAAATTGTGAAACGGGATAAGGGATACGAGAAGCAGTACCGCCACGGTGAGAGCCTTCTTTCGCGGCCATCGTCTTGAAATTCTCCAACTGCTTGGTATCTCCCTTTTGACCTCACATTATTCATTTTATCGGAACGCCAGAATGTGGGCGATGTGGTCTATTTGTGGCGTACGACCAGAAGGCCGGACTGACGTACTTCCTAGATGGAGCACTCCGCTCCCATGGAATGTAGTGTAGATATGTACAGTGCAATGAGAACGACCAAATGAATTGAATGATTTGATTATTATTTAAGTTGTACTAATCGCTCCTGCGACCACGCTGCGATAAGCGATGGCACGATCGTCATGACTCGGATTTGGGCGGATGTGCGAGCATATTCGATTGAACGTTACAATACAGTACAGGTTGACTTCATCTCTATGCGCACCCTCCTGGGCTCCACGCTTCGCTGGCGATGTGCGATCGAGAATGCGCGGTCTTCCCGGCTCTTTTCCAATTGCCCTTTAGTCCATTTCAAAGCGCCACCGGCCCATCTGACGCAAGGCCAATCAGAGAAAGGAAAGGGAACGTGGGCGTACTTTCGACGTCAAAGACACTGTCATCTCAAAACCATTCTTCTCGGGAGGCAACGCCATCGGCGGGCCTCTTCCTTGAGTACGTGGCACCGACCTAGATCCAGCGGCGTAAAGCATATCACATCCAAAGAGATCGCAGATATTCACACGTTTTCGCCGAAAGGTGAGTAAGGGAATTTCGGAGAAGGATAGTGAGTCCTATGCGCCTTCCTTACATTGTTTCACGTCAAGACTGAAATTGACCCCGCTGGTCGTTAGGAAGCGAGTGCTCCTAAGCAGAATGAGAAGAAAATACTTAACGCGCAAATGGAACGCGATCAACGATTTCAGCCGATGCGCTGACCCGTAAGGGATAGAAGGATGTTTCTTTCTTCGAAGGAGGGTTCACAGGGGTGGAAAAGGAAGGGACTGCCGTTGACAACTAACACGCGAACGGCTCAAAAAAAAAAAAAAAAAAAAGAACAACTTAATGAGCGGCTTGGGCTACCAGGTTGATTGTTATAGACTCATTTTAAAGCCCTTTGTTGAGCTGTGCAACGGCAAAATATTTTTGCGCACCGTTTCCTGAATGGATTTCTGCCCTGAAAGCGGTTTTATCGCATGGAAAAAAGGCTCAAGCGCGTAGAGGTAGGAAGTCGAAAGGATGGTCGGCCTTCTTTCTTTCTTTCTTTCTTTCTTTCTTTCTTTCTTTTCGTGGCCTGCTGTCGGCTGGTCTCCAAGAGGACATGGACCCAACAGATGCCAACCCTCTTGAACCATCCAGCCCACACTCAATCTCACCTGCAGCGTCCGCTGCTCTTGCCCCCGCTGGCACTGCTGCGACGGAGCTGCCGACTTGGCCGGCTGCCTCGACCCAGGAGGCGCCATCGTCAGCACTGCCATCGGCTTTCTCAACAACCCCATCGATGCCGAGCTCGCCGTCCACCCTTCAATCGCTCATCCAGCTGAGACTCCCAATCATTGGCTTTCAGACATTGCGCCATGACGATGACCTTCCTGCCCACCATCGCGAGCGCCACTCTTCCTCGCTCTCAGCTCCGGCCTCGCCACTCTCTTCCAAAGCCACTCCACTCAACCCGATGGAAGCTTCGACTGCCATGCAGAATACCTTTCCCTTGGCGGGCCGCTGGAGTTCTGCAACTCCCTTTCCTTCGTCGCCTGGCCCAACCCTCTATCCAGGAAGCTCACCCGAAATGTCCCACCCTTCCACAACGCACCACGACCAGTCCCCATCACCAAACTCAGACTACTACTTCACTGGAAATTCCTCCGCGTCCAGCGTTCCTTTTGGAGCAGCGACTACCAGAAGCAACAGCACCAGCAGTCGAAGCAGCAGCACACACGCGTTTTTCGAGCCGACCACAGGGGAATGGCTTACCGACCCCGATCACATTCAGGCGGTGCTCACCAGAGGGATGCGAATGATCAAGTACCCAAATAAAGCGTCCTCCAGACCGGAGGAGAGGGTAATTAAAGTGGACCTATACCCCCTCCAAGTAACTTGGGAGTCCAAAAAGAAGAAACCGGCGCGATCGTCTGGTGAGCAAAATTTCGCGTCACGCGTCACTGCTCTGGCCGAGTTACCCACCAACTGTACTCACGCCACTAACTCAAATGCGAAAACAATTGAACACTCGAAAACAATTGTCCGCATCAAAAAAAAAAAAAAAAAACCCCGTCCAACCGGCTCAACGCCGACACAGCTGACTTCCATTCAATCCGCGAAATTCGGTTGGGTCAAAACACGAAGGCTTTCGAACTTCATGGAAAGAGATCCGACATAGAAGAACGAGCATTTAGTGTCATTTACAGTACGGCTACTGGCGAATACAAGATGCTCAACTTGGTGGCTCCCACCAAGGAAGACTGCTCTCTTTGGGTCGCTGGGTTGCACATGCTACTCGCTCGCCAAGACGTAATTGAGGGGGAAGAGGTTCTAATGCATCGGAGTGTCGGTGCTTGGCTGAAGAAAATGTGGTGGGAGGTCGACAAAGATAGACTTGGACAGCTGGACCTTGATGGTGTCACTTCTCTCATGATGAAGCTTAATGTGAGGCTGTCTCGCGTAGAGGTGAAAAGCACTTTTAAGGTTCGTTAAGGTTTTGATGTCTTCAGCAGAACTCAACTGTTGCCTTTTATTTCAGAGTGCGGACATAAGCAAAAGAGGCTTCCTGTCATTTCCAGCGTTTGAGCGATTGTACCGTGCCTTGAGGTTTCGTCCTGAAATTGGGGCTCTGTTTTCTTGTTTAGCGACATCAAGCGCTTCCCACCTGACGTTTGTGGAGTTTGAACGATTTCTTGTAAATATCCAAAAGGTACTCCCTTTTTTGAAGCGTGAACATGATGCTAATTTTGGCTGTACTAAGGCAAACTGGACAAAAGCAAGGACAGAGGAGATTTACAAAAAATACTCGTCAGAAGAGGACATTATGGACATGGACCATTTTTCTGCTTTCTTACTGTCAGCCAACAACTCCAACTTCCGAAAATTGCACACATCTGTCTATCAAGACATGAACAGACCGCTTTGTGACTACTTCATCAGCTCTAGTCACAACACGTAAGTTAGACTGCCTTGGACCACTCCGGTTAAATCCACTTGTGTGTTTCTTTCGGAAGATATCTTCTTGGAGATCAAGTGACAGGAGAAAGCTCAGTCGAGGGTTATATTCGGGCGTTGCAAAAGGGTTGCAGATGCCTTGAGCGTAAGTTCAGTGCCTTCTGAATGCAATCTTGATTACGGAATCAATTTTGTTTGTAACCTCTCTAGTGGACTGCTTTGATGGACCGCAAGGCCCTCTGATATACCATAAACACACATTGTAAGAAACGCTTTCCTTCCTTTATTTGCGAGCAGCACTGAACTGAAGATTTCTCTTCAAATATTGGATTTTCAAGAACAAATCGGATATCATTCAAGGAAGTTATTGAAGTAATATCTCGATACGCTTTTGTTTCATCAAACTATCCATTATTCCTGTCACTGGAAACACACTGCTCTCCAGATCAGCAAGCCATGATGGCCACAATCATGATTGAATCTTTCGGGGAGAGACTGTTTCGTGAGCCCCTGCCTTCAAATCAAGCAATACTACCATCCCCAGCTGCCCTTATGAACAAGATTATTATTAAGGTTTGCCTGATGCCTCTTTTTTCAACTCTGCACATGCTCATTATTATTCAGGGTAAAGTTGTCCCTCCGGACCATTCTTCTATTGCTGATCCTGAGGGAGGATTTGAGACAGAAGACGATGATGGACACAGTGGATATGTCACTCCACTTGGACCTGTCGATCTTTCGCCGTCTTCATCGCCTGTGCAAACAAGAGCGCCAACACAATTAGCCCGTAAAAGCATCACAAACTCGGCTGCTTCATTCATTGCAGAAGCTTCAACATCGAATTCTGCAACACGGCCTTCATTTTATGTGGTCTCCTCAGCATCATCAAATGCTTCTGTCCCCCCAACTGTCCTGAGCCACTTGCTGCCGCCTTCTGTGGAGCAAGGTCCTGAAACTTTGAAGCAAGATGGTACCCTTGCTCCTGCTGACACACGGGCTCTCAGCACTGCAAATTCGGCAGTCAGCTACAAGTCAGGAATTGAAGCATCGTACACGTCACATTCCCGCTTGGAACGGATTTCAGGTGAACTTATTGAAGGAGGACATGTTAGCCCAATATCGGTTCAGCATGCTTTTGAGCGTGCGTCTGTGGAAGACTTGCAAAAGAAGCGAGCAGCTTTGAAAAAAGCAGCTGGGCTCCAAAACCCAGCAGTTGGAGTAATAGCCAAAGACACTGCTGGGAAAGATAAGCAGAAGAAACACCCTGTGGAGAATACCTTATCTGACCTTGTGGTGCTATGCAAAGCAGTTAAATTCACTGGTGTCCACGTTTTTGGTGAGGAAGATATTGGTTGACCAAACCGGAATTCTCATCTATTTCATTTCTGCAAGACACTATGCGCTGCAACCAAATGTGCTCAATCTCAGAAAACAAAGCACTTCCTCTTCTCCTCCGAAAAGGTGCCCATCGCGATACGCCAAGCAGCTCAGCTGCCAATAGCAGACCGTCTAGTCCAACAATGACATCACCCCCCAATTCCTTATCTCCAAAACCAGTTCAAGCGTTATCCGAACTTACTATCCATTGCCAAACTCACCTCAACCGCATCTATCCTGCTGCGTACCGTCTAAACTCTTCCAATTTCGATCCAATTCCATTTTGGGCTGTCGGCAGCCAGATGGTGGCGCTAAATTTTCAGACTTACGATCGCAGCATGCAATTGAACCAAGCCCTGTTTTCGGGCAACGGTGGGTGTGGGTTTTATTTAAAACCACCTTCAATTCGAAATCCGACAACAATTCTTGCAATGCCCCCAAGTGGTCGAAATAGTATTCGCCGTCGTGCGGCAAGCAGAGTTGGTGTAGTCGGCTTTGATGAGTTTTTTCCACGGACTGAATCCGAAGAACCAGCTGCATCAGCATTTAAAGATAGTCCATCCAGCTGTCTCCCAGCTGATGGAGGAACAGTTTTGTCTGTTGGGGACTCAGCAGGACAGGCAACCATGAACTGGAATACACGGAGACGAGTCCGGCGTTCCATCAGTGTGAGCGAGGGCCTTGCAGCACTGGAGGCTTTAGCTGCAAGTTCAGGGACTCTTGCTTTCAATTCTCCTCTGCCATCCCCGATACTCAACCCATCAGTGGCGCCGCCAAGTGCTGCCACAACTGCGGCAACTGCTGCTGGAGCATCTGGAGGCTCAGCTTTTTTGGTTGACCGCCTCCCTCATCTTGAAATCCCACTTGGCGACACAGATCCAAATTTTTCCCGGCCTGTTGTCCTGACTATCACCATTATTTCGGCTCAACAGCTCAAGAAACCAAAAGACGACTCTTCCTCCACCACAAGCGTCATCAGCGGGCCATTTGTTGAAATTGAGATTGCTGGAGTGGACGCGGCAGACAACTCGAAAGGAAGGACCAGGAACAGTGCATTAACAGGGTTCAACCCAACGTGGAAGGAGACTTTTCAGTTCCAGGTTTCGATTCCAGACATGGCCTTTTTGCGCCTTCAAGTGTTTGACGGTGATGCCAGGAAGCTTGCACCAGAAGTTGTGGGGAGCTACGCGATCGCTCTATGTAACTTGGAGCAGGGGTATCGCCACGTCCCACTATACAACCGCCGGGGTGAAGTCATTCGCTTTTGCACTTTGTTTCTATACATTTCATTTTCAACACCGGGTGCAGGCAACAATTCTGCACCTGTTCCCACTGCGTAGAATCATAGTAGCAAGTATCTTGAAAGCACACATTTTTCCTAACTCAATTTGAAAATTGCCTGCCATCATTGCTTTGAACAAATTGTTTCCATGAGGACGCTTTGTTCCCTCTCCCTTCACTCATTTATTGCATTATTTTTTAGCCATCATCACCATATGATATCACACTATTTTCACTTTATATTGCATGTGTATACCTCGTTTCCTTTTTATTGCTTCTTGGTTTGCAGTGAACTCCATCATATTTGAACCCATTGGCACTGACTCTTCAACAGCTTGTTGCCCCCCATTATTTCAGTTTTGTTCTTTTATCAGTGGCCCAGCATGCAGGTAACTCAACAGTTCCAAGGCTCGTCCTCTTTTGAGCAATTGCTGTAGAAACTGGAAAGTAGTATTCCAATGCCAAAGTGGGCAATCTCTTCAATGGAAGACTTCCAAAACCCTCTGATTGCACATTCATTTTCTCCTTCAGACTGCTTACTTTACAAAAATTTGCTGACATGGTACAGATCTATTTGCGAGAGGTTTGGAGGTATTCCACTGAGGCAATCACATGAACAACCGTGAACTAGTGCACTCATCAAATTGCGATTTCTGCACAGATCGGGTTATGTGGGTTTGGAAGTCTTCCAATGTCCATTGAGACAATCGCATTAACAACTGATTGTTTCCCAATTGCTTATATTCGCATGCCGTTTATTGAATCATAAAAAGTTGTGCTTTGCATTTACTACTTCACCGCACATCAACCTCATCAAACTCTGATAGTCCCCCATCAATGGCCATGGCAGAGAAGTTTCTTCTGAGCCCTCCACTGTCAGGAACGTCACCCTCTTCATTGTGACCACGTCGGTGGCCAGCATTGTCACCTTCATAGTCGCTATCCTCAGCCTCATCGTCCTCAAGACTGTCACTCCTTCGCACGCTGTATACCTCGTCCTCCAGCCATGTCTCGTAGTTCGCCATAAAGTCAGCATCAAGCCCTGGTGCGTCAGCTTCTGCCTTGTAAAGATTCTTCCCGATGGGAAGCAGGGCCAAGGATGTGTCTGATGATGCAACTGCGCCACCAACAATTGATGTTGGGGCGTTGGACGTGCTGGAGGGAATGCGTGTTTCGTGCTCATGCGAACGGCGCACCATAGCTAGCAGCATTTCAAGCTCGTCTTGGTCAGCACTTTGAGATTTGGTGGCTGCTGCAGTGTTCGTATTCTCTGGTGTGGTCGAGGACCGACAGGACTACCTTCAGCCTTGGACCCTTCTGTGCTTGCAGTTGAGGGAAAGTGATCAGGAAGGTGTCGGTGGTGATAGAATGCAACAAGGGCACGCAGGTGCTGCTCCTGGGCCTATTTTGGTTTTGATGATTGTAGAAAATGAGTTTATCCCCAAGAGAGTTAGCCCAAAAGGAATAAGCCAGTGAAAAACAAGGCTCAATACCATGGCCTCGTCCACATCAACGTCCAAGTCACCACCAAGATACTCCTCCTTGAGTCTTGGTCGAAGATGAAGGTAAATTGATGTGATAATTTTGGTGTTGTCTTTGACTCCAGTTAGGCCCGAAGTTCAAACAGAGGAGATGCTCTCACTTATTTTCCACTTTCTTCCCATATACGGAATTTGGCTCTTGACCAGCTTCAAACAGTACAAATGAAGGCCAGGATGGTTCACCTTCAGCACTCGCTTAAAAACCGCTGTAGCTTTCCATGACACAAGCGAATAAATACGATGTGGCTTGTTCTTAGTCAGCTTCTGAAGAATTCGCAGAAGGTTGATGGTGGTGTAAAAGTTGCGCCAACTGCACTTTTGAGGAACACTTGAAATTGAAAGTGATGCTGATGGTACAACAGCATCTTCAGCTGAATGTGGCGAGCCCATACGAGTGGATGCTTCGCTGGCACTGTCTACAGCTGTGTCTCCAGATAAACTGTCTGTATCTGCAGCATCAGTGCAGCCATTGCTATCTTCTCTCAGGCTGGCTGGTGGGCTTGCCTGAGCTTGGTGATTCAGATTTGGCACAGTGATATCAGAGAGGGCATTTCGGCAGAAGCAGAAGAAGCTAAAACATAGTCAGAATAGGATAAAACCCCACTCCACCATCTCATCGCTCACTTCAGTTCATCTGGCTCATCTCTGGCAAGAAGCCATGCACCAGGAAGCTGGGCATCCATTGAAACAGCAGAGGCTGGAATATTTTGAAACCATGTGCTGAGCATTTTCAATATGAGGATTGCACAGTTGTTGTCATTCAACAACTGAGCTATATACTCAAACTTGAGAATATCTGAGCCAAAACTCCTTGTTATTCACAACAAGTGACTAAGGTCACGCAATTACTTACGATCACACTTGAAACTCTTCACCAAAAGCAACAAAATGCCAGACACTGATTTGGTGACAACCTCCTTGTGGCGATTCAAGTCCATTTTATCCAAGTACTCTTGCTTTTGGCTTGGAGTCATGCTAGCAACAGAAAGAGATTCTGAACTGTGCTGATTTGGTGACTGAGCTTCGCCAGTCTGGTTGCCCAAATTGATGTAATACAGAAGTCTCACAAGCATAGCTATATGAGTTGACATTTGCGGTGCTAAACAGTCCTTCCAGCAAAGTATCAGCACATTTTTGTCATTATGGCATTGCCTGCTTACATAGAGACGAGAGAGCCTTGCGAGATCTTCATGTTGATTGCGGGCTTCCTTCTGCTTTTCATGCTCGACATCAACTGCATCACTGTCAGAAGAGCCCATTTGATCACTTTCGTAACGATCCATTCTGATTCGCTCCTTTGCAATTTGCAGAGCAGAAGAACTAATGTACATATTATGGCGCATGACTTGCAAACTTTCACGAAAGGCGCGAGGCATCAACGCCTCAGGATTTTCCGATTGAATGAGCAGCCCCCGCTGGAAGACATTCGCAGGTTGAGAAGTGTGTGTTGGTGTCATAAGTGGCTGAACAACTGGTCCGTTTGCAATGATTTGGTTGAGAAAGCGTCGGGAAACTGGAGTTAGTGGTTCGACCAGTGGAATGTTTCTTGGGGTTATAGCAGTCACGTCAGGTGTGTAGTATGCAGGGTATTTGTTTGTCATCAAAACATTGAATGTGTGGAAGTCTTGTGCTGATGCTTTCATGAATAAATCTGAGTGCAAGTAAGCTGCCAGTAAGTACCAAAGCAATTGTCCTCACCAGCTTGAACAGGAGGAAGGCCTTCGACAAGACGAGAGTGAGCCTTCATTGTTTCTAGAATTTCCACACTCCCAACAGTTGCCAGTAGAGTTTTCCATACAAGGAGAAGCAACTTCGGCCAAGATCAGCGACCACAAGACCAAATGCAATAGATTACCTTCTTCACAGGGTAATGCTTCCGATTGCCCTCCCCCAACTGATCAACTAAATCAAACAAAAATGCAACAAATGGAGCTGATCCGCTCCACAGTTCGTCCCTCATCGTACCATTGTTCAAATTTACCTCCACCATCATGTAGCAAAGGCTAAGGTAAGTGGATATCTCTGCATTTGCCAGGTCAATAGTGGCCTGCCGCTCTTGCAGACTCATTGCCGCAAACGCAAGCATAGACGAAGTTCCAGTTCCAGTTGCACCAGTTCCACCATCTCCTGCCTCTCCGGTGCTGAGGCGAGTAATGACGTCGAGTGTGTGCGATACCACCTGGAGTGCTTGTCGAATTAGTGAAAACGCCCCAAGATGTAGAAGTGTCTGATTGTTCCGTTGGATCCATTCCAACTGCTCAGATTTGCTATTGCAGTTACCAAAGCAGCCTGGTAAACAGGAAGGTTTGCTTTCAGATTGAGCCTGTCGTAAGTAAAATTTACCTTGAGCTATATACAGCAGTTGCTTTGCTGCGGCGTATCGAGCCTCCGAGCTCTTGAGTTCCAGCTGATCCAACAGTTCTAGAATCGCGCTCTCTCTTTCGTAGTCACCCAGTGACTTCCATTCTTCGCAGGGCGGTGCCTCATCAGTCCAATTTAAAATGAAAGAGGGCGTTTACCGTCAGGATGCTTAGCATTGAAAAGGGATTGGCCCTCCTGAAGGTATGGATTGTCTTGGTAGTTATAAAACTCGTTGATCTCTGCCTCAAAGTTGTCACGGTCACTGTAATCGAAGTCCAAGACGGGCTATTGGGACAGCAGCGTGAGCAGATTGATTCCGCACACGAAGTTGATGAAACCTTGAATGGGCGAGATCCGGACGGAGTCAGCCCGCGAGCACTGTCGGCAGTAATCCCTGACGGTCGATCACCATTTTGAGGGAGGTTATCTCCGGTCGCTGCGCGATCTACTGCCGAATCGGACGCTGTCGGCCCCAACATGGCGATCGCTTGCTGCTGCTGCTGGCTGCGGCGGAGGGTGGCGTATGTTGGGCGAGGGGGTTGAACCCTTGGCGGTGGCAGCCGCTTACTGACAGCTTGTGCGGCCTGAGGCCGAAGACTCACAGGTGGGGCCGAGTAAGCGCCGAGGAATTGCATTGCGGTAGAGGCTCCAGCGGCCGGTGGAGCCGTGCTGCTCGTGACCCGCTGGAGATCTTTTGGTTGGAATCTGACCGATTGGCAAGGCCGGGTGGCTCGGACTTTTGTCCACAATTCCGAAAACGAAGATTTTCTCTCGATGACTTGCTGGTGCTTCACTGCGTCAGAAAATGGTACTGCACTGCGTTCAAAATCAAACTTTCTTCCGTGGACGAGTCCTTATAACAAAAGAGTGCTCTAAGACCACCGGGTTCCCACTCGGAGATGCTTCCACCCGCTCCACCGAGTCGGTGAAGCAAATTCGCATCCGAACCAAGAGTCATAACCCCCACATATGCTGATGCACTTCGGATCACGCCGTCCACCAACGTCGAAAAAGTCCAAAGGGCTGAATCCTTCGTGAGTGACCGGCACGTGCGTTTTCGCTTCTCCCGGCAACCAAGCTACGTGGAAAGCTGACTTCTGGGGATTGGGTTGCCACTTGGTGTAAAGAAGCCTCTCCCCGTGCAGGTCGGTCAGAATCACCGCGGGTTCGCGGCGCCCGCCATTGAGGCCACTGGCCACCGCCTTGCACCGGTTGGCAGCCGCAACCGAGCCATCGGGCTCCACCTCAGACGCCCATCCGCGCTGACGTCGCGGCCGTCGACTACCACGTTACGAGGGACGTCGCCTGCAACGGAGGTGGCGGTAACGGCATTTTCCAGCCAGTTCGCGAGAGACGGGAGGGATTGAGGGGATGAGGGGCCCTTGATTATGCGAGTCCACATATTAGGACGATGCTCCTCACGGCAAGCAAGGGGGCGAGGCTCAAGTCTGTCGAGCGCGACTTCAAGTGACGTGACGAGGGCTGTGAGAAGAGACGACGGCAAAACATCGATTGGAATGCCCACGCGAATAGAACGTACGGAAGGTGGTAGTGGGGTGACGGGTACCATGCGGTCACAGGTGACAAAGAAGAGAACAGAAAGTGCAATCAGGGATGGAAGCGAGGTGGACACAAACGATACAGCTCACAACCAGCAGGATGCGATGCGATGATTGGAATTTGGAGAGCCTTTAAAAAACAGAAGGATAGTCCAGTTGCCGTGGCTGGCTGACTGATGTCACTCTTCGGAACTGCTTTTGGGAGCGGCCTAGGCCAAATATGTTGTTTTGGTTCACACTTTACTTCAACCGACATGGTCCAAGAGTTGAAAAGCGATAGACGTCGAAGCACGCAAGGAGTTACCGGCAGGCATCTCGCAGCCATGGGGCAGGACTCTCAGGCCCGACCGAAAGTAGGATCGCGGAGTATTCCATTCAAGCTCCCAATCAATAACCAGTTCCTCAAGGCGGCTGGGCGACCGTTGAGACCAGCGCTGAATTTCTGCCCATGTTGCCGCCCTTCCCAGGGCTGAAAAGTTCGCAAGTGCAGCCTCAAAGTGCTGAAGGTTGGAAACCTCAGGACGACAGGTGTGGGGCAGTTCTTCCTTAGTGCTGAACGCAATAAGGAATGACACCCGGTCGACCGACTCGAAAAATAAGCTCGGTGACCGACGGAAACTCGGGAAAAGTCGCGACCATGTCATCCAAATCGATCTGCGAGCTCGGTGGCATGGGTTGTGCGTCACCATGAAATTCATCCGGCCGGTAGTGCAACCCAACTGCGAGACGCCACGTTCTTAGATGCGGCCATTTCAAAGCGAATGACTCAATGAATGACCGAACCACGGATTGGTCTGGTGACACAATGTTTAAATCCAAAGAGCGGAGAGACGGTGCCGGGTCAGGAAGTGCGGAGATAGTAGCACACGTCTCTGCTTTGCCAACAATTACGGAGGACAAGTTCTCCAGACTTGGCAGTGACAGGACAGCAGCTATATCTGAAGCGCTTACTTTGTCGTCGTCCAGATTCATCCTTAGAATGCAAAGCCTCCGCAGCTCACAAATGGATGACATGAAGCCTCTGCTCACAGTGCCAATACGTCCCCTTGAAGCGAATTTAGTCTGAGGAATTTTCACAGACGAAGCGAGAGGCTGAATACCTCAAAGGCATTATATCAAGACTTCGCAACTTTGGAAATCGGGTCAGAGCCAGTGAGTCCAATTCCGTTTCCGGTGAAAAGGCTTTCAGGCTGGTTGGCAGGTAGGTTATGTCAGTCAGTTGGAATGGAACGTCTAATGACCGCGCTTCAGAGCCGAGCTGAAGTGCGTGCGTTCGAAGAGCTTCGGTAGGGACGGTAGGAGAATATGCAATGGTTAGCGGAAATCCGAACTTCTGAGTTGCAGTCCTCAGCCTTCCCAAAACTGGAGGCAGTGACGATTCGATGGAAGAATGGTTCCAACGTGACAGAGGATAGATAATGATCGTCCTGTAATAACTGAAGGCGGCGTCGAAAGCGTTCAGCGATTGTCAAAAGAAACCACAACGGCAACGTGTATGAAGTCAAAGAATGCGTCGTTACAACTGTTGCGTGAACACATCCATAGGCGGTGTCCATAGCGCATACAGTTGTAGACACGGATGTGCCCACGTTGACTGGGAACTGTCGGACAGAGAATGAGACCGTGTAATCCTCGAGGGCGTCGTCTGCCCTCAGCGGTCGTGTCGCTCGGTAGTGTGCGGGGTCCATAACCGAGACGGCGATGCGTAGCTTCTGGATGCGGTTCAGGAAGGCGGCACGCCAGGACCGGCACAGACGCGGAAAGTGGGCCCACAAGGTCATGCGATCGTCCTCATCATCGCTACCGTCAAAGGCAGAGAAGATCGAACTGAGAGGGAGGAAAGCCAGGCGCTCTGCGTTGATGGGTGTCTGTCATATTCCCGCCCCCAAAAGCAAAAGTCGAAGCCACAGCCTTTTTTTTCTGGTTGTTGATCGTGATCATCAGGAGAACTCACTGCACTCGCCCTTCTGATCCGGGGAACGAGTTGGGTGGGGAATTGAGAGCCTCGGGGTAAATGGGGGGGAAGCCAGCCGCGGATGCAGCCGCGCCAGACCTCCCGCACAATAAAATGAAAGTAGGCTGGCCGGTGGCTTGCTTGGGTGCAGGTCCGAGTCCGAGCAATCGGACAAACTCCGCAGTCACCCCGTTTGTCTGTCTGTCTGTCTGTGCGTCTGTCTGAAGGTGCTCGCCCTTCCTCTCTTCCTTCCCTTCTCTTCTCTTTCTTTCTCTTTCGCTTTTCTCACTCTTTCTTCCGTCACTTCCCAGCCACTCACACTCACTGCTCCTTCACCTGCAGCCCCCATTTCGCAGGGACCACTCACCCGCCCACTCCCAGCGCTCGCTCCCTCCACTGGTTCTGCGCCTCTCCACCTTTTTCTTCCCCTCGCACCCCCAACCCGCAACGCCAATCTGTCAAGGGTGAGCGAAACATCGCTGCGGATTGGTTCGGCAACGTTCTTCAGGGCTCACCACTTCCAATACTTGGACACCACCGGGCCTGCCTTCTCAACTCTTGGGGGTGACTTTTCCTCGCCAAGCTCTCTCTTGCTCTCTCACTCCTGCAACCCTCTCCTCTCCTCTCCTCTCTCACCTCACCCTCGCACCTCCCTGGAGCTTCTCTTCCCTTTGCTACGACAATCCCAGGATCGAAAAAGAATCTGGGCAGTAAAATCAAACAGAAAAACTGAAGAAACAGAGAACCCTCCCTCCACCCACCTGTCAACACACACGCACACACACAAACCCAGCCCCTGCCCACGCACGCCAGCCAGCCTCTTCCGCGGGGCACAGCGTCCTTACTCAGCTCATTGACCAGTTTCGGCAACTGCCTTCATCATCCCTCTCTGATGCCATCGCACCGTCGCTCTTGGGCGAACGTGGCAAAGCGGCAATCCCGCGCTTCCCCCACCGTGGCCGTGGCCAACTTCGTCGATCCTCAACCCAAGTCGCTGTCCACTACCCCTGCCAAGCACACGCCGACCGTAGACGCCTTTGCCACCAACGCTTTCGATCAACACTCCACGCACGCTGCGCACGTTGACGGGGCAAAGACCGCCGAGCCGATGGTTTCTTTTCGCGACGCCCCGGCCGTCGATCTCTATTCACCCACCCCTTCGTCCGAACCATCGCCCACCCTGACGGCGGATACCATGTTTACTTCGTCGCAGTCGATCGCCTACTCGCGCTCGTCGGATTCCGATGGCTCCACCGTCCATACTTCTTCGGACGCTGGCTTCCAGTCGGATACCTTGCACAGCTTGGAACTGCGCGACCCCTCCATAATGGCTGTGGGCAAAGTCGTCTCCATGGTGGACCCTTCCGCTGTGCCTTCCGACTTCAATCATGACACGCAGGACATGATCGCTCCCCACCCGTTCTTCCATCCGTTTCCACCGGCATTCCATCCATTCGATGCTTCTCCTCAGTTCTTCCCTTTCCCACCTCCCCTTCCACCCCCTCCGTTTGGATGGGTCTACCCAATGCTGGCACCGCAGTGTCCACCAATGGCACCTCCTCTTGTGCCACTTCCACATCGTCATGATTTGGACAACGTCGACAATATCCCAGACAACGAGACTCCCACCTCCATCGAACAGGAAGCCGATTGGGACTATCCTATCGCTCCCAACGTTTTTATCGAAAGCCAGTACATGATGTTCCCGCACGTTGACGCTGGTGGAATGCCGCAACACTATTACAATCCCCGTGGCGCGCTTGTTCCTCCCCCTCACACCATTCCTTTCTTCGAGGGCGAAGTTGCGCTCGAGCCGGTAATGATTCCACAGTCGGAGCATCGCCCTCCGGTAACTCTGAAGGACCCGGTAACTGGAGATCTAAAAATGGTGTTTGTGAAGGGCACTGCTAGGACATTTTAAGTGCTGCCTGTCTCTATAACTCGCAACTGCTGGATTGATGACTTGTTCGTGTGACGTTCGCCAAAACCGCTGTGCTCTTGACCGCCTCTCCCATTCTTATTCCCTCCAGTCCACTTCAACTTTTTTCCAATTGCTCCTGCTCAGAAAACTCCGTAAATGGTAGTTGCCGGCTGGGCTTCACTGATATTGCGTCCTTCTCGAGGTGCCTTTTCCAGTTTCTTCAGTCATTATGGGTATCATTAATCGTCCGTTCCTTTCCACTTTTTCCTCGCCGATCCGAGCGTTTGTTTTTGCTTCCAGCTTGTTTGCCTTCTCTCGTTGTTTTTCATCCTTCCTCCTCTTGTTCTTCCTTCAGTGCCACCACTTTCTCTCCAACAGGACTCAGGTCGTGTCCCAAAAAAAAATTTTTTTGTTTCCTCCCGTGGTTCTCCTTTTCCCTTTCGTCCTTGTTACTACTGCGTTTCATTCCTCACTTCTGGCAATTTCACTCCTTTTCGGACTGCCGTTGTTTTTGTTCTGTTCCAGTCCCATGTATTCTCACTTTTTTGTTCAAAATACAACCAAAAATACATTCAAAACCCCAATATCTGCCATCCGTTATGCGAGTGGGAGAGCCATCATCGCGTATATTGAAGCTTCTGTTGCAATCCGCTATCGCTGGCGACCTCCTTCGGAATAAAACGGAAGACGTCGACGTGAACTGTGACAACTCTATTTGGCGTGAGGTCGTCTGACTTCAGTCGTCTGACAATTCGAAGAAGCGGTTCTGGATAATTCGATCATCAAACGATTAGGCGAATATGCAAAGATCCAAGAACATCGACCGACTCATCGCGGCATTTTGTTGGGTTTGAAACAATTGATGATTTCTTAACCATCTCGTGAATAAAAATAAAAACCATGCAAGAACACAAGAGGCACCAGCCGGCGAGCCGAGCGCGGTATTTTGCGACAGGGAGCTCGTAGGGTTCTGGGGTTTGGGGTTTGCGCAATTGTATCAAGTTTCATGGTGTGGTACTTTTGCAACTCCACCCCTGCTTTTGAGAAAAAGTTCGTGCAGAAATTCGGCATGAGATGTTTCTCTGTCCGCGGTTCAGGAATGAAAGAGATGTGGGTATTTGAGTCCGAAGCCCCAAAAGGAAATAAAGAAAACAGAAAGAGAAGCGGCGCGGTTTCACGGAATGACCCCCTTGCTAAAAGGGCTGAAGCTAAGTTGGAGGTGGAAGGACGGAAAGCGCACAAGTCGAGAAGGATACAGCTCGCTCATTGATGATGTTTGGTGTTCTTCTCTTCCGCTCCCACGACCCAGAGGGGCGAAAATATGGTCATGCAATTACACTTAAGGGTTGTTAGGGGGGGGGCGCTGTCTGTCTGTCTGTGCCTGCGGGGCGAGAAATAAAGCGAACTCGGTGGGTGGGTGGCTTTGCAAAGCCTCATTGTGGCGGTGTGGGTGTGTGGGTGGGTGGGGGTGGAAGAAGACAGCCTGGCAAGCAGACAGCTACTGCTGCAGGCAAGAGTGCGTGCGTGTGACAGTCAAGAACAAGCTGTCATCGCAGCGATCTGTGATTGATCAATCAGTATAACGTTACCTCACGCTCCAGGGTCCACTACGAAAGAAGATACCCCGCACGCTAGACACTCCGGGGGACCTCAAACAAGGTGTGGGCTAAAACGCCGGAAGCTTCCAAGTTCGGCAGAGCATTCCTCCCATCGTTAGAAGCGATGGCTCAAAGCACTTGGTGAACGCCTCTATTTTTGATGACGGCACCGATGCCTCGATCTTCATTACTGTCTGTAGGTTTCGCACCCACCTCTTCTGTCCTCACCCCCTCATATTGACCCCTTCCAAAGATGCAGATCAGACAGTGGGAGGCCAATCCGGACTGGATCTTGTGACCCAGGCAGAGCTCACAGCACTTGCGCAGCAGCTGGCCGACCTTGGCAAATCGACCGGCCGGGCTGTGATTATGCGATACCTGCCCGAGTTTAACGGCGAGTGGATGCTGTACGGCGGAAAGCCCACTGCGTTTGTGGCAAACTGGAAGATGATGGCTGCAACGATGCGGAGCACTGCACCAAACGTCAAGTTGGTCTGGTCTCCGAACTTTGATCTGAACACTCGTGGCGACAATGCTGGCAGTATGCCCTACTGGCCAGGAGAAGAAAACGTTGACATCGTTGGGACCTCGCAATACTGGAAGTGTGAGTTTTCTCGATTTCTCACTCGATTTCTGCATAATTCAACTATATCCCTCTCTTTATGAATCCTCGCAGCGTCCCAAAAGGCCATTAACTCAGGCGGACCTTTCACTGGAAATGTTGCACCTGGCGCTACCTTTTTTTCTGACAGCATCACCTACGTCTACAACACCTACGCAAAAGCCTTCAACAAGCCTTTTATTATTTCTGAAGCATCGGCTGCATGGGAGTCCACATCTTCGGTTCAATACACAAACTCGGTGACTCAGCCGGAACTTCAATTCGTACGTAATGCCCTCGTCACAGTGCGATTGCTGAATTGTGCTGCATTCAGGATTTTTGGACGCAGATTTTTACGGCGTTCACGTCTGGAAACTTCCCTCTGTTGTCGATGGCTCAAATTTTCGAGTACGATAAGGTTGGGCCGTCGATTTGAAGATTTTGCGAGAGTGTCAAAGTAATTGTTTCCTCCTTTGGGATTTTAGTTCGAAGACGCCTACCAGCGAGACTTTCGTGTGACCTGGGACGATGCGACGCGCCAGAGATTCTTGGACGCTCTTCAGACCCTCATCTCGACCAACAAAATCACGTGGGCCAATGGAGGTTCAAGCGGAACACCAACAGGGACCACCAGTGCGACGAAAGCTCCGTCCACTTCCACCTCTGCGGTGGTCTCTCCGACGACTTCGACAAAATCATCTGCCGATGCGAAGCTTTGGCTCGTGGGTTCCTTTGTCGGTTCTTGTGTCATGACAGTCCTTACGACGATGCTCTGAATGATTGGTCCAACTTGAACGACGTTGTTTAGAGTACCTCCTTTCCCGTGCTTCTTTGTGCACTCCACCTTTCTTTGCGGACTTATCTTTTTATACTTTTTTTTTTTGGCCATAGTCAATACAATTGGTAGGAAAAGTCGAAGTTACTGTTCGTCCAACTTGATTGAGGCGGAGGACGAAAGCTACGGGAGATTTGCGAAAACGACTGGAGCCCTGCAGAAAAAATTGGCGGTACCGCAGGAAGAACAAGAGAAAGGACCTGAAAAACAGGGCGTGAACGCACGTCTTAGTCGCGCTGAGGCTTAATCAGAGCCATTGGGTTTGCTGTCGTTCTTGGTTTCACTTTCTCGTCTCGACCTACCCCGCCGGTTCTGTTTCCTTTTCGAATGTATTTTTAAAATTGTCACCGTTTGCCTCTTGACACTTCTCTTCAGTTCCCGCGGCCGTTGCTTGCTCCGTCCCATTTCCGTGTATTCGCGATTTTCGTCAAAACTGCAACCAACATACATCTGTTTGCTTGCTTGACGTGTTCCATTTTTGGACCGATTGAACTCGAAAACAAACCCAACACCTTGCGCATGAGCAGGCGGGCCGATCACATATCGCGAAGCTTCTGTTGCAATTCTTCCGCGATTGCCCGCAGCCTCGCGTGATCCGTATCCTGGGCATTCCAGCCGATTCCGAGACCGTCTGTTGGCGCGGTTTTCGGAATAATCTAAGCATTTCGCAAACGAAGGGTGTCAATGTGAACAAATTTGAAAGCTTGTTTCCTTTCTTGGAAGGTGTGAGAGCCCGCTCCTTACGTGAAAGTGAACATGCGGGACCTTTGTTTGAAGTATTCAGCGTGCGAGTTTGCAACGCAACACAGAGTCCCAACTCACCGCTTGGTCTGACAATTCCAAGAAGGCGGTAGAGGTAGGTACGTGGAATTCACTACTCGCACAACCAAACAAGATGCAAAGTGCAAAAAGCAACGACTTACGCGCCAATTTGCCATTGTTCTGTGTTTTATATGGAAGAGGAGGAGCACGATGTTGTCTTCAACTATCCCGCAGAAAACAGGTAACATACTAAATGCACGCCCCCCATCCACTCTGCTATCGCACCTGCAGGACATTGTACGCCGACGCGCCGAGCGCGAGCGAGACCCGCTTGAGGACCGGAAGGGCCTTGCGGTTTTCGGGATATAGGTTACATAACAAATGCAATGTTTGGTATTTTTGCAACTCGCCGCTTCCTACTCGTTTCAAAGGGGAAATGCTCACATCGGCTAGGTAATCGTCAGGCACTTGGTGGAGGAATTCGGCGTGGTCTGGTTTATTTCGGAACGGTGAAGGAAGGGCATGTTGGCATAGGAGATGGGTGTTCGGGGAGTACAATGGGGGGGGGGGGGGGGGGTCACGAATCGGGGCGAGGAGTGAATGAATGATCGGCGGCCACGACTGAAGGCAGGCGGTTACACTTTGGGACAACGAGCTGGGGCCATTTGCGAGAATTGATCAGTTGGGAGCGGTGCCACCACAAACCCCAACCAAAAGCACAAACAAAATCAAAGAAACTGGGCTGTTTTTACCGCATGCCCCTTGCTCAAAGGGTTGACGTCGAGCTTGGAGGAGGGCGGCGAGGGAAGTAAAAGGATGGTTTAGAGGCGCATCCAGCCTAGACAGTGCGTGGAAAACATGCGGCTGGCACTCACGAACGCCAGCGATCGGCTCGTCTCAAGCAGCCTGCGAGAGATGGAGTCAGGGTGAGTCGCGACATTCTTTCCGCAAGCGCGCCCAATGCAATCTCGCACTGCAAAACCTTGTGATCCCCCTCCCTCCCTCCTTCCCTCCCTCCCCTCGCCCGCTCTCTCTGGCCGTGGCGCGCTCACTTGTGAGACGGGATCTCGCCCTTGACGATCTTGCAAAAGACGCAGGCGGCCGACACCGCTGCTTTGGCTGACGAGGAGGGCATTTGGGAGATTTTGGGTTTCGTGCCAGTGCCACCCAGCTCGACACCAGAAGGTGAAAGGCACAAGCCCGTCCAACCACGGTTAGCTGAAATACAAGATCAAGTCAAAGCACTCATTTTCTATCGAAGACGCGGTAACAACTCGACTCATCGTTCATCAATGGCATAACAAGGACATGAGAAACTTCCATCCATTTCATCGCAAGCTTCATCGCATGCAAGTTATCACCACCATCAGACGGTGTTCTTGCAGTTGCTCACTTCCCCTTCGAGCAATCCTTTTCGGGATCCACAGGCAGTGTGCAGCACCGTCACTACCCAGAATCGTAACGACTGCGTCAACTACAGCACTAGACGTCAGTGATCAGTCAAAATGATCAGTCAACAGCACCCAAAGCCGGCCGGCATTCAGATTTTCGTAAATTTGCCTTCGCGGTCGTTCGGAGATGCGTTCGGTGGGATAGTTATGAAGAGGGTGCCCGTGGTTATCGGGAGACGCCTGCTAACTGGGCACGAGTTGGTGAGCACTCTTTCTTCATGTCTGCAAGGCACAGCGACTCGCTTTCGTTCGCATCACGTGAAGCCAACAGGTGCGGGCTGGAAGGATTTTGAACTGTCGGATGGCCTGTTGAAGAGGTTTCTCAGCTTCTCACATCCCAACGACCGGGTTTTGAACCAGGAGCGAACTGACCCGACCCATGCGCGCAGGGAGAAGCAAAAGGTGGGCCGTTGATTGCACCTGGCCGGGGGTTCGGAAATACCATGGTGAAAAGCGGAAAACGGTTGACATATCTGAGAAAGTGGCCTTTTTTATGGAGGGGTCGGTTCTCTCGCATAGCCGTCGAAGCACCAACAACAACAACAACAACTGAAAAAAAAAAAAAAAAAAAAAAAAAATACAGCCAGAGACTACTTGAAATGGAGAAACCAACCGTCGAGCACTCACGCATCTGCAACCACCTCACGTGACAGGAGCGACACCGCCGCAGCCCGCACTTCGGCATCCTCTGCAAGTTCCGCCACGTTCTCCGCGTGCACCCTCGCCTCCTCCCACGCGTTCGCGCGCAACAGCCGCCGCGCAAGCCTCAGCTCGCACTGCAGCGTCGCCGGATGGCTCCTGCCCAGCGCCTCGACGCGCCGCAAGAACGCGCGGTCCACGAGCCCATCGGCGCGCGCGGCCTCCAGCCCGCTCTCGGCCGTGGCGGCGAGACGCAGCCGCCGGTCGCACACAAAGTCGGCAATGTCGAGGGTCAGCGGGTCGTACGGCCCGACGTTGGCGTCGGCCAGTTTCAGGCTGCGGTCTAGCGCCTCGGTCGCTTCGTCATGCATCTCGTAAAAGTCGAATATTTTGCCAAGGCGGAACGAGTACTGAATGGTTTTTGGGTTGTAGTCGCCGTGGAAGTACTTTGACCGCTGGTATGCGTCGAGGGCGTTGTGGCACGCGATTTTTTTAAAGTCTTCGCCAGAGTCGCTGTGGATTTGTTCAATGAGAATGTTAAGGTAAGTCGCTTTTGACCGAGTTGGCCTTCAAACTTTCGCCCAACAACAACGCTCATTTACTCACCGTGCAACCTCTGCCAGCAGGATCTTCGTATCGAGATAGTCAAAGTCTCCGTCCCCGAAAAAGATGCGCTGTGGCTCCGAAATTGGAAAGATGATTCCAAGGCTTTTTGCGCAAGCACCGGCGTAGTACAAAACACGCATCGTGCGCCTGTCAACAGCGTCATCTTTTGTCAACTTATTCAAGTCCAAGGTTTTGGAAAAGAGAAATGAGGCGCCGCCGAGCTTTTCTTGCATTTCCTGCATCAGCTGGAAAAATACTTCTTTAGCTTCTGCGGTCTTGTTCGCTGCAAGCATGGCCTTCCCAAGCTCGCCCTTCCACCACAGCAGCTGGATGTTGTCCGCTTCCAGCACGGTTTTCAGTGACTCGACGTGCTCTTTGACCAGTGACTCCGCCAGTTGGAAGTTCTCCATGGTCACATACAGGTCATAGAGTCTCTTAACGATAATTTGCGTTTCCGTAGCATCGATGCCTTTTGAACTGCGCGTCGATCGGTGTTACGTGAGAGTTGTAATTGTA
Source organism: Zopfochytrium polystomum (assembly GCA_025765615.1). NCBI lineage: Eukaryota > Fungi > Chytridiomycota > Chytridiomycetes > Chytridiales > Chytridiaceae > Zopfochytrium > Zopfochytrium polystomum. Next base: position 93,000 of record JAIVFJ010000026.1, read on the forward strand.
AACCAAACCATGCACCCACCTGGTCACAGCAGCCAGTTTTTCCTTAATCAGCTGCACGGCACTGCTGTATTGACCGAATCTAATGAAGTAGCCTTCCTGCAACCTGCCGCATTCTTTTGACTCTTCGCTCTCGTCCCCAAATCGTTTTGCCACGATTTTGGGAAGCGTCAGGAGCAGCGATTCCCGGTCGAGTTCCGAATCCGCCGAGTTCGCCTTAATTCGACACAGCTGCCGGTACAACATCACAATCTCCTCCCCCTTTGGTCCGTCGGCGCTGAGCAGTGTCGGTACTAGGCTTTGTATAACCGACAGCCATTGCTTAACGTCTTCTTGGCGGTCTTCGCTGATGCACATTCCGAGCTCGAGAGCGAGGAACGGAACGACCCGTCGGCGCTGCGTTGGCTCCTCACCGATATTGGTCAAAACTTCGTTTAAAATGGGCGAAACAGCCTCTTCTCTCGCCTTTTCGAATTGGCCGGACCTTTCGTACAACGTTCCCAGCAAAACGGCCGCTCGATCGATTTGCTGCTGGAACGACCTTTGGCCGCCTTTGGTTTTATAGTAGATTTCAAGCACATTCATCGAATTTAAGTTTGCACGAATAGGATCCCACGCGTGGCGGTATCTCCCCTGCTGCACTCTCCAGTAGCCCAAGGCAAAGTGGTACCCAGCCATATCCTCGAGCTGTTCGACCATGTTTGGATTTTCTTCTTCGCCCTCCTCCGACTCGATGGAGTTGTTGAGAAGACGGCGAATATTACCAGGTGAATGGCCCTTGTCCACGGGAATGTCGATGCACTTGTCTAGTCGGTCGACCACCCAGTTTTCGAGCGTCTGCAGGACGAGCCGGTCCAGCTCTGGGAATCCCATGATGCGGTGCACAGCCTTGAAGATGTTGTCCTTGTCGGTGGGATTCGTCGCCTGGCACAGCGCGCAGCTGATGCTCTTTAGGACATCGTGGAACTTTGTTGGATCGTCTTTGAGGCCTTCAGTTTCCACAAAGAAATAAAAAGGAATCAACAGTCAACACACGGTCCGGCCAAATTTGAGGGTTTTGCACCAAAAATGTTCACCGTCGTTGAGGCTAATGAGTTCCCTCGTAGGCATGGTAATGTGAAAGTTGCTGCTCGTCCTCCGACACGCAAACACTTCGTACACACACCACGCTCGCGTCAGCGGAATGGGATTCGACCACGGTGTCAGAATCATCACAACATTTTGGATGGACCTGATGGCATCCAAGAACCTGTGCTCCCACCAATCGAACGGCTTCGCAGCCGTGTCATGCTGGGAGTTTGTGAAGAGGTCGAACCAGATGTAAATCTGCTCAGGGTTGGATTCACCCTCTCGATCAAAGAAGACGTCTAGCGCCTCGACAACGTCGGCAAATCGGTACATCCACGCGTGGCTGATAAAAAAGCGAGCTGGCCGCACAACCTTGTCGTACCCCTTTTCGAGGATAACGTCGCACAACGAGGCTCGCTTCGCCTCCGTCATGGGCTTGACAAACTCCATGCACATGTCTGTCGTGGTCATGTCGCCGAGGGCTTTCACTCCTCCAAGGGCTACAACCAACCGGTTAACGAAAGAGAGTCGAATCCCGAGAGTTGAAATGTCGCCTGGCGCCTTTTTTTTTTTTTTTTTTTTTTTTTTTTTTTTTTCGTTGTTGGCGGTACCGTGTGTGTTTGGTTTGCATCCAAGAGAGTGAATGTTACGAGCAGCAGAAACAGGCGCCATCAAGGAGCGCGCGATGCGCGCGTTCACTCACGATGGGCGGCCTTTCGGGAAGCTCGACGCCCGACATGTCGACGGTGACGTGGTTGACTCCTCCGTCGTCTTTGGGCTGCTCCTCGGTCAGCAGCTTGTCCAAAAAGTCGGTGGCTTCCGACGGCGACCACGCCATCTTGCTGCTCCACGTGTTCTGCTGCTGCTGCTCATCATGCTGGCTTGGCGACGGCTGGTTGTTTTCGCGGCGGCCGTCCGCAATCTTCTTCTCCAGGTACTCGATGTGCTGAGTCAGCGGCGGATGCTCCCATTCGATGCTGTGATAGTATTGCTGTTGTTATCTTTTTTCATCTTCTCTTTTCTTTTCTTTTTTTTTTTTTTTTTTTTTTTTTTTTTTGAAACAAACCTTTCCAATTTCGCTCTCAGGTTCTTGAGGGTCGACTCGGCGCGCTTGACGTAGCCGTGCAGCTCGTACTGCGCCGCCAGCATCGCCTGCTCCTGAAGGCACATGATCGAGTCCGGGCCAAACGCCTCGGCCTTGATCGACACGAGCATCTTGCACATGCGGATCGACTTGTCGTGGAAGCCCATGTCCTTGTACAGGTCGGCCTTCTTGCCGTACGTGTTGATCTTGCCCACAAGGAGGCGAACCTCCTGCTCGCTCGGGTTGCCCACCATCTCGATCCGCTGGCTCATGTCAAAGAGCCGCTTCTTGTGTGCCGGGCGGGAAGAGGCCGGGTCCGCTGGGCCGTTTGTGTCCCCCTCGGCGTCCGTCTCTGGCACGGCATCGACTGAGGAGGCGGCAAGAGGGGAATGGGCACGAGCGCCCGCAGCGTCGCTAACGACGGCGTCTTCTTCTTCTTCACTCCCGTGTTGCGAGGGGCTTTCCGAGTCGGCCGGCGCGGGCGACACGTTGTTGCCCTCCTCCTTGGCTGTCGTAGCCGGCGGCGTGGTCGTCGTCGTTGTGGCCGAGTTTGCTGTGGGGGGCTGCGAAGTGATCATCGGAATGTAGAATAACAAATAGGAACGGGGAAAAAAAAAAACCAACTTGTAGACACGAATATATATTTACTGCAAAAATATAATACAGAAGACACGCATTTTTCTTCTCTTTCTTGTGTCTCTCCGCCACAACGGACTTATCTGCTCCCAAAAATTGTTCTTTATTTGATCAAAATTTTTGAAAGGGAATGAATGAATGACTGTCTGTCTGTCTGTCTGTCTGTCTGTCTGTCTGTCTGTCTGTCTGTCTGTCTGTCTGTCTGTCTGTCTGTCTGTCTGTATTCCAGGAGCCAGATAGACAAACACCACCAGAAGCGAAAGCGCAAGAATACTGCGCAAATGCAAACTGGGAAGCATTCTCCAACCACGCGGCAAACTCCTTCCCGTTCCGAAGTAAAGAGAAAATCATGAAAATCTGTCGGTCTCGTCCTTGTCTGATCCATCCACAAGCGCGTCGCCCATCATGACGAGCAATATTAATATTTTGCTCAAAAGTTCGGTAACCAACTGCACTGTACACATATTCTTAATCTAACTACTGGGATAATTATAATAATAATACACGCGGTCGCCGTTCAAACAACATACTTTTCTTCCGCTCCAGCAGCCTGTTCCCGTCAGTTGGCGCCGACGACCTCAAAGCAGCCCGTTCCCATCGCTGGCAGTTGGCCAAGGGCCATTGCCCACGACACAGGATTGCATTCACTCAATTCTGCCGCGGCAGCAGCTTCCATCCAGTCCTCCACGCCACGTTCGGAAAGGGTCGCAAGAAAATCCTCCCCACCGGACATTGGTTTCAGGTAGCCCCGATGGCAAATGACATCCGCAACAAGGCTGAGGTGCCGAGGGTCCACCTTGTCGGCCAGGTGGAGCTCCCGAAGAAGAACTTGCCGCGCTGCTTCGACGCCGAGTACGGAAAAGACCTCCATGACCGAATTCGTGGTCGTCGAGTACGGATCGACGCCGTCCAGCCTCAGGGCCTCCCGAAAGTTGCTGCCCGCGGTTTCGACATAATATCGACGATGACCAGGGAAATTTACGGGGAGTTGGTCTATTTGGGCAATCCTAACGTTTGGGATTCCGCCGACAATTACTTTGCTCAGGCCACTCCTGGTAAGGCTGAGAACGCGTTGTTGGGTGTCAATACAAAGTCCGTATGAATTTGTGTACCACTCACTCCAAAAGGTCTTGGAGACAATTGTGCTCCTCCATTTCGTTTTCCTCCTTGCGCACGCGGGCCAGAATGAGATTAGTGTTGATATCGGAAGACCACCAGCATTGCAGTCTCCCTCCAATGCATTCGCCCAGTTTTGTGGCAATATGATACATTGGAAAGCCAGCAAATCGCTCCGAGTTGATGAAAATGCGAAGTACCCACGGCGAATAGCTGTTTGCGTCAAAAGTTTCGTCTTCAAACAGGAGATATTCCGACATTATGTCTTGGTCTAGATCGTTAAAGGGCTTCGCCACCGGATGGGCTGGGTCTGGGTCATACCAGATTTCAACAGTGTCTATCAGACTCTCAAGAGTTACGCATGCGAGCTTTGATCGTACCGTCCTAGCACTCTCTATCGAATTAATGAGTAAGCCTACTTCCATTCGTGGGTTCTGAGTTTTGTTCGACAACTGCAGCAACTCCTGTAGTCGTGCAAGACCTGATGCGAGAGAGCTGCGGTCAACCGTTCTCACCAAATAGAAAGAGGGCGTAGAGTCAGCAGAAGTGTCGTAAATCGGACTAAACCGCGCACCAATAGACTGAGCGGCGATCATCCCAACGTTTTCCCCGGGGGTGACGACGGCTCGAATGAATTGCCGCTCAGTCTCCGCTAGAATCCAGCGGAAACTCTGCTCATTGAGCCGATACTCGTCAATCACCCTTTTAACTGATAAAGTTGACCGAACCATTATTTGAAAAAGTAACGAGGCCGTCGCCCCAGAGGCGCAAACATTGCCAATTCGCGAAAGCAGCATTCTCACGCCGGCCAGAACCGTCAGAGAGTCGAGATCGACTTGAGCGTTGTTGAGATTGAACATTGACTTGGCTCTCTCCACCAACCGTTTCACATTGACCGGAAGGCCCTGTCTTCCGTTTGATGGCAGGACTTTGGAGCGTAGAAACTGCCAATCCTCTCGAATTTGAGCGTATTCACTGTCCAAAGCTTGTTGGTAGTTACCAGAGGCTATCATTTCTTCAAATTCAGCAACTCTTCTTGACCGGAAGCTGAGTCCTGGCTCTCGGAGATCGAATCGGTACATTCGTTCCAATTTATCTTCAGTCAATGAAGCTAAGCCGAGTTTTTCAAGTTTTAAGTGACAGGGATCCATCCCATCTTCGCCATAAAGGAATTGGATGACGTCACAAGTACTGTTCCTGACCGTTCCGTCATAATGTACGGTGGTATTCTCCATGGTGTGTGCCATGTACCGCTGAACACGTTCAGCATTAATTCTATTCTCGTGACTCTCGACCAAGTGGTGACGATGGCTCTGGCAATGGAAAAAAAACTCTGTGGTGTTGAGTCCTTGGAGGAAGGAATTGCTCACAAACCCTCGCGCCTCGAAGGATTCGTCAAACTTGGTGAAGTGGGGAAGAGTGCGGTCTCTGAATCCAAAGGGGATCCGCCCTTTCCTTGCCAGATATTGTTGCCCAACACACGCCATTGCGCGACCGAGGCGAGCGGAAGATCCGCTTGACCCTGCGGTGGCCATAACACGCGCAGAGTTACTTCGGCGAAGGAAGGTCATGTTTTTCATTCGAATTCGATCCCACCACTGGGTCTCAGCCAATATGACCGCTTCTTCAAAGGCCTCGCGAATGCTCATGCAATGTCTTCGTCGCTCCAAGGTTCCTTCACGAGCTTTTTGAAGCAATTCGCCAATCAGGATATTGGCTTTTCTGACGTAATCGCGCGTGATGTCGACGACCTGGCTGCTTGGCACAACGTCACCGATGCCAATGGAGAATCCGTGGTGCAGGAGCCAAAAGTTGACCACCTTTTGGGCAGCGACGATAAAACTCATCCCAGCTTTCTGTCCATACTCGAGAGCAATGAGATGAACTAGGCCGCCCGACATGTTTACGGCGCTTCTGTCAAGCTCTCCAGCGAGTAGTTCGCCCTTTCGCAAAATAATTATCAAGTCGGAAGCATTATTGTGCCCACTGTCGTACACGTTTGGCCGGTCCAAGTTTATATCCGGCAAGATCGAGCTGATGATCTGCTTCCCAGTCCACAAGGGAAACGGGCGTAAAATCGCGGGGCTTGGAATCACACCGTTCCAATCAGTCACCCACATCATAAGACTCATTACCATTTCCTCATTGAGGAATGTGTCGCGCTGAGACAGCATGGCGATGCCAGTAAGAGCGTCTTGCGAGAGGCCAACGCACGGTGAACCGTTCTGAGGCGAAAGGACATGTCTTGAAGCCATGCAAAGCTCCTCTACTTCTGCGCGAGTTTCCTGGGAGTGAGGGACATGGAGGCTCAATTCCTCGCCGCTTAAAGTGACAGTATCCGGCATGATCTTCGAAATCATAATCAAAAAACGACTTCTATCAAACAGAAAAAAAAAAACTTACAGCGGTCAGATTCAGGCGGAACGATGAGCAGGGCATCACTTTGACATACAGTCCGATATTACTACTCCGTTGCAGGCTGGGCCTTTGGCAGAGAAAAACGACGTCGCCGTCCATTAAATGACGCTCAACACTGTCGCCGGGCTGAATATGCGAATTCGACTGAAGCTGGAGGTCAAAACGCTCGCCGCTTTGTCGAACAATGCACTTAGCGCCATTGTTCTCAACGTAGTGACAGAGCCGCTCCATGTTGCTTGTTGTAACCGTTTCAGAGATGGTCAATTGACGGGCCACTGATCGAGGAATTCCTATTTGGTCTACGTCCAAGTTTGGTTCAATGGTGGCAGTGGAATGCGCCCAAAAAACTGTATGCTTTGCCGTTCCCAGGTTTCCTTGAAGCAACCGCGCAAGGCTTTTAAGCCTTGACGATATCGACTGCGAAAATTTCAAAAGAACGTCTGAAGGCTCAAGAATATGTCACTTACTGTCGGTCCGAAAAATGTCATTTCGGCATCGCCGTTCGCACATGCTTTACCATCCATCACTTCCGCTACATAGTACTGCAATAGGTCGTACAGTTCGTTGTAAAGTTCAGGCCTTCCAGCATCCAGATTCTTTATCCTTTCGTTGACCCTAACAACGTTCTGTAGAGCAAAAAGGAGATCATCGTTGGAAGACGGACTATCCAGCCAGAGTTCGCGGGAACCGGCGAAGGCAGGAGGCACCAGAAGCACCGTTATCATCATGTTCTCCGGTCGCGCCCATTGCGGACTTAAGCCCATCAACGCCGCTTCTTCATCTGAAATCCTCTCGAAAATGGTCCGACAGTAATCCGCCGACACATTCGAGAGAGTATTGTCCTGTCGTTCGAGGTGAGAGGCTGATTAGACTGGTGGCTACTCTCCTACCTTGCCATTTTGAAGAATCTGAAAAATCTTGAATCCTTTTCGTTTGAAAGTTGGCTGCAAAAAATTGCACCCCTTCTCCAGTTGCGCTTGATGGCTTTCATGCAAGTTTCCGCGTTTGCAAACACGCACATCCTTGGCGAGAATCCAAACTGCTTTGAATTTGCGACTTCTGTCTTTTATGCGCTGAGTCGCCCGGAGTCGGTCGTCGGAAGGGTCCATCTTTAATCTGCAGCATTTCAAACAAACACATTCGAGAATCTGCTTGACTCTCCTTATCAATCCTTGGAAGTAGCTGTTAAAAGATAGCTCCCATAAAACAAAAAAAAAAAAAAGAAGAGTGCACGTTGCGGAGTGGCTCACCAGGGTGATACACTGGCCTTGCCAGATCAACGTGTTCCAAGTGGCCAGAACAGTCCATGAAGTTTTCGTTGCAGGTAGGGCACGCTTGGGCTGGACTTCGCTCCGTACCGGTCAACTGGCTTGTGGACAGCAATCGCTGCGACGTCGTTGACCAAGAGAAGGAGGCTGGAGGATGAGGCAGGAGGGAAGCGACTGGAGAGGAGGAAGCTCTGGGGAGTTACGCACCAACTCCTTCGCCGACGGGATGGTGAGCCTCGCGGCCCTCACTGTCGCAACGGCCTTGATCTGGGGTGCCGCCGGCTTCATGACTGCTCCTGCCGCGCCCCCACAATTCTTTTCGACGGCAGTGGCACCCTCACTGCAACTTCGAGATTACGGCGTTTCCACCGAATGTCGCGTCTTCCGCCGTCCACTCGTCGTCACGCCACCATCTCGGCGTTGTACCATTGCAGTCGACTTCCTTGCTGTTTCGTCGCGTTTGGGACTCATCTCATCACTGCTAACAGCGGAAGTCGGTCATTTGGCCCCCTTCGAAGGAGAAGAGGAAATTTTTCTGCACGACCCATACGTTCAACAGTCTCCACATAAGGAAAACTCAAATTGCCCCCGGCCAAGAATGAACCGTTCTTTCCGCCTCAGGTGCAGCCTTGGAAGCGCGACTAACCTGCTTCCGCTTGCATAAGCCACCCAATGTTTTGATTTTTTCGCCGCTCGCATAGCAACAGCAGGAATAAATGCTCCTTATTGTGCGGGGTGCGGACGTCGTGCAGGAAGCCAGCCTCCCGCCCACCCCTTGTTCTCCGCGTGCTTCAGAAAGAGCCTCCAGAATCCGTTTTCTTTATGAACTTCGCAGCAATATTGCGCTTGCCTCCTTGCCGAAGACCATCAACGTGCCAGCCAATCAAATAAACCGCGGAGAATGTGAACTTGATGCATGACAGCAGTGTTACAGACCACAGCAGGAACGTAAAGTATCTTTGTAAAGACAAGTGTTGTTGTGGTTGAGCGCCATTTTGTTAGCACGCATACAATCTGACTATCGGCGAGACTGGAAGGGCGGGGGTTTGATTCTCACGGGTTCAAGTTTGTTCCAGACGATCGGTTGGGGAACATGGCGTTCACAATGTCATCGTTCGTGAACACGAATATGATCATGTAGTTTGTAATGACCCAACAAAGCAGAACTTTAGTGCGAAAGTTCTTGTAAAAGTCTTTGTTTTTTTTTGTTTGCAAGAGCCGGAGAAATGGTTACTTGCTGCGAGGAACCTTTGACGAATTGCCGCTTACCGTCTTGCTTTGTCTTTGGATCGATTTTTGTAACCTCCTTTCTGCTTTCTAAGCCTTTGGACTCCTGATTGAGCTTCTCGTACATACCCATCCACTGCTCGTCCACGTCCTCAGCTTCAAACGGAATCTCGACCACTGCAACGTTTTGGCCTCCTTCACTTCGCTGTGTTACGACCGCAGGAGCGGCTGAGACTGTATTGTCTCCCTTGGTTCCCCATGAGATATCGTGAAGATTGCAGACTTTCGCAGTAGTCAGCATGTTTTCCAAGTTGATAACGAAGTTAACAAAAATTTCATTTCAACCATCCTGACTTTTGACTCACATGCATACACGTTCAAGATGTTGGTAAATGTCGGGGTCATCAGCAGGTAGGGAATGCCGCAGATTAAAATGTGGCCGAGTTGAAGGTGGATGGTCGACGACAGCAAATAGAGCCCGTAAGTCACCATGACGCTGAGTACAATGTCCCGAAAACTTGAGTCTGATGTGGCATACGCCCAGAATCCCGTCGGTACCAAGCTATTCTGGGCGTAGTATGCCTGAAGTGAAGCCCGGATCGTCCAAATACTTATAAATAGAATGAAAAACATTATGATGGCGAAGATTGCAGATATCGCTGTGTAGAGGAGAGGATTCGCTTGCGGTCGGTTGCCGAGTGAGAGAACGAAAATAATGACAATTGCCAGAATGTAAGAGTCGTTCAGGAATGTGAACACCGCTTGGCCGCTCGGATAGAAAGGATCGACTGTAGAACTTCCAGTGGACGTGCAGCCAGCTGATTGCGAAACATCAAAGAGAAACTTGAAAAGAGTTCAAATTGAGCTCAGGGCTGACTGTCCAAATGAGGCTTACGTAAAAGGCAAGGTAGAAATGGCCGAGCCCGCACCAGGTGAACAGCAAATTGACCACATTGTAGACGAAAACCACCACCAACATCCATTTTCGAAACATGGTGTGACGTGATTTGAATATACGAGACATGTTGAGCGTCGCGTGGATCGCAGCAAAGAAAGAACCATTGAGCCATCGCCGCCTTTGTGCGATAAGCTCATCCAAGGTTCGGGGGACATCCGTTTCAGCCACAGCACTCTTCACGTATTTCAAAATCCAGTTTTTGTCAGCTTTCATCACGACTTCGAAGCAGAGTATTCGATCTTCTGCTCTGTTAATATTCTTCAAAAAATGCCCTGTTGGTCGTTACTTTTACTGCACACTTACAGATACATGTTCGCTTCTTGAACACTAACTTGCTCCGGGGCGCCTTCGCTGTGATCACCTTTGAAGTATTTCTCCAACGGTTGTCCCAGAATCGCCTCGTATCGGTATGCAGAAAAGGCGCCAGGAAGAACAGAGATGTATCCAAAAACAGACTCGAGAGGTTTATCCAAAACGTTACTTATTCTAAAGAAACTTAGCCAAAGCTTTTTCAAGGAGCAGAGCTGTTTCCCCACTTGTATTCGAAATTTTGGACCGCGACAAGTGGATTAAACAGCTTTGTTCCATACCGGCCAAGCTGCGCAACAATTTCACCGCAAGCCCCGCCAACTTTTCCGTTGGTTCGAAATGCTACGCACAAAGATTGTAATTAAGCTGCAATGCTTTTAAGGATGCTTACCTTCTGACAGGTGGAATAGAGACCGCTTTCTTGGTTTCGTGCCAACATCAAGCAATACACACATCTCTGGACTCAAAACCTGCACAAATTACGGTTTCAAACATTTTGTCGATGCTTTGTAACAAAGAGTAAAAACCTTGCAAAGCTCAAAGAACCAACGGTGGGAATTGATTTTCTTTGCGTTCTTGCTCTTGATCAGCAGAATAGTCTGACAGGGTACGAGGGACAAATGGTCGGAATCATCGCACACGTTTTCCTGGATTCTCAGGTTTTTGTCGATGCTCAACTGCGTACTGAATTCAAACATGTGGGCCAGAACTTGTTTGCCGTTTACTGACGACTTCTCGATGCCTTCCATAAACAGGCCCTGCACACCCCAAACTGTAAGCACAGAGGGATGTATCTTTGCTCGCCCGTCAGCGACAATGACGACCACAATCTCCTTCCATGAATCACGATCCCAGAAAGCGCATTCTCCGCTGCAAAGAAAGGCAATGTTCTTCATCACACCCCGAAACGTCCGGCAAAACAGCTTGTCGTTTTCGTTGTACCTTTTTCATACCGAAAAGTCTTAGATTATTGGTTCCCCACCGTAGAGGGTTGGATCGACGGGATCAGCTGAACGCTTACATAGTGATAACAATCGCAATTCTGATTTTCCTGCCAAAGTTCTTGGCACGAAGGGTATACTTCTCTTGATTAAATTCTTGCGCTTTGCAAGTGACTGCAGTGTACCTGTTGTGGCGTTACCACATACGGTTAGGAGAGCAGAAATTATTCAAATATGAAAACCTTAAATGGGTGAATTCTTCACCGTTCTGCCCGCTCCCGTCGTGTGTCGCGTGCATCAGCGTTCGCTTCGAGACCGGAACGTCCATCACAAACTTTCCGTCTTCCACAATCACAGTGAAAAGAGATGTCTTCCGTCGCTTTGCGAGCTCCTTTCCAAGAGCAGCCGAAAGATCTTGATCCAGCACGTCATCGCTCTGAGTAGGCCGAGACGCATCATTTGGTAGTTCGACCACGGTGCTCTCAGACTTTAGCGTTGTATCCACGTGAAGCTGCGTAGATGGATATGGCAACGGAGTTGGCTGTACGGCCCCATTGTCACTGAATGGGCTTACAATGTCGAAGTGCTGAATTTCTGCTCCGCCAAACGTGACTATGGACTTGCGGCTGTGGAGGCTGTTTGCTTCGTCTCGGCTGGGAATGTTTTCTGCAACGGAAGACGCTGTCGCCACGGACTGCTGTCGACTTCTCCGAAGCTTTAGAGAAGACTTGCTGGCGGAACGACTGGGATTGTGAACGGACTTTGGTGGAACGATGGGTTGCTTTGTTCCGTTTTGGTGAGGTGAAATTTCGGTGGCTTGGACCGAGTGTGGGATTGGTGCAGTTGGTTCGGAAGCACGAGATGGGAAGGGACGATGCTTGAAAACAGCATTGGCAGCTTCGGTGGCATCTGCACGTGCTTTGTGATTATTTTTGTTTGAATCCGTCTCGCCTTCGAAAATTTCCACAATGTGATTCTCGTTGGCCGGGATTCCCGCAGCAGGAAGAGATGTCCCGGCAGCTGATACCAACGACGCCAGTGCTACATCAGCATCGAATCGATGCAACTGGTCATCATCGAGTCTGTAGCGCTCGGGGACGCGATTCGTCGGCGTCTCGAGGATTTCGTTGACGGCTTGAGCGACTGTGCCCCGACGGCCGTTCACGGGTTCGGCGTGGTCCCGCTGCGTGCCGCCGCCAACAGTGGTAGGTGGAAGGCCCGCTTGCGAATTCGCCGCTGCTGGCGGCGAAGCATGGGAATGCGCAGCACTGAGACCTCTTCTTCTTTCCTCTGTTGTTGTTTTTGTTGTTGTTGCTGTTGTCGATATCGCCGAGGCACTGCTCGCATCGGGAACATGGCCAGAGGGAGGAGGAGGAGGAGCAGGAGGAGGAGAAGGAGGCGAGGCTGCCGCGAGGGCGGCGGGGTTTGTTTCCGGGTGGTGGTGGTCGTGGGTGTGTGCTACTGCTGCTGCGGTGGCGTGTGATTTTTTGTTGTTGTCGTTTGTCTTGGAAGAAGCGTTTTTGGGTGGCGGTGGCGGTGGTGGTTGGCGGTTCGGAGCGTGGGTTGAAACAGCGCCCTCCTGCACGTGACCCGCATTGGACTTGCCGCCGGCGCCAACCACCCCCTCCATGCCGTGGAAGCTCGAGACGGGTCTTTCAAGAGGCGGCAGCGGCGATTTTTTCTTTAAAGGCACAGCAGCAAGCAACGCGGCTGCGTCAGCATGCCGGTTCTTCTCCCCGCCAACAACGGTGGCAGCGAGGGCGTCTCCTACGGCGTCGACTGCCGACAACGAGTCGGCGGGAGCCGTCGGCATTCCCTGGTGGTGGTGGGTGTGCGGCATTCTGGGCGAGGCGTTGTGAACAGATTCTCCTGTCACTCACTGGTGATCGGAAAAGGGTCGGAACGTTGCGCGAGGGGGCGAGGGGTGGTTGTGGTTGGTTGGGACAATCCTGACCCGTTTTCTGACAAGAAATTTCTTGGAGAAATTGTGAAAAAGAGAGCAAGAAGAAAAGGGAAGAAAACCATAACAAATCCGGAAAAACACGAAAAAGGGAATAATAAACCAGAAGCCTCAATCGCTAAACCTTGAAAGCGGATCCTCAACCTGCTGGCAGTGACGAAGGAGTCAAATAAATACAGAAATGAAAAATGAATTACCACGACGACACCCCACGACCTGCGCCTCGCATTTTCCAATGACAGCGTCGCAAGAATCGCAAACTGGACAACACAAAACGTCGGCTACCTAATGCGAAGAAAGTCCCTTATTGGGTAATTCCTTTGCTGCTGCAGCCCTCCCCGTACAGCGAATTGTGCGAATGAAGGAACGATTGAATGAATGATTGATGAGAATGGAATGCTTTTTCGAGGGCCGAGGATGAAATGCACAATAATTTAATACAGAAAATGGATCAGGGAAGCAAAAACATTGTTTGGTTTCGGCACCACGGTGCCACCACCTAATCCGTTGCTAAAAGAGTTTGATAGAATGCAGCATGGAGGGAACCATCACTTTCTTCATACAGCAATCCGCCCCAAGCGGTTCCTTTCAGGCAACCTCTCCAAAATTTTAACACTTCTGTTGTGTGGTCCGCGCTGGGGCCCGCAGGGACGTGGTTGTAATTGGTGCGGGCAGCAGCAGGTCACCTGATGGACACCGCAGCATGCAATGGCGGGGGACGTTGCATTGCATGGTTGGCACGAACTGCGGCAAGTCAGACAAGCTGGCGTCTGCGCGCAAGGAAAAGAGCATTGCGCTGTTTGCTGACAAAGACTGCGGGGAAGTTAATCTTGTCTTGGTATCGACAGCACATTCGTCCCGCCTATGCCGTTCTGTGGCGCCAACGGTCACAGAGAATTTACAGCAGCTGCTGCCAAGTCTACATCTGTAAAGCCCACACCGGCATCGATAGAATTTGCAACAACAAGCACGGCATTCTCTCTGAATGCAGCAGGAGGTCCGTTCCGGGGATCGCAAAAGGCGTCCTCGGAGCTTAAGCGACGCGACGTGCGTGGTCCTTCTGTTCTCCAGGTCGAGCCAAATAAACCGCGGAGTCATTCTTCGTAATCGTTGGCTTCGAGTTTCACGTCAAAGAGATCGTGCACGCATCGCAGAAAGTTCGTGTATCGGTCTTGGATTTCGGTTGCGCAGCGCATCGGGGGGTTGAAACGGCGGTGAGGCCTGGAATTTGTTGGAAAGTTCCTTTGGACTTGCAGAAACTATCAAGCCGCGACGTTCCTCATAGAGCCTGAAGAAAACATAAAAAGCATTATTTGCGAAAAACGGGTACGACTCCCGTTTCGTTTCCGACCGAATATGCAGCGTCGGCGTCTTCGCACCCGTGAACTCTCCCCCGCATCGCTCAAGCCATCCACATCCATCGCCGATCCAGCCCCACCCAAAGACACCCCCGTCAAAGCCGCAACCTGCTTCACCAGAACTTCCTTCCTCAAAGTCTACTTCGCATGCGGCTCCACAGGCAACGCGACCCCCTGATCCACCAACTGACCCCTCATTTTCCCCTGCGATGTCCTCCTCCGTTTCCTCGGGAGCCCCGGGACCCCAAGAAAAAGTAACGCTTCAAACAGTTGCCCAGAAACTCGCCGATGCGTTGCTCTTCCGGTTTGGGTCGCTCACTTAAGTTTTGGGAGATTGTTGTAATGGCTTGTTTCGCAGAATAAAGTATTGACCATCGCAGAATCCCAAGCAGAACCCGCATCCAACTACATCAACACGAAGAGCAACGGCATATATGACAGAAAAAGATAACTTAACAAAGGACGCCAGAACCATCAAAGCACCCACCAAGAAAGTGTATCCAACAAGGATCAACGAAATTAAATCCAGAGCTTCAGACTTTCCGAAATTCAAAACCTGCGCTCCGCCGGTAGACTATTCCAACTCCAACAGAATACGCCTGTCCGGGTCGTTTGCAAATCAAAGGAGGTGTTAAACGTGAAACCGCACTCAAAATTATGGATACCGAATTCTTCAATAACATCCCAACATCGCCAAATTCAACCAGAGGCCTCGTGGCATCCACTTGATCCTGTTTCGTGCGGCGGATGCTGCGCTAGTGGTGGGCCCAAAACAGGTGGCGGAGGCAGAGTAGCATGCGTAGACACCTCGCGCTGCGGATAAGCCAAGGGATCTGCAGCAGCGTTTCTATGGGACTCCAAAGGATGCAGTCAGCAAGAAGAAACTCAACTCTTTGACGAGACAGCATTGCTTTCGGGTAAGAACCTTTTAAATTCTTCTAACTGATCAGGAACATTCTCAAACAAAATCAGAGCTCGGGAGTACACTTCTTTGGTGCTCGCGATGCGTTGGAAGAATTTCCAGGAATTCCTTTTACATTTCGGACTGTTTGTCAAATTGGAGCTATGAAAATGCTTAGGCAACGAAACGACAAAAAATCAGTGCTGTTACCTTGACCTTGTTGACGTTGAGTGCATCAACAAACTCAACCTGAGGTCTTTTCGGATCCATCTGAAGTTGGTTCGTTTGTAGCGGCCACTGCGGTTGAGGCACGTGTATGCTCCGGCGGAGGAGGAACAGAGCCCGAAAGACTTTCGATCCTGACAGATGTACTAACTCCGCGGCCCGCGTCATCATCATGCCATCAACAGGGCCAGTTTTGTTCACACAAGCCATCCCTCACGTTGGGCTCACGTCGGATTTCTCAAACAAGGCGTTCTCTCTGCCCAAGGGGGTGAATGCGACGCTCCTTTCCGACGACGGCGACCACCGCAACAACAAAGCGACTACGGTATGGATTGTACAAAAAGGGTCCTTCAGTCAAGGAAGTGAGTTGCGCCGATCCAAATGGCGAATCTGAAAAAACTCGCAAGCAGTTAAAAGGATTACCAATTGCTTTGACCATCTAACATGTTACTGGAAGGCACCGAACATGCACGGAACCTGTTTCACTGCAGCTGCAGCTGCGGGCCGTCACAGCTAGAGGTCAGTTGGGCGTGCATTCAGGCGAGCGCTTGATCAATGTCCGAAAATCATAGCACCCTTAGAGTTGTTGCATTTCGGTCCGCAATTTCAAACCTGTTATTTGTATTATATCTCTCCCGCTTTTCTTTCTCGCGCGCCCGCCCGACAAACATAGAAGAAATCCGCCGGCGCGCGGGATAGTGTCAGTGCCAAATCAAATCCAATTTGAAATCGCTTCTTGAAAAGAAGCAGTGTATCTTTGATGTTGTTGTGCATCCAAAAATTTCCAGCGACAGCATCATCTTGTACACCAACCGCTTATCCCCCTGTATGTCAATCTGTTCACTTTTGTGCTCTTTTGTGTGCTCTAAGAGAGCTCAATTTCCAAGACTCCCACCGCGCACACATTGCGCTGAACGAGCTCAAGCTTCCGCACAGTGAAGGCCAGGTTGATATCGTTGCGCCTCGCACGGCAGAGTACCTCGCGATCAACCCGCGCGGGCTGATCCCCACGCTTTCGTTCAACGGAGAAATTATCACCGAGTCCACGATCATTGCCCAGTTTCTGGCCGACCAGTTCCCCGGGCGCCTTCTGCCGCCATCGGATGCGCCAAGGGCCCCGCTGACCCGTGCGAAAATTAACTTTTTCGTCGACACTTTCGTCTCATCGGTTCCAGAGTCGCTAGTCCGAGATTCTTTTCACGGCGAAAACGCAGCAGGAGAAAGGCGATGCCGCGGCCGCGGCTGTGGCGGTTGCCGTGAAGGAAGTTGAGCCGTTGCTCCAGGATGCGTAGCCGTTCTTTGGCGGAAGCAAGGAGTTGACGTTGGCGGAAGTACGTGCTCTTCGTAATTCACTATTTTCGTTCCTGGGGAGTTGCGAGCCTCGGTATCTTAAGGTTCCCACCGGGAATTTCGCCGTTCGCTTTGGAGTTACGCAAAGGCGAATATGTACCCCCCCACTTTAGTCCCACAGCTTGAGGAGAAAACTCCTCGTTTCGTTGCGTGGATTCAGCACCTATGATGAGGCTGACACCGTTATGCGCACTAAAATGTATCTTGGTATATCCCCATTGGAGTGGGGTTGGGCGAGAGCTTTTGGGTTGGAATAGGTTCCGTTTGGTGTTAAATGAAATCCTCGGCACTGGGTCTAGTGAGTGGTTCAGGCGTTGGTAACCGGCTCTTTTCCGGTCTTTCAGGGTTTGACCAGGGTAGGAACGGCGCCAGCTTGCTTTTGCTACAGTTGAGAGGATTCAACTGGTTGAGAGCTGGGAGGCGTACATCCCCCGAGAGGGAGAGTCTCTTCCCACACCTAAGCAAATATGATTTTGCTGTCATATAATGCACGACACAGCCGGCGCCAAGCAGCGAAGCACCGTACACGTAAAGCATGGGAGGGGCCTAGCCAGACAGGCGCCATTAAAAGTAGCAAGCCAAAACAGAGAAGAAAGGCAGTGGTTCCCCTTTTCTCTGCGAAGCCTCACGCCGCCCCACCATCCATCCCCCCCGGCATCCACCGTGCGCGCGTTTGGGCTGTGCGGGAGCCTTTTCTCTCCTTTCTCCACCCATCTCCGTTTTCCCTCCAATCCCAACGTTCTCTGGCTTCCCTGTTTTCCTTATCCGGTTTTCTCCACCTACCTCGCTTACGCCCGGTTCGAGCCCTGGCGCGGTAGGGGGGGTCGGTCGGCGAGGACTCTCGCCTCTGGTCAGGGGAGGACTGACGTCCCCCGATGAGAGGGTCTCTTCCCAAACCTGAGCAAACACGATATTGCTGCTGTGATATTACCCGAGCGAGCCTTAAAAATTATGCCAACCGGCACGGGAAATGTCTGACTCGGATCCACATCGTCCACTCAGCACAAGGGACCAGCCCGCGATCGCGCACTCGGCCAAAGTGAGGCCTGGGCCTGCCCGCCACCCGTCTACTTTCATCTCCTCACTCCTCCTTTCCCCGAGTCCCAACCACTCGGCTTCTTGGGGATCGTCACGGAGTGGGCGAGTGCGCGAGAACAACCGAACTTACTGAGTCCTGGCCATTGCTGCAGGAGGCCACCAGCCCGCTCCCTCTGATCCCGCGCATCCTGGCGGCCAGCGGTGGTGCTCTCCTGGTAGCTCTGTTGGGTTCGTTGCCGCCGCTGCCCGATTGGCTCCCGTGCAACAAGCAGCTCACGAGAACCTTCTTCTCTCCCGTCGTGTACCCGCAGTAACCCCATTTGATGTCGTGAAAACGCGCATGCAAGCCGGCTTCACGGCGTCGCCCGCGGCCACACGCATGCCTTTGGCGGACGGCTCTCGGCTGCAGCGCGTGCCGGCAGTGTCCCGCCTCCTCGCTCCGTCGCATCCGCCACCGCCGTCGTCGCTGCCACCGCTTTCGGCGGCCGACATCGATGCAATTCCGCCCGACAGGTGCTGCCGCGAATTCAACGCTACCCGGCCACCTCAAACGACGGCTAGCTCCGCCGCGAGACTGGCGGAAGAGCAGATGATTTGCAAGCTTCATCCGGGGCGATACATGGTTGTGCCTGGCGTGTGTCCTTATCAGTTTGTGGACGGCGTGCGAAAGCCCGTCGTTCCCGTGCCTGCCACAAGGTACACTGGGACAATCGTGAGTTGGCGCTCACCTGAAAGCCCAAAGAAGAGCTGACTACTTCTCTCGTCATAGGACGGGCTGCGTCAGATCATGAAAGCGGAAGGGGTTTCCGGCCTTTGGAGGGGAATCACACCAGCATTGTGAGTTGCATGGCTGCCGTCCATTTTGGACTGAAACCTCCTTTCCGAACACGCTTCAGAATTCTTCAGATCCCGTCCACTGTTATTTATTATGTCGGCTACGAAGCCGTCCGCGACTCATTCCATGATGGACTTTCACGGTGGAACGCACAGGGTTACGCCGCCCTCCTCGCCGGAAGCTTTGCCCGCAGTACGTTCCTACTTCTTCTTTCTTCGCTCATTCAAGCGCCGATCTTTTTTTTTTATTCTCCTGCGACCCAGCCATCGCGACGACCGCTTTCTCTCCAATAGAGCTCGTGAAAACGCGGATGCAGGCCAGCGCCGAAGAGGGCACTTTTGTCGGTATTACACGGCAAGTCTCGGCCATGGTCCGGGCGAACGGGTGGCATTCTCTGTGGCGAGGTCTGGGACCCACCCTATGGCGGGACGTTCCGTTTTCGGGAATCTATTGGGCAGGGTACGAGAGCTTAAAACCGAAGCTCCTGCCGGATTTGGAAGGACAGCGCCCAACGGCTGGCCAAGAATTTCTGGCCGCCTTCACGGCTGGAGCGGTGGCTGGAACGGTGAGCGTGATGGTTGTTTTTTTTCTCCCCGCGTTTCTTGTGTTTTTTACGCCGTGCAATCGCGGACCCTTCACAGGTGGCCGCTGTAGTTACAACGCCTTTTGACGTGGCCAAGACGCTGCAGCAAACCATCCACCACAATGAACCCGGTTGCTTGTCCAGCCCGTCCCAACAACTAAAGTTCGTCAAGGTTTTGCGAAGTGTTGCAGAGACAGAGGGATTGCCTGGGCTATTTCGGGGGCTTTCACCAAGGATCGCGAGAATTGCGTAAGTCTTCACGCCTGACCCATTTTATTTTTCCCAATTCTAATAATACCCCCAACCACTATTCATAGTCCTGCGTGCGCAGTGATGATCTCCTCTTACGAAGTCGGAAAACTGTTTTTCGAATCTCAAGCTCGAATTTGAAAAAGATCGACGCACGCAGAACCTCTCCCACCGTTCACCCTCCCCTCCACGGCAACGAACCCCAGTGCCATAGAAGAGAACGGACGCAATAGAACTCTCATATGAAATCGTCGTCCTCCCCCTCAAAGTTGACGAACCCGGTGTTTCGCACCATGGGCGACAGGAACGGGTCGGACTCGTCTCCGAGCATCCCTCCCACCACCACCACGTTGGGATCCGCGGTCGACAAGTCGATCCGGCTGCTCGCACCGGCCGCGCCACCGGAGCCACCAGGCCGGATCGCTGTGGGCAGCAGGGGCCTCCCGCCGCGGTTCTTGCCCAACATCACCGCCAATCGCGAAAACTGGATGCCGTTTCGAACAACGAGGAGGAGCGTGTCCGCCTCCGTCTCCCACGAGCGCTCGGTCGTGCATGTGCCGAACAGCAGCCAGAAGAGGGTGAAAACGCAAAAGACGACTAGTATGACGTCGAGGACGTTCCACAATGACTTCCAGAAAACCTGCGATAGTTGTCGCCGAACAACGGCCCACAATGCTTAACCTAAACGTTGATCGTGGCATGCTGCCGTCACCAGTTTCTCACCTGTCCCAAAGCGTAGAAGCGGATCAGCACCTCAAAAATCATGATGAGGTTGACAACTGCCTCCAAAAAGTAGAAGAAGCCTGTGGGGCTGGATTGAAGAACATCATTAAGTAGCTTTCAAAAGAAAAACGTTCGAAAGAGGTTGGCAACTCACCACATCTGGATCGTCGACTGTCACAGAATCAATCGCAAAACAGCAACGTCAGAACACGAATCCCCCCACTCAACGAGCACGGTCCAGTCTCTTTTTTCCTTACCAAGATCAAGCAGACGATGGACAAGCCCATCATGACGAGATAGAACCACTGATAAAAGGTCGAATGCAAGATCCGATTCGCCAGCGAATGGACAAGCTCGCTCCGGGTCATGGCGGCGATCGACCCGCCGATCCCGCCGCCTCCGACTCCGCCACCGCCACCGCCACCGCCGTGGAAAGGGCGATTCGGCAGGGGGAGCAGGTCTGGCCCCGACGAGCCGCCCGCCGCGAAAAACGACGACGCCGACGACGACAGCGTCGCACCGCCGCCGCCACCGCCACCGGAGGGTGGCACGCCCGGTCCGCCGGATTGCGCGACCGCCACAGGTTGCATGGAGCCGAAGGAGTCGAAGGAGGAGTAGGCCAGTGACGAGGGAGAGCCGATCGGGCGCTGTTGGTTCTGCGGGGTGGCGGAGGACTGGAACGGCTGGAGGGCGGGCTGCTGCGAGGTTGATCGCCTTATCATTCTTCTTTTTCTTGCTCTCTCTCTTTTCTTTGCTTTTTGTTTCTTCGTTGGTGCTTTCCCTTGCCGACTTCCGAAAACGCATGGACGAGATCATCCCCAACCTCTTCGTGTCCGAGTTGAGTATTACATAGCACACCGTTGATGCGGGAGAGGGGCGGTATGCCATCACTCGTCCCCGCATCCACACACGAAGGCTTAACCATATAGAACCCCTGCCACGCTCAACAGCCTGGCCACGGCCTCGGACACCGCCGCACTCCGCACGACAGGGATCACCCACATCCTCAGCATCGATCCGTCCTTTGCGCCCTCCCCGGCCGCCGCCGGGCAGCACTCCGCGCCGGACGGCTTCGTCCGCCTCGCCCTCCCCGTCCTCGACGTCCCCGCCGCCGACCTCCTCTCGCACCTCGACGCCGCCGTCGCATTCTGTCTGGCCGGCGGCGCGGGCGACGAGGACGACACCGGGCGAGGGGGCCAAGCCACGGAGAAGGCGGCGGCCTCGGTCGCCGACGGCGATGCTGACGCCGCCGCTGCCGGGACCTCTGCGAAGCCGTCGCCGCCGCCACCCGAGCCGCCGGCACCGGCGCGGGGCAAGGTGCTGGTTCACTGCGTCCACGGGGTCTCGCGGAGCGCCGCGGTCGCGGCCGCGTGCGTCATGCGGGTGTCCGGCGCGTCGGCGCGCGACGCTGTCGAGCGGGTCCGTGCGGTACGGCCAAAGGCGAGGTGGGTTTAGCGGGGGAATGGTCTTTTTATTGGTGTTGTGAGCGAATTTGCTGACGATGGCCGCCGGGCGCGGTAACGGTTGCTCAGACCAAACGACGGTTTCATCGAACAGCTGGAGCTGTACGAAGCCATGGGCTGCCGGGTCGACGCCGAGAACCAAAAGTACCGCGTGTGGCTGCTCGAGAGGTTGGCGCAGGAAGTGCAAGGTATTTTTTGGCCCCCCCATTCATTTTTTAGCTTCCCGTCCGCCAAAGCTGGACCCTGTTTTTCACACACAGAGCACTCGACGCACCGAAGCTACCACGCTCGCCGGGATCCCATCGAGCTCATCGCGGCTGGGCGAATCAACGAACCGTCGATGCGGTGCAAAAAGTGCCGGTTAGTTTTGCTCATAGAGGGGAACGAATTTTGACTAATCCGGGCGCCGTTCCAATTGTGACCCCACCCCCCCACATCCGCAACCCTCGTTCCGCAACAGCCGCGTCCTCGCGCTCTCCTCGCACATCCTGGCGCACGCGCCCGGCACGGCCGCCAGCCACGCCTCGTTCTCAAAGCGCTACGTCTCTGCGTCGGCCATCGCGCCGGTCTCGTCTTCTTGCTCGTCGCACTTTGTCGAGCCGGTCGCGTGGATGGTGCAGCGCACAAAGAGCGGCGACAATGGCATTCTGCCGGGCCGCGGGGAGAGCGGAGCGGGAGCAGCAGGGGAGGGGGAGGGGGATTTGGCAGAGTTTGCTGCGATGGAGGGGCGGTTGGCGTGTCCAAAGTGCGATGCCAAGCTGGGCGCGTTCAACTGGGCTGGCAGTCCTTGCTCGTGCGGCGTGTGGGTCGCGCCTGCGTTTGCGCTTCACAAGACCAAGCTGGACTCTTTCTGAGAGGCGAACCGAGTGTGGTGTAATGAGTGAGCAATGAAATTATTTTTTTTTTTTTTTTTTTTTTTTTGTGGGTGTGGGTGTTGTTATGGGGTCTGACGTGGTGACCTTGACAGGACTGCTTTTATTGACAGATGACACAGGGAAAAACAGAGTTCCCACCAACAATTAGAAGAGAAAAGCACGAGGGCGCGAAGTTTCCGCACACAAAGGGGAAGTAAGCAAGAAAGGGGCGCGTTTAAACGCATGGGGACGGACGCGCAGAGGGTCTTAGAACGGCGAGCGGGCGCATTCCCTGAGCGGCTTAATCCCGTTCAAAGCCGACGCACTTCAGCACGCGCATAATGTTGGTGCTGCCGGCAACGCCTTCAATAACTCCGGATGTGACGACTACCTGTTGCGTGAAAGGAGGTGTGTGAGCGAAAGAACAAGGGCGCGATGGGCAGAAATAAAGGAATTATTACGTGATCGCCTTTCTGAGCCATGCCCATCTTCACGCCCCAAAGCATTGCGCGGTGGATAATGTTTTCTGTGCCTTCCATGTTGGGAACTAGCATTGGGTAAATGCCACGAAGCACTTGGCATTGGCGGGCAGCTTGCGGAGAGCTAGTGACCGCAAGGACAGGGGCAATTGGGCGGTACTTCGCGATCGCCTGTGCTGACGTTCCCGTCTGGGTTAGGATGATGATGAGAGTGGCGTGCACGTCCCAGCTCGTTTTCACTGGAGCCATGAAAAACGGACATCATCAGCAACAGAGAATTTAAGGGGAGTTGAATGCTCACCGGCGCTGGACGCAACAGCCTCAGAAACACTGATGGGGAGGCGGATCTGACGACGAAGCTGTGGGTAGAGCTCCGAGTAGTTGATGTCCGCCTCGGCTTCTCGGCAAATCTTTGCCATCATCTCCACAGCGGCAACCGGGTGAGCTCCTTTCGCAGTCTCGCCAGACAGCATGACACAGTCCGAGCCGTCCAAAACAGCGTTGGCAACATCGGTGGCCTCGGCACGAGTTGGACGCGGGTTGACAATCATGGACTCGAGCATCTGGGTGGCGGTGACAACATGCTTCCCCGCGGCATTGCACTTGCGAATCATCATTTTCTGATACCGAGCAACTATTGCAATAAAGGCTTAGAAAAAGGAGGCACGCTGAAATCCTGTTCAAAACGACATTACCTTGCTCCACGGGAACCTCCACACCCAGGTCGCCACGGGCCACCATGATGCCGTCCGAGACCGCCAGGATTTCGTCAAAGTTGTCAAGACCCTCCTGAC
The DNA here is from genome assembly GCA_025765615.1 of Zopfochytrium polystomum. Classification (NCBI taxonomy): domain Eukaryota; kingdom Fungi; phylum Chytridiomycota; class Chytridiomycetes; order Chytridiales; family Chytridiaceae; genus Zopfochytrium; species Zopfochytrium polystomum. The sequence goes on from JAIVFJ010000026.1 coordinate 116,834, forward strand.
TTTCAATCTTGGACATGATTTTGATGTTGGTGCCCGCGATCAACTTGCGAATCTCGAGAACATCCTGGGGCTTTCGAATGAAAGAAGCGGCAATGAAGTCTACACCTTGCTCGACACCAAATCGAATGTCGGCGGCGTCCTTCTCGGTGATAGCAGGAAGGTCCACTGGGATGCCAGGCAGGTTGACACCCTTAGTCTCGCCCAGCATGCCGCCATTTTCAATCTGAACCAGCACTTCGCCGACCTCGGGTCTTGACTCGACGACAACGGTCCCGATCAGACCATCGTCAACAAGGATTCGGTCACCAGGGTGGACGCTGGCGGCGAGGGAAGTATATGTGGTGGCAACCTGTGTGGCGTCTCCAAGGCGAGACATGTCATTGTGGAAGAGGAAGAAGGAGTCCTTGACCAGGTGCACGTCCTTTCCATCAACGAGCTTGCCCGTCCGGATTTCGGGTCCCTTCGTGTCAAGCAGGATGGCAACGGTACGAGGAGTTTTGCAGCTAGCAAGGTACGTTCGGATGTTTGCGACGGTCTTGCTGTGATACTGAAATCGGGACACAATCAGAATGTCGACTGATTTGATCACGCGACATTCGAACCTCGTGGGTGCCGTGCGAGAAATTCATACGCATCACGTTCATACCCGCTTCGACGAGCTTGCCAAGCATCTCGACTGACTGGGTTTTTGGCCCTGCACACGAAAGGAGTTAGACATTGATTTCGCCAATGCAGTGTGAGTAAACTCACCGATGGTGCAAATGATTTTGGACTTGATCTGAACGGGCCGCTCAGCTGGACAAAACAACAAGCGTGTTAACGGGCAGCCACCAAAGCATCCCCATAGGCCGATCGGCCGCACCGCACCCACACCGCGTCCCCAGCACACGAACAGCAACAACAACAACCACAAGAACAACAGCAGACAGCCAAGCAAACGCACCGGCTAGGTAGATGCTGTCGGACGCGGGAAGAGCAGACACTGCGGCAGCGGCGGCCATCTTGAGCGTACTTGCTATGTGGGAGGGAGCGGGCGAGCGGGCGAGCGGGCGAGCGTGCGTGCGTGGGTTGTTGGGCGTGCGGACGGTGGATTTTTCGCTGTGAGAGAGGGAGCGACCGGACCGAGGGAGGGGGTTTTATTTATTCTGGGGATGATCGATGGTTTCTCTCACTCTTTTTTCCACTTTTTTTACTTTTTTGTTCATGTTTGGCTGGAATCGATGGGCTTTTTTCTAACGGCGGCAAGTAATAACGGCCAGCAGCAGTCCATGTCAAACAGACAGCGCCCACCATAATCGATGTGCTTTGCACACACACCACCCGATAGATATGCACTTTCAATCGGCCAATCAGAGTCGAGGATCAGAGATCCGAACGGCTGGTCGGTGTACCATCCATCACAAAGAAAAAGAGACAGACAGACAGACAGACAGACAGAGAGAGTCAGCCAAAGAGCCCCGCTCGGCCAAACTGCAGGTATGTCGATGGAACTCGCCCGAAGGGTGAAGAAAAACAGCGTCGGGTTGCCAGTTCTCGTCCGCCTTTCCGGCTCCGACCTCCTCTCAACTCTCAAACACCGCAAGATAACGAAAAGGCAATCCAATATATCGTTTACCTGACGTGGGTGGGCAGCATGCGGGGCCGTGAAAAGCTGACCAACTTGCAGCATAGTCTGTATGGCAAGTCGCGCGGCAATGCTATGGCAACACACAAGCAAGACAAGGCAAATGCAATCAATTGGTCCAATTGCTTGTGAGTTTGTCGCAAACATAATGTCCACAATTGATCGACTTTTGCAAGTCCTAATTCAAGGAGTCTCAAATTCAACAACAAGCTGTCCAACAATTACAAGACAAAATAAAACCACTTATCCCCGACATGCAATTCAATCTTGACAATGAATGGGAGTGGCAGGGAGCCACGAGGGGCTAATGGAACTTGAGCTGGATTCCGGACCCAATATTTCAACAGATTGTCCTACCAAGTGAATGCAAAGCTTCGCAGTTTTGGTGGAAGCTCCCTGTTTGCATGAAATATCCTGTTGTGGTGTTGTCTCGACAAACCAGGTCGTCAATTAATTTTGGATTGGTCCCACGCAACAAGGCGCACTGCAGATCGAGCCTCTTGCTTGATTCTCGGCGCAAGCCGGTACTCTTATTGTCAACAGCATATGGCTTCGAAACTCACGACTGCCAGTAATCTCGCGGCGGCTGGCAGTATTATTGGCTCCAATGGAGCACGAACCCAATCTCGCGACGCGAAGGAGAGCCTTAGCCCAGCCCGTTCGCCAAGATCGCCCACTGCGGACCCACTTCAGCCAACCTCGCCAAGGACCCATGTACCGAACTTAGAGGGCGGCAACAGATACCGCAACGGCGACTCGCCGATGGGCTCCCAAGATCGCCTTGCTTCTCCTCGCAGCGTCATCGACATCTCGGGCAGCACAGCCACAGCGGAAGTGCTGGACTCCTCCGACACGCCGACTTCGATCGCAGCTCGCATTCACGCTCGCGATCCCGCCACGATCGAAGGGATGGAGTCTGTTCGATCGTCTCGTACTGGCTCCATCGCGGGGACTGGTGGAACCGATTTGGGTGGTGCGAAGTTGGCGGCGATGCGCACTGCAGGATCGTTGAAGCATCTGAACCTCAGCTCTCAGTCGATCGCCGCGCCGTTTGATCATCAACCCCCGCCGATCCCGCGAACAGTGCCGCCGCCGTCAAGCGATTGGAGGAGGAATGCATCAGGGGACACTCCCCTAAACATGGCGACGACGACTGTCCCCACAAAGGAGAAGTGGACAACGTCAATGGCAACGATCAATGTGCGTATCCGACTTTTTTGCGCGTGAGGCATTAAATCCTCGCTTTCCCAAACAGAACACGAGTCTGCTCGCCGTGGGTTGCGCGTCTTCGTCAAATAACCTATTCATTTTCGAGAACACAGCGGATCCTGTCCGTTGGAACCCAGACTCGCACACGCCCTCTGGAGCTCAAGTTGATTTTCTGAAGGTAACTTCACCGATTGAACCCATTCGGCCTCTACTCACACGGTGCTGTTGGCAGGTGCGATCAGCCTTCACTGCGCCAGACCCCATTTATAGCCTTTCGGTCGCGGATGATCTGCTGATTACGGCTGGACCGTCCTCAGCAGTTCAACTATTTCGAATAGACTTAACAGAAATAGGCAAGAAGGGGAAAGGGCTCGAGCATTTGGGAGCATGCCGCGTATCGGATCTTTCACTGGTACTCACTTCAATTGCTGAAACGGCTGTTTTCTCTGATAAGCACCAAGGAATCAGTGAAGGTGGCGCCACCGGGCACTCGATCGTCGTCAGTCAGAGTACACAAAGTTGCCTTTGCTCCGTCAAGCCAGCCAACAGATCAGGGCAAATCATCGCGAAGATTCCTGTCGCTCCACAACCGGCAGTTACACGTCTGCGACTCTGCAACTATGTCGGTAGTCTTGTCAGAAACGGTGGGCTCTTGGTTGTCCGACTGTCCTGATCGTCCGACCTGACTTTCGCTGCACCTAGGTTTCGTTCGATCAGCTAACAGCCGCTGCGTGGAGCCCTCATCATCCGTCGAACGCTCTAATTGCTGTCGGTGGTGTTGATCACCATCTCTCGGTTGTGGACACGCGGCTTATGGGTTTGAATGGCTCGGAGAAAGCGGCCGTCTGGAAAGCCGAGCGAGCTCACGGCGGACAAAATCACCCAGCTATCACGTCAGTTCAGTTCAGCCCTTTCGTTCCATACTGGCTGGCCAGTGCAGGTTTGTGATCGTGTTTGACAAGACGGTGGGGTGCTGAAACTGTGCCACGATTGAAGCGGAGGACGCGGTGATCAAGATATGGGACTTGCGCTATCTCAAATTCCCTGCCGGGCGTATTGAGGGACACTACCAGGGAGTGCGAGCGGTAACTGATATTTCTCGCTGTCGTAGTATGGGTCAATCTAAGTTTTGTGTACACTATCAAGATGGCGTTTTCAAACTGCCACGCTGAAATCTTGGCCTCTGGGTCAACCGATTGCAGCTTCCGAGCCTGGAACATGGACGCATCGATCCTCACTCCTCGCAATCCTTCTCGGGATATCTTTGTCGGATGCCCCGGCACTGAGTGGGGTGATCCAAGCAAGCAGTATGGGGCTTTTGAAACAGGTACTCCCATAGCCTCAGCCGATCCTGATGCGCCAGTTTGTGTCGGAGCTCGACTGATTGGCGAGAGCCCTGAAAAATTTGATGGGTCTATTATATCAGGTGAGTTTGCTTTCGCCATGTGTGCGGATTAAACCTGACCTCCTGTACTATTCGTGATTCAGTTCTAGCCTCCACATCCCACTTGAACACGTTCTATTCGCTCTCCTCAACTGGCGAACTCGCCAGCTTCACTTTGCGCCGCGAAACCTTGGAGTCACTCGCCCCTCATCGCTACGGGCCCTCATCCTCGTCAACCACCCTCTCCGCCTCTACTCGTCCTTCCAAGGTTTCCCCCACTGGACCATCCATTCCGCAAACGCTGCCAGTCGCGCCAGCGGCAGTTGGCGTCACCGACGACGACGACGAAGACGCAAAGGCGGAACGCGCGATCGAAACGTGCGTGCACACGCGCGATCTTGAAGCGGCGTTCAAAGCGGTCACGGAGCTTTCGCGGCGGTCGCTTGCAACAAGACGGGGCGTTGCGAAGCATGAGAGGGCTTTGATTGAGTTGTGCACTGCGCGGCCGCCGGTAGACGAGAAGCGGTGGAAAATTGCAAGTGTGGGAGGTGCGAAAGGAAGCGGTGCTGCGAAGGGTGGGGGCTTGGTTGGGGCAGCAGGTGTTGCGGGTTCTTTGCCGAGAGGAAAGAAGGCTGGTGCCGCTGCTACAACCGACGCCGCTTTGGAGGGGGGTATAGACATGGTAGAGAAGTTCCGTTCGGACTTGGAGATTTTTTCGTATTATTTGCCCCCAGGTTTTGGCACTTTCAAGAAGTGGTATGAAATGGTAAGGCGCTTTTCAATGTGCCATTACGTTGCTTAACGTTTTGACCGCAAAACTAGATTCCATCGAAAACTCGTCTAGAGTTCGAAATGATTGTATTGCGGTATAATATTCTTGTAGACGCGGCTAAAGGCTCGTGGGAGAACATTGTAAAAGCTGAAAAGTGAGTTCGGATTGTAAAAGTGGTCGTTAATTGCTTGCTCCGTAGGATGATTCTGAAGGGAATGGAAGTGGATCCAACATTTATGGAACCAGACACTCTTAAGGTAACTCCACCAGACCGATAATAACCCCATTTCTTAAGAAATTCATTTCTAGTTGCTCGTCGAGGCTGTTCTACCACACGACTACACCCAAGGACTGGGTATGGGCATCAAATTCGTGGAAATTGTCGACGCGACCTGCTCTGCAACGACAACGAACTCGATGACAACAAACACTTCCAAGAATCGCTTCCAGCAGCTTGGCTCTCTCATTTCGCTTCTCCTCTACCCTACAGTATTCGACGGCGCTGACGGCTTAGTCGACCCTTCAAACTTGGAGGCGTATTGGGGTGACGGGAGGGGATCAGGAGTGCGGCAGGTGTGGGTTCGCCAGTATTTGGAGGAGCAGAAAACAGCGACTTCTGTGCAAAGCCCAGTTGGTGCTGCGGAAAAGAACGACGAGGAGTTGGCTGGTATTGATCGACGGCGTCGAGGAATTCCTAGGATCGCAGTCGGAGACGAAAGGGACTTGAAGCGGACTATTGGGATGGACGCAGTGATGAACAGTTCGAAAGAAGTCCTTCGCATGCTGCGGACTGAATGGTAACTCTGCCCCAATTGCTAGGAAGCTGAAGCTGTGGTTTTTCCCTCCAGGCGCATCATCAAAATCTTGGCCAAATCATCCAGCAATGAAGCGATAGCGGATACCATTATAAAGATAGTTACGGAAGAGGAGGAGGATGATGCAACTGCCAACGAAACAAATGGAGGGTCCGCCACCAAGCCGACAACGGGCACCCCAACGGCCGGCCAATCTTACCGAGTAACACTTTCTGCGACGACAAATCGCTTGTTTTTGGACGCTCTTGTCTTCACGGGCCGCTTTGAAGAGTACTTTCAAGTGTGCTGTGAATTTGTTACGGTATGCGTTCGTTTCGCTTCTTGCTTCTTGCTTACAATCGATTCTTACATTTGCCCGTTTTCTTTTTTCTTTTCATTTGGCAGTCTTACAGCGGCAACGCTTTCTCCCGCGTTGTCCAACGCCACATGGAGGTCACAAGTGCCAATCCGTTGAAAACCCACACCGAGCGTACATTTTCGTCAGCTTCCACGCACTTGACAGACGCGATGCAGGTCGCGCAGTTGGCAACGGCCGCAAGCGGGCAGTCGGTGTCGATGCTGGGCCAAACGGTGACGGGTGCGACGCGAGCGCTTCGGGAAGGGATTGCAACGCTGGCGAAAATTGGCGCGACGCTTGCCATGACGATGGAAGCCAAAGCCGTGTTGGACAGGGAAGGGATCGCATCGATGGCCCGTTGTGTCTGGATGGTCCAAGCCATGCTGGGGTAAGCACCACTTGTAGATAGGACTCCAGCCGGATCAGCGAGCTATATTCTAATCACTATGCACACTCCCGAAACAAGTCAACTGAGCGGATCGCTTCTCAAAACGCTGGAAACCCTTGAGCGAACGCTGGGGAAGACGGGCACAGCCGGCGCATACGCACGGTAAGTAGTCAATGGGAGACTTCCCTTTTGGCGCGGCAACAACTGACCGCCCGGACCGGAAAAAAAAAAAACAACATAATAGCGATGCGGCTTCGCTCACGCAGGAAGACATTCGGCAAGCATGCCGCGGCTACCCGAAGCCGTCCGAGGCAAAGACGCGGGCGACTGCGGCGGCGGTGATGGCGGCGACGGGATGCATGGATCCGAAAGAGGCCGGGGCAGGGGCGGCGTTGATGGAGGAGGTGTTCGCTATTGTCGAGCGGCTTGGGAAGATTGCGCGGCCGGCAGGTGCGGTGCCGGTGGGGCAGGCTGCGGTGCGGATTGCCGGCGGCACGTCGCTGGTGTCGCTGCAACCCGGGACCGGGTCCGGCACCGGGTGAGACACGCGCGTCGGGCAGCGCTGGTTTCTTATTTATTGATGTCTGACAATTCGACAATTCTCTGTCGCGACTTGCTTGTTCCTGTGTGTGTATGTGTGTGTGTACGGGAGACATTTATGCATGCAGAGTCTGACGAGAAGACGCAAGCGGAGGAGCCGAAGCACCAAGGTGGATGGCTCCGTCGACCGTGTGGGTAGGGATCATTCTTCCGCAACAAGGAGTTGTGGTTGACGTGAGAGTATGAAAAAGAAACCTCATTTCACCCCGACAAGTCAACGGAAGTGGTCAGGTGCGCGTTGAATCCGCTTCCCTTCTTTGCCCGAGGTCTCTGCCAATCTCGAGGCCAGGGCCTTTGAGGTCAGCGAATGTGCTACGACTGGGATCCGGGCAGGGCCCGGCGACGGCAGTAGCTTGGAACCGCTCGGCACCATCATCGCGCCGGCCGATTATCCCGACCACGATCATTAGCCCCCACCTGCGCGGAAGATGGCGTCGGACATCGCCGTCAATAATCCCACCGCTACGGCCACGACAGCACCGGAAAATAGTGCATCCATGATTGATTGCCACTGGTGCGCGGCTGGCTAGCCTATTTAGCCAACGGGAGCGGCTGTTTCGAAATCACGTGACCGAACCCCTTGGCCATTTGCGCAGCATTGCCCTCCTCGTGCAGCGCCATCGTTCTATCCTCCGTCTCCCTTCATCTCGCTCGTTTTGAGGCTTAACATTGTGCTCCTTTCTTTTTGTTTGAAGAGTTTCCGCATTTTGGATTCATAGTCGCGCAGCCTACTTTTCTGCGGCGAGAGTACTTGCGAAGCCTGCTTGGAGTCCTTCCACACCGCAGCGATGCCCCCGTCATCGCCCCGCATCGTGCATGCCGGCAAGTACATGTGGGCGGTTGCTTTTGCTGCTGGAATGGGGGGGATGCTGTTCGGATACGAGATCGGAATCATCAAGTGAGTATTTGCAGTCTGCCTGCATCCTTCTGTTCGACCGCGTTCAGTACATCACGACACCGTGTTCGGGAATACCTGCGTCCGGGGAGGGGCAAAGCTGTCCGTTGGTGTCTCCGCCACTAAACCCATGGGTCCAACCTTCACAGCCAAATTCTCGCCATTGACAATTTCAAGCGGTACTTCGGCATCTGGTACGATGAGGACGGCATCACATACACCGATGATGTGAAAAAAGGTATATTCTGTGCGGGCAAAGGGATTCTTCCGTGTTTTAAAAATATCTGACACCGCAAAAAGGTTTGGTCACATCATCGTTCCTGTACGGCTGTGTGGTCGGCGCTGCCGCGGTTTCGCTCTTGGCTGATGCCATCGGTCGCAAGTTCTCGATAATCCTCGGTGGTATCATCTATACGGCAGGCGGCTGCTTGCAGGCTGCGTCGGTGAAGCTCTATGTCTTTCTTCTTGCCAGAGCCTTGTCGGGAGTCTCAGTTGGAATCATGTCAATGTCGGTCCCCCTCTACATTGCGGAAACCTCTCCCTCCTCTATTCGTGGTCGATTAACAACCGTGTACCAGCTCATGATCACGTTTGGGGTAAGAGTTGCAAACATTCCCACTTCGGCTCTATTTTAGGATGCGGTAACACTGTTGTCTTAGATCCTCATAGCTTCATGCCTCAACGGGATAATCATTACCGTCTTGCGAAATGATAACACTTACAACAACGACGAGCGGCCTTGGCGGATAGCGTTCCTACTGCAAGTCGTACCTGGCCTCACACTTCTTATCCTGATGTTGCCAATGCCGCGATCCCCACGTTGGCTTGCCGAAAAGGGATTTCATGGTGAGGGCCAGCGCGTCATTGCTCGTTTAAGGGGCTTTGAGGACGAAGAGGAAGACGAAGTTGTCGTCGAGTACCGTTCGATTGTTGCCGGAGTTGAGTACGAGCGACGTATCGGCACTGCTGGCTGGAGCCAGTTGTTCAAAAAGGGCGTGCGACGACGGCTCGCACTCGGTGTCGTCAACCAGTTCTTTCAGCAGTGGACGGGAATCAATGTAATTTTGTATTACGGTTATGACCTCTTCAAGCAGCAGCTTCAATTCGGTGATTTGAACTCGTCGGTGGAGTTCATTATCATCAATGCCTTCATTAACTTTGCGTTCACGCTTCCTGGAATGTGGGGCGTTGAGCGGTTCGGTCGTCGCCCACTATTCATTTATGGAGGGATGGCCATGTGTGCCTCGTACGTAGTAGTCTTCATTTTTGGATTTGTTGCGCAGAGACTCCAGGACGAAGGACGCCCGTATGCGTGGGTAGCGGTGCTAGGAATCTATTCATTCACGATATCCTTTGCGTGCACATGGGGTCCAGTCGTTTGGACGTATCAAAGTGAGATTTTCCCACTGCGCATTCGAGCGAAGGGTACTGGACTCTCGACCATGTCGAATTGGCTGTGGAATGCTGTCATTGCCCAGATCCAGCCCTCAATCTCCACCGCCCTGTCTGCTCAATTTTTCCTCGTAAGTCAAATCTTTAGCCTTGTTTACCGTTTTAATGCCTTTCACGCCCAATCGACACAGATCTTTGTTGGCACCTGTCTCGTTATGACCGTGTACGCTTGGAAGTTTATCCCCGAGACTAGGGGCAAAACTCTAGAGGAGATGGATGAAGTTTTCAAAGACAGTGATGCAGTTCTTCCTTCTGAAAATGTTGAGTGGACTGCAACTGTGGCAGCAATGTTCTCCCTGCAAGGGATCCACAGTCCGCCAAACTCGGGCTTGCGTCGCGATGGTGGAGCTGGAAGCGCCACGGCATTTGCCCAGGCAAAGAGCTCGTCTGTCTCGCTCTCGACGTTGTCGCCGCCGTCGGCGGGAAGCTCTTCAGGTCTGCCAACTCTGGACGACATCGACAAAATGTCTTACACCTCCGCGTCGTCGAGAGGCCGCGACAAGATTCCCCTGAAAGGAGAGGGACCCCTTGCATCTCCCCAACTGGGCCAACATTCTTCGGCTCTCGATCCGAGAGCATTCTCCCAGCTCATGGCCGGAGCCACAGACTACAGTTTATCTCCAACCTTGGCCACACCTTACTCGCCCACACGAAAGCCAAAGACATCGGCGATGAAAAAGACCAGTGCGGGTACCGGGTTAGGCCTTCAGCCGCCCTACACTCCAGCCGACGATATTTCTCTGGGTGCCATCCCATTATCAGAATACTCCTACCCACTGTCCTCGGCGTCGTCGATTACGTCTTCACTGGCGAGGCAGCGGTCGCGCTCGTTCACAAGCACCATCAGCAGACCCGATGATGACCGCTCAGCCACTCCGGGCACTGGCATTGCCGCGGGGCTACCATCGCCTGGAGCAGGAAGTGGAATAGTCGGAGGAGGTGTTTGGGAATACGACCCTGCCGAAGACTGTGCAGCATCCCAGCAATTCAGTGCAAACTCCGGAAATGGTTACACCGTGGACGCGCCGCAGACGCGTCCAGGAAGGTCAATGATCGTTCCACAGTGGCCGCCGTCTTTCGTCGTTCGGCTGGGCCAAACTCGCGCCGGTCAACAACTGCAACAATCCCTGCGGTCCAGCGGCCGACGGTCGTCGGCAGATCTCTCGTCCCCTCCATCGCCCGGAGAGGCTCCACAAGCAACGGCCACACCGGTGCGACCACCGTCACCGTCGTGGCGACGCGCTGTTGGGCTGGAACCTTCAGAGCAGCGATCATTCTTTGGCTCCGGTGGCGGCGGTTGGAGAGGCCGGCAAGGCGGAACCGCAAACGGATCAACAACAAACTCGCGTGCTCTCTTCGCGCTCCCAACCGCGCCGCCGCGGTCGCCGCGAAGCCGGAGCGTCGACACTGGTCGATCGTCTGCGTCGGACGGCAGGTTTGGGCTGGGTAACTGGATGATTGAGGAGGACGACGGAGCGGAAATCTCGAGGCGCTAATGTCATATACATTTTCTACTTTTGTACGTACATTTTCTCGAGCTCTGCCGCGCACCGTGCCTGCCTTTAATGTTCATATTGTGTTTTGTGTTTCTTTTTTCTTCTCTATGTGCAATCAACTGTGTATTTTTCTTGCCTTTTCTACCCTCGCCTGAAACGTGTACTACACCTTTCCCTATTGCTATCCGACCAGCCTTGTACTTGTCATCACACTTTAGTAAAAATAACCACTGGCCTCTCCTCAAGCTTGTTTTCTTGTCTCTGTCTCTCGGTCTTCCCCTCCGGCTGCGTCAGTGGTCGCGTCGTGTCGCGAGGTCCAGTTGGGCACAATTTGGGCGGCCGGGCGGTGATAAAGGACCAATATTCTGTTGTGAACTACTGCGTCCTGGTGATTCTCGTCGTAACCTTCGCATACGCCATTAGAGTTTCAGTCATGGCCGAAAGTAGGAACTGGAGTCGGGCTGAAGATTGCATTGTTTTCTAATCATTTGCACCAGCCCCCTATACCACCTGCCGTTGTGCTTGTCCCATCCTTCCACCTCAGCAACCAGAGTAGCAACACTTGCGGCACTGTCCTCCATGGTGTGCCCGCCTTCGCCACCAGAGACTGTCGTGCGGCCATCCAGTTAAATCGAGGCTCTAGGCTGTCCAAGAACGCGTGAGGTCAGGACTTGGAGTACAAAGCTTCGGCAGACTGGAAATCGCTTCCTTTCATCTGCTTCTTATATGCACCTTGCAGAAAAAAGGTATGCGGGTTCATACACACGAGAGGAAACAAAGGCCTACAGTTCGAACGCCGAAGAAAAATTGGCGCATGGTGCAGCAACTTGTGAATTTTGAACGCCACGAAGAAAGCAAAAGAAACGATGCGACTTCTTGCTCGTCGATATCAGCGAGGCGACGCGGTTTCGACCAAAGAACTTCATCTTTCGCGCGCCTCTCTAACCAGAACCTTCATCCCGCTCTTCATATTCAGCGTCAGCGCGTTCGCGTACCACACCGACTCCGGCTCCAAAACCTCAAAATCGAACCGCCACAGCACCGTTGCCAGCACCAACACGGCCTGGAACGTCGCCATCGTCATGCCGAGGCACAGCCGCGGTCCGCCGTTGAACACGGGCCACTTGAACGGCGACTCGCGCTTCAGCGCTACCGCGCCGGACTCCTTGTCGACTTGCAACCAGCGGTCGGGCTCGAAGCTCTCGGCGTCCGGGCCCCAGAGGGATTCCATGCGGTTCATGGAGTAGGTCGACCAGGTGACCCTCGTTTTGGGGGCGATCGAGATTCCGCCGGGAAGAATGTCGTGCTGGAGGACGAAGCGCCCGTCGTTGGGCACACTGGGGTGAAGCCTGAGCGTTTCGTAGAAGCTGCAAAAGGTGGGGGACCAACAAAATTAACCAAATCAAACAGTGCATGCTTCGTCAATGCATCAAGCTTACACGGCAGTAACGTATGTCAAGTCTTTGACGGTGTCATAGGTCGGCAATCCGTCTCGCACAACAGATTCGACTTCGTCCCGAATTTTCTGTACCACATCCGGTCGCTTCGCCAGCTCAAAGATAGCCCACGACAGCGCGATCGATGTGGTATCTCTTCCTTCAAAAAAGAAAAGAGTGAGCAAATAATCATAAACCCTTGGTTGGTTCGCCAAGCCGAACCTGCAAGGAGCATGTTGATCATCATGTCCCTCAAGTCTTTGTCCGAAAGCTCGTTGCCAGCCTCATCACGGTACTCCATGAACAGATCCAGCAGGTCCTTCCCCGCCGGCTTCTCCCCCACCTCGCCTTTCGCTGCTGCCCGCCGCGCTCGTATCTTGCTGTAAGCGAACTCATCCATCACGTCGGCCATTCGCCGGATCTCGCGGTTTCGTTTCGTCGGGAGAACGGACAGAAGTTTCGCAAAGGGGTTTTGCGTATTCGCAAAGAGAACCAAACACAGACCATCAAACGCGGCTGCGAAGGCTGGCGGCGAGTTGACGTTTTCCAGACAATCTAACTTTTCGTGGAAGGCGAATTCCGCGAAGCTGGGGTGAGGGGTGGGGAGGGGGTTTGAGCAAGGGCGAGAAAAGACTGCAAGCAAGCAGACAGGGGTTTGGCACAAGTTTTGTACCTGTCTGTGGCCAAAGCGCGGAAGTACGCGTCCAAATCCAGGATTTCCCTCGATTCAGCGGCTTGTTTCAAGTGCTTAAGGAGCACAATGGTGGTTCGGTGAAAAGCTTGGCTGGAAAAGAATCGATTTGGCGACGGGTCAGCTCTCGCTATGGGCGTGTCATCCTCACGTCATCGGCTCTCGGATACTTTTTGCTGTGAATATCAACGAAGCAATCTTTCGAGTTCGCCTCCACTGGAGCGGACGGACAGGAAGGGCAGGATGAAAAAGTAGTCAGTCGCGAAAGCTCATACTTTGAGCATCAAAAGCCATACCGTTTCTCCGCTAGTGACAAAGATTCCATCTCCTAGCAAAGGGTAAAAGGAAGTCCTTAGGACATCGCCTTTGTGGTACTTTTCAAAGCCATCCCTGAGGACGTGCTGCACCACGGCTGGATCCACGGTGTGAAGGAAAGCAGGGATGCCGAACGCGTTTGGCAGATTCGCTGACCTTTCAAAAGAGCAAAAACGAGTTTATTTTTGAGACGCTAACGGCAATTTAACACGAGAGGACGGGTCTCAGACTCATACCAGTTCGTGCCAAGCGTCTTGAACGTCTCCAACAGCATGTGGTGTTCTCGATGGCGATTTTTAACGAAGAAGGGCAGGTGGCCCCACAGGTAGTGTTGTTTGGGGCTGGGGACGCCTGCGATCGGAGGCCGGCGGGTGCGGAGGTGCATTCGGATCAGCAGCAGCGCGAGTCGTACAGCGGCTCCGGCTAGTGCTGCAGATGCGGCAGCAGCTAGGAGAGATGCAGGCGATGCGCGGCGGATCACGTGCATAACTCCACCGATTGAAGAAAAAGACACACACACACAGTCTTTCTTTCTTCCATCGACCTTCGGAACACCGGAACAGGGTGGGTGGCACCAGGTGGTCCCTCCACCATTGCGGTATCTCTGCGGCCTCCGCTCCGCCTAGTGGCGTCGACAACACTCCTTGCCTTTTCTTTCATTTCTCTTCGTGTTTCCAACTACCGCAAGCAACGCGCGTCGCGGACAACCTTGCCAAGCCCCTTTCACACGTGCCTCGCACCACAGGCATCACGAGATTGAACCCAATCCCCTAGCGCTCCCCACATCACCTCCGAACTTGGCATGGAGAAGCAGCATCAGCCAAAAGACGGTTCAATCTGTTCGCTTTGTTCTTCAATCTCTTCATCTGCGATTGCTTTGCGCAAGGCTGCTGGATCTTGCAAATGTTGGAGTTTCCAAAATGAATTGCAGGTCCGGTCCATCCGGACATTCCAAGTCAGTTGTCTCCCTCCAGTTGAAACTCCGACCGTTTACAGCTTGTGAATAACAACGTGCTGTGCCTAACTGCGATGGCAAGGGGACTAGAAGCGGGAATATGAGGCAGGAGTTGGTGTATCAGTGCTGGGGAAAGTGTTGGGGCCGGTGCGCTCATCAAGTTTCTCCCCGGTTGATTTGCATGCGCTAAGAGAGTCTGGCCCTTGGTCAGAGGGGTAGTGGCAGAAGCTGCACCGTGGGGAGAATTGGTGCCTCGAGGCACGCAGAAGGAGCCTGATTATCGAGTGGATGTGGATACCTCGCTCCTTTCTGGTCACTGAAGCTGTGGTCAGTTTTTGTAGCCAAGAATGCAGGAAAATTGTCGGAAGGGGCTCTGGGCCGGAGGAACATGACCTTGATCGCCTCCTCACCGCACGAAGGAACGCTCTCCCATCAGCCGCAACCACATGTGAAAAGTCCTTTGCGGCCATCATCAGCAGCTCCTTCGAAACGTGGTAGCGAGCGATCAAACTCGCCGGCGCGCCCCCAGCCGCCGCCGTCGTCGTCGTCCTCCTCTCCCGCCTCCCAAGAAGCGACAGCGCTCCAGAATCCTGCCTGGGCTCACAGATCGCACCAAACGACTCTTCCGTGCGCAAATCGTTTGCTGCAACGAAAGTGGGATGTCGCCGCGCAGCGCGATCATCGTCGTAAAGTCCGCACGGCTCGAGCATCAATCGACAACGAGCCGCCAAAAAAGTACAGCCACCTCGTGTCGCAGGCACGAAAGCGTCGTGACGAGTATGGTAAGATGAGGACGCTTCTTAGTTGGAATGACAAGACACTATTTCTCAGCCCCTTACGTATAGACTATGCCGCAAAATTGTACAGTGAGAACAAGAATCTGTTGAGGAGGATCAAACGGCAGATTAGCGTTCCGAGGGAATTTTCACCGAACAGAATGGTTGGGCACTCTTCAGGCGCTGCCGCAGCTGCAGAACGAGAGGAAATGCTCTCTGTTCACCACCGTTCCACCCCCTCACCAACCAGACACAATCAAGACACCGTCGCTTTGACGATGAAAAGGCTCGAAAAAGGCCTGAACGAACCGAGAAAGAGAGCATTGCGGGTGCAAGTCAAAAAATCGAACGAGGTAAGCCACGGCGCAGTCGGACCTTTGGACGCTTCCTTGGCATTCAAACAAAAACAACCTCCCTCCTCAGGTACTGCTGCAACGCTTGGAAGCTTCGGCCCCTCATTACGACACGGAAAGTTTCACGCGCGAGCGCCGACGGACTTTGCACTATTTGGAAAACATCTCGCGCTTTCCACTGAAGTACGTGGTAGAGAGGGAAGCAATCGATGCAGCCCACCAGGCCGCATCCCGCGATGATGATTACAACGATGGAGTTTCAGTAGTAGGAACATCCGACGACGACTCGTTGATTGAGTTATGGGAGGAGGTAATCGGTCCAGTTGAATCAGAAGAGGAGCCCGACCCACCGAACAGCAGCGTCCCGCCCCGGTGGACGCCCAAATCACCGCTCGTTCCGCGCGTCGCAAAACTCGCCAAACTCGAACGGACCCCGGCACCGCCACCGCCGTCCCCAAAGCCACCGTCCTTGCCTTCGGAGTCTGCAAAGTCTGTCCGGCTCCCTTTTGTTCCTCGCGTCGCGCTCCTCCCGCCCCGGCATAGGAACGAGCGGGCCGAAGCACTCGCAAAGGAGAGAGCCATGGCCAAGGTTCGGCGGAGGATGAGCAGCTTGTTCGACTTTGACGACTCTGCGGATGGGTCAGGCGGCGGCGGGCCATTTGATGAGGAGATACCTGGATGGGAGCACGTGTCGGGATCGCAGAGCTGGATGGGATACAGATCGACGATGAAGGCGGGGCGCCGTGCGGCTCGGAGCGCTCCCCAGATGGAGGTTACCACCGGAACGAGGGAGGGCTTTGGTCGAACGACATGGAGCACGACCGCGAAAATGGTTTTGATAGGGGATGCATCGGTTCTGGCTGAAGAGCGAGAATTCTTCATTCAGCAGGAATTACCAAAGGTTGCCAGCATGCTGTGAAAGTCTTTGCGCTTAATCATTGGCGAAGCTTAGGACCTTCTTCTCGGAAAGGGGACTGGAGATGCAACTTTATGATCTCACAAGCACCGTTTCACGGAAGGTAACTTTTCATAGTAGTTCCACCGTGACTGTGGAGTGATATGCAACATGTAGACTCTTGATGACTATGACTGGCTCCTTGATTTGTGCAGAGGGGTAAGGTGGCATGTGTGCAGAAGCTTTTCGCTGAACTTACGGTCTAGGAGTGTGACGAAATCAATACGGTTTTGTTTTTTGACAATCGTACGTACGGCCATCCGCAAGATTTTCAGCGAATCAGCAATTCCTTATTCGTCGAAATAAGGAAGCAATTGAAGCGAGTGCACCCAGCCACCGTGGGCGGTAGCGGGGATCTGTCTTTGGTCGTCGCTTCAGCTTATTTGAAAAACGAAGAGGTAGTTCCGCCATCTTGGCAACTGAATCCAAGGTCAGTCGTAGAAGACCAATTATTTCAACCTAAACTATTAAAGTAGAATCGAGAACTCTGAAGAAATCAAGAGCCTGCTGCGACTGGCCCTAGTGAAAATGGCAAAAAAGAAATCTATTGACCCTGTCGTCGCGATCAATCTCTTGCAATCAAATATGCACAAAGACATTGTTCAAACCGTCTGCGCCAATGCTTCTTCGGAAAAATGGAATCTTTCAATTTTGATAAAAGCAGATGAAATCGAAGCTGGTGAACTCGCAACGAACTCTTTCCTGAAACTCCTGTTACAGCAACTGGACAACGCATTTCCGGAGCGGAACAAGATTAAGGCTCAGGTATTGCCGCTTGGATAACGCGCATAAGCTCTGACAATACCGTCACATTCAGCCCGGTGGAGCACCAAGCGAAACGGCGGGAAAGCTTCGCGAGCTTGCGCAATCGGCATTTATCAAACCTTTAAAGGGGTCTTGTGTAGAATCCGAAATGGTATTGCACTCTCAAATGCTAAGGCGGGCAGCGGTCGAGCACTGGGCACGCGATCACCAGTGCGAGCAAATCATGAACTTCATTTCGCGCGCAGACAGTCACTCGCTCCCTCCTTTCCTAGTGCTAGGAGCGCCTTCAATGTGCAAAACTGCACTCCTGGGCCAAGTTTTCGTGAGACTGGAGCAGAAGTATGGTGTTATAACGTCAGCGAGACCAGCTCCTGCGGCTCGACCATCCAGCGCGAAGTCTAGCTTCTCCGCCGAGGTGTCCGCATCAAGGCCAAACACTCCCGCCTGGTCCTTTCCTGATGGTACTCTCTACATGCTGGACGCGTCCCCACGAAAGTCTGTGAGTCGTCGGGGTAGTTCTGTTCCTGGTCCCACACCGGAGCGGCCCGTCATAGTTGCAAGGGTAATCGGTGTTTCACCTCATTCCTCGACCAAAACTTTGCTCGTGAGGTCCATGACGCATCAAATACTCCAAGCCTTCGGTAGAACAAAAGCCAAATGGCACCAGCAGGGCCGAGCAATCGAATCAAGTGCTTTCTTTAGCCCAAATAACTTGGACGGTTGGGGCGATACAGCTGAGCATTGGCTCTCACCAAACGGAGACGACAACATCCTTGGGCGTTTCAAGAGTGCGCTGCAGTTGGCTTCATCAGCCCGCCCAATAATCATTCTCATTGCGCACGGAGAACGCCTTTCGGACCCCCAATTCACTCAGCACCAGTCGCTCTCTTCCATTACCATCACTGGCCCTGATAAGCCCACCGCTCCCTGGCTGGCCTGGCTTCTGCAGGACATTCCACCGTTTGTCCGTCTTGTTATTTCGGCAAACTCCCGTTCCCCGACCGCCATTGTCGCCCAAGGCATAATCACACGAGCCGCCCCAGAAGCTTTGGAGAAGGCAATAAAGGCAACCGGCTCCGAGGTTCCTCCGTCGAAAAGCGAGATCGAAGCCGCAGTGGCTGCAAATATACTCGAAATGGGCGGCTTGATTGCGCCGGTTGTCCGTGCTTCTGTGAAGAATTGGCTTTTGATTGAAGGAAGGAAGTTTACTTCAGAGAAGATTGACGCACTGCAGGCGGGGTTCGAGGCCGCTGAATCGAATTCCGATAGTGTCGTCCCAGGCAGAATGGCCAAAATGCTTTACGACGTAATGAAGCAAACAAAGCGAGACGAATGGAAGAATCTTCAGCTCCCGAAAACTATCGAAGAGGCTATGGACCAGACTTTGGAGAATTTAGAGCGAGAGATCGGGCGGGAACCGATTGAGCTTCTTGCATGCCTGATTGCGGTCAGCAAGCATGGACTGTTTGTCACAGAGTTGATGGATATGGTCTTGAATGTACAAGGTGCAGGAGCTATCTCGGTGGGTACTTTGATGATTGAAACGACTTACCACTGATTGAATGTATAAGCGTAAGGATTCTCAGTTGCTGCCGCTCCCTTCCATTTCGTCCCTAGCAATTTTTGTCGCTGCACTTCACGCCCTGAATCCATGGACGCAAAAGCAAAGCATCTTTGGCGGCGAGCTTTTGGCATTTGACGGTGCCATGGATTTCAAGAATGCCGTATTTGAGCGCTATATGGCGCATTCTCGGGACTCGTCGTTCGTCTTCCGGCTTCGATTGGCCGCTTACTTTGAGAATCTGATGACAAGAAATGATGACTCGCCGAGTGCTGGTATGCCTTTGGCACATCTTAACAGAGTCCAGACAGAGCTTTTGTTCCAGCTTGCTCGGTGTGGCCAGTGGTCGCGTCTCTTCAAGATTGTGGCCTCTTTAGACTTTCTTCTAAACCTCATCGTCTGCAAGGTAATACTCGCCGTTGCACTTTTCGTAGACTCTTATTGCTCACTTTAATCTTTTGACAAAAGGGTCCTTCTGGTGCCGTGCTTGAACTGCAGGACGTAATCAGTTATGGCTCGACATCATCAGAGATAACCGAGCCAGAACTGACCTCCCTGACTCAACTGTCGCAATGGCTTTCGAGATTAAGATATCTACTCGCTGACCTACCTCCCCGACTTTACCGAGGTCTCCTTGAAAAACTAGCACAAGCTGAAAGTACGGGAGTAGGGTCAGACATAAAAAACGACCTTAAAGCTTGTCAGCCCACCAACGAGCACCTTTCGACCCACCATAACTGGACTCCACTCACACACTCAACAAGCATGATAGAGGCTATGAAGTTCACCGATTATTCCTCAACATCCTACATTATTCCCAGAAATGACCCACGTATTCGCAAGCACCCGACCACAGAACATCCGATACTGAATTTTGGCATTGACTTCCACACACGACCGAAGGCTACAATCGTTGGCATCAAGGAGAACTCAGAACTCACTCCTGCCTTGCAAAAAAGGATCCACCATAACGGTGTTACGTTCGTCGCGGCTTCATGTGACGGAAAGATTATTGCTACAGCCGGAAGTCGCGGTGTTCTTCGACTCTTCGACTCATTCACCATGTCAGAGATCGGGACGTACACCTATGTCGGAGGTGGATCCGGCCGGAACACCATCCAGCCCAGCGGGAATCCGGCGCTTTCCCCGTCAACAAACTGCACTCCCAACGTGCTCCCAGTGATGGAGATCAGCTACTTAGCTTTCGAGCCCAGCAAAAGCAAAGCTGGCCACCTCATCCTGTCAACCGTAAGCGCAAACCCCAGCGAAAATCGCGTCTTAGTATGGGCCCTCGAATTAGAGCAAGTTATTTCGACCATAAGTGGGAAAAAGGCCGGTGCATCCATCCCAATGGTGTCCGTTGGCCTTCTGTGTGATCGAAACGGCAAAACCAGCTCCCTCGCGTTTGGATACTCTGTGGCAGGTGTCCTTGCCGTTTGGAGCGTAAAACGGCAGACTTTGCTAAAGAGCATTAAAGGAGATGCGTGTGACAGCACATCAAATCTGCCTGGGTTTGCGCGCGCCTCCGCTGACGGGCGCTTCATCGCTTTCGGCGGCTCTTCTTTGAAATTATTGGAGGTGGCGACCATGTCGGTTGTTTGGGTTCTTCCCATCGCTCTGGAGTCAGACGGGCTGTATTCGCAGCACATGCTGTCGCAGATTTGCTTTGCCAAAGACGGGCTTACGGTGCACATATCCACCCTGCGAGAAGAGCGAGGCGAAACCGGAAATGGCGGGGAAGCTGGGCTCTCCGGTGCAGGCGGGTCGCGAAAAGTCCCTGCGGTCAGCCACTGCTTCAGTATCGACGCCTTCCAGCAGCAGACTTTGAGACACGTTGCGTCGGTGCCAGGACTGAGCACAGGTCTTGCTGTCGCATCAGACAATCGAACGCTCCTTTTGTCGACGCTGGACGGAGCAGTCCACACTATGGACTCATTTTCGACGACTGGTGTGCGCACCCAAGAGGGAGGCGCCGGAATTTTGAACCTGTGCACCGTGGGTGACGATCAGTCCGAACTGGCTTTGGCCCTTGCATCCGGGCATGTCGTAGTCAAGGCAAGTCAAGGCGGTGCCCCCCTTAACAGCTCAGTGAATCCAGCCCAGCAGCCCGCGGCCATCACAGCATCGTGTATGAGTCCAGACGGCAACTTTTTGTGCTTGCTCGAAGCCCAATATTCGTCAAGCTCGTCGCTACCTTCGCTGTTCGCCCAGGCCTACGTGAAAACTCAAAGCCCAAGTTTCGCCAATCTAAACAGCATTTTAAGCAATGCTCGCCAAGAACGATCATCTTACAATGCCACGGCCCAATCTGCTGCCGAATCTCGCATTTCTCTTGCAAACTCCAAGTATTCCAGCCGCCACTCATCGGCGGGCTCTGTCCGCTCGCAAAAGCAAGGTCGAGCAAGCACCGCATCGCCTTCAACTGCAACGCCGCGGGATTCCTCAGTCACAAAGTCCATTCCATCTGACCTGACCTCCTCCTCCCAGCCTCCAAAAAGCCGGTCTTCACTCCAGGCTGGGTCTCAGTCAAGCACAACTGCCATTGCGGTCTACGAAACATCCAGCCGCAGGATCGTTGCATGCATCACAGCCCCCGGCACGCACATTTTTGTGGACGTTGAACGCGGGACCCGCGGCGTCGCCGACGTTGGCGCACTGATAACAGGCACCACATCCGGCACCGTCCATCTTTGGAACTGGAGCTCCTTCGGCGAGCTCGTCCGGACACCCTCCGGCTTCCCGCGGCTCATCTGGCCCGCAGACTCGTCCCGCACCGTCGCCGCCGCCATGGAGATTGCCGTCCTCGACCGCGGATACTGGGCCGCCGGGTACGCACTCCACCCGACCCAGTCCTGGATCGCCGTCGC
Source organism: Zopfochytrium polystomum (assembly GCA_025765615.1). Taxonomy (NCBI): domain Eukaryota; kingdom Fungi; phylum Chytridiomycota; class Chytridiomycetes; order Chytridiales; family Chytridiaceae; genus Zopfochytrium; species Zopfochytrium polystomum. The sequence goes on from JAIVFJ010000026.1 coordinate 138,480, forward strand.
GGCGATGGAGGGCTCGCTCGGTGACACCGCGGCGAGCGTACCCTGCTGCTGGGTGTCGGTCTGGGACATTGACGCCGGCACTCCGCTGGTGCGCGTCGGCGACGTCGGGGTCGACCCCGCGCGGCTCTGCTTTGGTGGCGGCCCGCTGACCCCGCCCCGCGTCCCGGTGCACTGGGGCGCCGCCGCCGGCGCGGACCCTGGCTCTGCGGTGCTGGTTGTCGGTGCTGTCAAATTCGACTTAACCAGCGAGCACACAAAGAGCGGGACGACCATGACCGCGACGGTGAGAGAACGCGTTGAGCAGCTGATACAAGGCGTTGTGTTGGGCGGCGGTGGGATTGGTTCCGGCAGCTCAGCGAAATCGCGGAGTGTTACAGCCACGACGCAAGCTTGGGACGATGATGGAGTTGCCCCGATGGCTGTGGCTGCCGGCAGCGATATTTACATTGTCGTCGAGGACAGAAACGCACTTGGGGAGGCGTACCATCGGGACAGTTCCAATGGGAGCGACGGAGACGCGGGCAACACCCCGACGGACGGCATGCCAGTGATAACTCTGACTATCGATACTTTGTCACGTGCGGGATCCGCTGAAGCCACCTCGGATGGTCGCAAGGCACTCGGGCAGCCAGCGACGATTGACGCACCTTTTCAAGACGGTTCGCATGTTGAAATCCTGAGACACATACCTCACCAGCGAATTGTGGATGTTTTCGTTCTCACAAGAGAAAATGAAGCACCATCAGTAGCAGAGAGGATAGCCCCATTTCACGTTGTAGTTGTGACGTCCCTCGGGACAGTCACTTTGTTTGAAGTTCACACCAATTCGGTCGGTGCCAGTCCGTACAATACCAAGCCCTTGCTCTCATCCCCTTCCTCAGTCAAAATTTTGGCTGTGTGGCATGCCGGTGCAGCTATCGTTGGAGCAAGAATTCAACGCATCGCCGTTGACCCCGAAGCAGCTGAAAATCTGAAGGAGCATGGTGGAGAGCAGTGGAACTTGGTTCTGTGGGGTCGATCCAATTCATGTTGGATAGTGCGTACGAGCGTCAGTGCGTCATTTGATTGACCTTAATTTATTCGGATATTGGCTTCGACCCACACTTTTCTTATTTTCTCTTGCTGGCCTTGTCCTCTCACTTTCCTTTGGCAAATCACAAACCTCCTAAACTTCAAGGCTGGTTGGGGAGTCTTTTCGCAGCGTCTGCTCGATTCGCAGCAATCTTCGACGCCCATCTCCGTTCATCAATTCCCAACTTTAGGATGCGTGGTTGCGAGAAAACGTCTCCTCGTCACCATATTAGACGGTTCAGCTGCTTTCATGTTCTTTCGGGTGTCCTACGATACTTAGACAGAATTAAAAGAAACTACGCTTTCAAAGTTTGGACCAGCAATGTAGAGCAATGTGTCGTATTTGGGCCGCACTTCCCGGCGCTGACCCTTGCTGCACGACATCACACAGCTGACGCTTCCGCTGAAACCTCCATCATACACAAGACTTTAAAAAACCCTAAAAAACCCTAATAGTTTCATCCGTCCAACAACCTCGCCACGACCAGCTCAAAGGAGCTTAGTTGGCCTTCTTCCGGAAAGAGCAGCCCTCTGCATCACAATAATTGTTGGGGCGAGCGGTTAGTTTGTTCCAATCGAATCGCCGATTTGTTTACCGGTCAGGCGGGCCTTTCCACCGGTTGGCTGGGAGAGGACGGTTGCGCAGCTGCCGCAGAGGACGACGGTCTGAGCGTGGCTGAAGACGGTCGTGATGTTGAAGCAGCCTGGGATCAAGTGGAAGTTGATAGTTGAAGAAAGAGGAACAGGGGGCGATCTAGATTAATGTCCATCCAGATCGATCGACGCCCCCCAATCTGCAGAGAAAAACAGACCTGGGCACTTCACATCCATGAAGAAAGAGTTGGGGCTCTGCACAAGCCTCTTGAGCTTGTGGGCGCGCTTCTCGCTCGCCTCAAGCGGGTTCAGGAGATCGACGGCAAGCTGTGAAAGGGAAGAGAGCGATTTCGAGCAATCGAGCGATTGGGGTCAGATCTGACGGAACGGACACTGCTGGGTCGATCGAGCGATTCAGATCTCCCAAACTGAAAACACTTACGGGCATGACTATAGTAATCGGGAAGAGGAAACAATGCGTTAGAACGATGCTGATCAAGGGAGTCGGTGTGGAATGCGGTGGGATGGGATGGGATGGGATGGGATGGAGGGAGTGGGTGGATGGGACTGTTCTCCACCTGGATTTGCAAAACGAGAATTCTTTTACAAGCTGACAAGACCGACTCATTCCAAAAGCTGCTGTGGTTGAGGTCAAGCACGAAACTGCTGTGCCGCACTTTCAATTCCCAAAGCAGTAGCAGCAAGATAAACACCAGGTACGGGATTAGCAGAGTTGTGCGCTCAAGGTTGAATTGTAATTGTTCAAATGGAAAGTATGCAGCTTCGGTGCTACAACATTTTTCATCGTTTTGATTGATCGAGGGAATGCGAATTCTCCACGGATACTTAACAACCTTGTGAACATAAATCAGGAATCTCCAGCTCCTCATTTGAGGCCACACGAAGGTTGATGATGCCAAAAGTGGATTTGTAAAATGGTGTTCTTTCGCACACGGTTCACTGCTGAAATATGTCCAGTTTAAGTCTACCTGCAACGGCGGGCTTCCCATTGCTGCCAATACACTTTCCCAGATGTTTCGTAGCTGTGCGAAAGGGGTCGTTCCGGAACTGCGTGGGACTTGACCGTGAAAGCTTGGCTCTCCATGGCGAGGAACCGCACGAAAGTCATAATCGATTCGTACCCGATACTTTTCTTCTGCTGCTGCAATTTCGGGAAACCGTTCCAGCGTGCAGGTGACATTTTCAATGTCAATAATTTAATCTGTTCCGCTTCCGATCTGGAAGTTCAATTATTTCATTTGTTTGTTGCTTCAACGACATGTGTAGAATTCTTTTTTTTTTTTTTTGTTGAACTTCGAAGGCCGACGATGGCGCTGAGAAGGGAACAAAATTATTTCGTGTTCCAAGTCGAGCGAGCAAGAAAAAAACACTCGACCCTTTTCTGCGCGAGAGAAGAGCTCTCAGCGCAGCTGCACAAATCCTTTCAGAGAGTGCTCGCTCCAGGACAACCATTTTGTCGTGACAGCCCAACAAAGGGCTTTTATAATGAGTCTTTTACAGTCAACACCGGTAACCCAAGCGGACCAGAAAGTATTTTAAACCGCGTTCGCGTCGACGTAGTTTTTTGTCAACGTCAGCCCCTTCTTTTTCCATGCTGTGAGCCCTCCTTCCAAGAACGAAACATCCTTGTATCCCATACGCGTCAGCGCATCAGCCGCAATTGTTGATCGCGTTCCATTTACGCAGTACAGTATTATCTTCTCATTTTGGTTGGGAACACGCGCTTCCTGGCGAGCAGCGGGGGGGTCAAAGTCAGCCTCCAAGTGAAAAAGTAAGAAAAGGAGACATAACTCACTATTTCCTTCTCCAAATTCCCTCGCCCAGTGTAAATTGCTGAAGGGATGCGCTCCTCGTTCCACTCATAGGGCTCCCTGCATAAACACGCGTCAACCATGACAATTTGAACACCAAAAATGAAATATGCGGAACAGAGTACTCTACTCCAAGTGGCTTTCTCACCTAACGTCGAAAACGTGGAGCACGGGCGAAGGAATGTCAGGTCCACGGTACTTGTAGATTTCTGCGATCTCGTCGGCTGTGATATGCTTCACCCCGCTCGATCTGAGTCGGTCCACATACTCAATGAAGAGGCTCGCCGACGGAGTTGTCTGCCGAGAAAATGATTTTGAGATGGCGATGTCGAAAGAGGCGGAAAATACGCCAGGGCCGATCGCCACGTTCCTTTTCTTCTCTCTGATTGGCCTTGCGTGGGATCGGCCCGATGGCGCTTAGAAAGCTGATTTGGAGTGAAAAGGTACCTTGGAAAAGAGGCGGGAAGACGGAGCATTGGTCGATCGCACAAGGCCAGCGAAGCGCGGAGCGCCCAAGACAGTGCGGCGGAAGATGGACATGGCAACTTTTTGACTTCCCTCAAACGGCTCGGTTCAACCCTGCGCGTTGTTCAGTCAACCATTCTCACTCCTCTTCCCACTTTTACTAGCATTTCACTATTTGCACAAAATGGCTGCCCGAATGCCGACCCAAGGTTTTGAAAACGAGATCGTTGTATTTGATACAGCCGATCCCGCAAGCGATCCACCCCAGCTTTCCGTCATCTTTCTGCACGGCAGAGGTGGAAATGCGCACGAGTTCTCTGGTGACCTGTTCGGTCCCATTCTGCCAAGTACTGGGCTCGGCTTGCGCGAATCAATGCCAACGGTTCGCTGGGTCTTCCCAAGCGCCAAACCGCGCTGGTCCTCGGCATTCCAAGAGACAATGAACGAATGGTTCGATCTTCCCTCTCTAGCTGACGTTCATGCGGATCCGGAGAGGCAAGCTGAGGGGCTGATCGACGCAGTCAACTTCCTTAAGCGGCTGGTTGAGAGTGAGGTAACGCTTCAGAGCGGACGATGGGAGCGGGTCATCATTGGAGGCGTGAGTCAGGGAATGGCAACGGCGGTAGCCGCCTGGATCAAAGAAGGATGGTCGATCCGCCTGGGTGGGTTCATCGGGTTCAGCGGTTGGGTTCCGGAAGTTGAGCTGGGGAGTGCAGGGCTGTGTCCCCAAAAAGGTGACGGCGAGGGGAGACAACATGCTGACGAGAAGCGCGTGCCACCCCTGCTGCTTGTCGGCCACGGCGTGGACGACGCCTGGGTCGACGTTCAGTTTGGACGTGAGGCGTTCGCGCGGCTGGACGGATTGCGGATTGAGGGCTGGGGATCGTCTTCTCTTTCGCGTTGTCATCCGCAAGAGGCTCCCCGGTGGCGCGAGTACTCTGGCGCGGATCAGGAAGGCCACTGGCTCAAGGAGCCAGAAGCGTTGGAGGACATCAAGGCCGTGCTGGGCGCCGCGCTCTCCTCGCTCTCCTCGCACTCGATATGACCCCACCCACGAACAACAAGAGAGCGCCTACCTATCTACAGAGTTGGAATCATTGCTGGTCGGTGTCGATGCTGGCAGACTCAGCAATCTTGCGATCGCGACTGCTGATTGGCCGCGCAAGATCAAATCAACAGCCAATCGTTGCGCTTGCTTTGGTGATTTTGCTCCACGGGCTTTCTCTTTTCTTTTGTTATGCATCAAAGACCAAAAAAGAAAGAGAAAAATTAGAAAAGAGGGCCGCAAATAATAAACAATCAAACCCCGAGCGACTCCCACAACATGATCGTGCAGAAGTATGGCGGTACGTCAGTCGGCACTGCCGAGCGCATGCTCAGCGTCGCGGAGATCGTGAGGTACGTGCGTGTGGATACAGGGCTAGGTTGCTGCTTCAGAGCGGCGGAGCGGTGTGCTAACAGCCGCACGCAGATCGTCTTCAAAGGCGGACCGCGTTGTCGTCGTACTGTCAGCTATGAGCAGCTACATTAAAAAGGAGGGGACCACAAGCATGTAGGCATTGTCCCTGCAAGATGCACAGGCTGCCCTCGCTTACAGTTTGTTTCAGGCTCCTCGACGCGGCCGAAGATATTTTACTGCCCAACTCCACCCTCTATCTGGACATTGTCGATAAAATCGAGGCCAATCATATGAAGGCGGCAAGAGAGGCCATCTCTAACGAAACGATCAGACAAGAGCTCGAAAAATTCATCGCCTCCGACTGTCAAAGACTTAGGTCCTTCATGTCGGCTGCTGAAGTAGGTGCACTGGACTACACGGTTCTTTGGCCCTTGCGAGGTTGTCTAAAAAAATTGGTGCCTGATCCCCAGATTATCGACGAAATTTCGCCTCGGTCAAGAGACGTGATCATCAGTTTTGGGGAGAAGCTGTCTGCGCGCATCTTCTCGTCGGTTCTTCTGGATAAGGTGGGTTTCCGCTTGATCTGCACTGCCGGTATACGCCAGAGTCTAAAGCTGGTTTCGCAACGAAGGGAATCAAATCAGAGTTTGTAAATCTGGACCGACTCGTGCAGAAGCAGTTCGACGTGAAGAGCCTGGACCAGAGCTTCTACACGTATCTTTCTGAGAGACTGGCCGAGACGATCAATGCGCTGGACTATGACTGTGTGCCAGTGGTGACGGGCTACCTTGGGCCGGTCCCGGGATCTATCTTATCCACCATTGGTCGCGGCTACACAGATCTTACTGCTGCGCTCATTGCTGTGGGCTGCAAAGCAGCAGAGCTACAGATCTGGAAAGAAGTCGATGGTGAGCGGAATTCGAATCCATTGGCCTTGTAGCCATTTTCATTGACCAAATTTCTGTAGGAATCTTCACCGCTGACCCAAGAAAAGTCCCCTCGGCGAAACTCCTTCCATACATTTCACCGGAAGAGGCCGCTGAGCTGACATACTACGGATCGGAAGTCATTCACCCCTTCACCATGGAACAAGTCATCCGCGCCAAAATCCCCATCCGCATCAAAAACACGTTTAAGCCCGAGGGCAACGGTACCCTCATTTTGCCAAATGCCAAAGCAGCAAAAGCTGTGAACGGCGTCCACGCGAACGGCGTCCACACCAACGGCGATGCCTCTGCGAAAGGTGCGAGCGTCGCGAACGGCGTAGGCCACCGAGCTGCGACGGCTGTAACCATCAAAGACAGTGTCATTGTCGTCAACGTGCACTCCAATCGCAAATCAGTCTCCCACGGCTTTCTCGCAAAAATCTTCTCTATCCTTGATCGCTTTGGCATTATCGTCGACCTCATCTCGACCAGCGAAGTCCATGTGTCCATGGCGATAAGTCCGAACATTTCCGAAGCGAAACTTACGGGGGCCTTGAAAGAACTGGAAACATACGGAACGGTGATTGCTGCTCTCTTTTGTTCTTCTTCGTTCACGGTGCTGACTCATATTCGGTGATCAGGTTGACTACCAGTCGGAAATGGCCATCGTTTCACTCGTCGGGAGAGAAATGAGAAATTCCGTTGGTATCGCCTCTCGCATGTTTGGCGTTCTTGCTGAGAACAATGTTAATATTGAGATGATTTCTCAAGGCGCATCCGAGATCAATATCTCGTGCGTTATCGAGGCTAGTATGGCTGTGACAGCTTTGCGCGCTATTCATGATGCTTGTGTACTTTGACAGTGCAGGATTGATTGATTTTGATTGAAATAAGACAACGGTGTGTTTATTATCATCCCCCCCCTTGGCGCCCAATTGGAAAGACATCCAAAATGATGTAAACGTTGGCGTAGACCAGATGAAAGAAGTACCAAACAGTGCAGGCTGGAGCTTGCAGCGACTATACCGCAAAACTCACCCCAACATGCGGCGGCGGGCGAAGCTCCAAGATTTTTGCGCTTTTTTAAGGAACGGTGCGTCATGTCTTCTCCCAAACCTGCCACCGCCGAGGTCCTCATAGATCTCCCCGACGACTGCGTCCTCGCGTCTCTGCTCTACCTCGACGCAAGGTATGCGCCCCTTCACCGTGATTCCGGCCGATCGTCCCCACCAGACCCGATTTATCTTTGAGGAAACCACTTCTCTCTTGCCAGTCTTCGTGGCAGCGTGAGCGCGTCAAGGGCATGCAATCGAAACTCACGCTCCCCGACTCTCATCACCGCCACCCCTTTTTCCCACCTGCAGGCAGCTGGTTGCATGTTCGCGTCTCTGCAAAAAGTTCAAGCGCTTGATCGAGCATCCCTCACTGTGGCGTTTTGTGGAAATCAAAGGCTCCGTTGTTGAGGCAATCGGCCTCATTGATCACGCACTTATCCGTCGAGCACCCCTGATCCGGATTCTTTCGGTCGAAAAGTGGGCGCGTTTCTTGTCGCCACTAAATGAGACTATAGCTAAATCACCCTTCCCACGCACAGTGTCACTTTTTTGGAGGGGATCATCCCAGGCGAGTCAGAGGCGGCGACGGACCTTCGCCAACACTTTCTTTCCAGTTTTGATGGCCTGATGAAGCGGGTCGGACCCAAGTTGGAAGAGCTCCACATCTCCGACTCGCTGGATGATGAGTCCGCAGAGCACACCTTGAAAAGAGCTAGAACTCCGATTGTGGGGTCCTCAAGCCTCTCTGTGGCAGCGACGACTTCGTCATCATCCTCTGGCTTGTTCACAGAAGCCCAAAGCCTTCTCGGGTCCGTTGCCGAATACTGCAAAAATATCAAACGGTTGTCCCTTGAGGGTTCCGAAGAGGCGGACACGATTGCCGACTCCACTATTTTGATGCTTACGAAAAGCTGCCCACTAGTTGAAGAATTTCGAGACAACGAAGCAAGCGGGATTTCTGCGCAAGCGTTGAAGTTTATGGTGGATGGCTGGAAAGAGCTTAAGTCATTGGAAGTCAACACGGAGCTCACTGATGTCTCCTCTTTCGCTGCCACTGTTGCGCTCTTCGGATCACGGCTCAAGCGCCTGTCCTTGACCCACTTTCAAGACTCACTCTCTGTTATCCCCGTTTCGAACTCCGATTCGTCCTCCACCACACCACCCTCCAGCCGGCTCGACTTGTTCGTTCGCGCCCTCAAGGAGTTGAAATCTCTCGAAGTGTTGGCGATCGACCTCTCAAACACTCCTCATATGGACGGCCTGAATCCGGAAAGTATCTCGCTCATTCTGGACGCCTGCCCGAAACTCCAGGGGCTGGAATATTTCGCGCCGATTGATGCATACTTTGAGGATGACAATAACGACCCATTTGGTGACGTGCAATCGATCCAATCTGGTCCAGGCGGGAAGGGCGATTCCGGCTCCTTCTTGCGGCGCCGCGTTTTCCAAGCAGAGCTCAGCAGCGACGTCCACTCTCGCGCCGAATCCGTCGAGACGGCGTCCGTCACGTTTGCTCGCCCATTCCGCGAGAACCTGTCGGTCGTCACTAGGGAAGATGACGAGTACGACGAAGTCACGTCGATGGCACCAGGACTTCCCTCGCCGAACACGTTCAGCGCGCCGTTGGAACTATTTGGTACATGGTACTCGAAAGACAAGCTTTCCATCAGGAAGAGAGCGGCGAAGACGCTCAATCTCGAGGACGAGACTGGGTTTTTTACTGGAAAGTACGAGCAGTTTTTCACACTGCTGGAAAGGGTCGCCGATATGTGCACGAGCCGGAACGTCACCCTCAACCTCGCTTGGTCCATATGACCACTTTTCAAAATCTCATTGGCGAATAAATACATTATCGTAGATACTTCTATGTAGGCATCGCTCTTTCACAGGCTAGGTGTGCATTGGTCGCAGCGCGGATCCCTTCTGTGGGGGGCTCAAATTTTGGTTGGGAAGAATTTGCAGGGAATGACAAGCGAAGAGCGCCAAGAACGACTGTTTGACCCGCCACTATGGATTCAACGGCGCGCCGCGGTGTCGGGCCTGCTGAAAGAGCACGCGCTTCATCCAACTGCGATACTCGACCTCGGCTGCGGCGAAGGCGCCCTGCTGGAGATACTCCTCAACGACACGAGCTTCGTGCGGCTCGCCGGCCTCGACATTGCCCGCGACGAAGTCGTCCTCGCCGCATCCCGCTGCCAGCCTTCGCGCCGAGACTTTGACTACCTGCGCGGAATGCCAATGACCGTGTCGTTGTACTGCGGCGACCTTTTGTCCCTTGATGATCGGCTCGCAGGGTACGACGCGATTGTCCTGGCCGAAGTGTGGGTATGATCGCTGGTTGGGGCAAATGTGGCACCCGCGAAGTCCCCTCACGGTTTTCCGGCAGGCAGTATTGAGCACCTCGATCCGGAGCCTTTCGCCCGACTCCCCGAAGTCGTATTCGGCTCCTATCAGCCGGGAGTCGTCATCGTGACCACCCCCAACGCCGAATTCAACGTTCACTTTGAGCAGCTCCGCTACGGAACGAGTGAAAGTAGCTTTCGCCACCCCGACCACAGGTTCGAGATGACTCGGAAGGAGTTTCGCCACTGGTAGGAGGATAAACTGTGTATTTCGGGATCGTGTGGCATTTTATGAGGACATAGCTGATGTACCTCGACTCGCGAACGGACCCTTTCTCTGATCCTTCTCGAAAACATAAACAAAGGTGCGACACCGTCGCGGAGCGGTTTGGCTACGCAGTCAGCCACTGCGCAGGAGTCGGGTTTCTCCCACCGCCTCCCCGCGACCGTCGACCGGTGTCGGCCGAGAACGAAAACGACGACGGCAATGTCGGACCCTGCACCCAAATTGCCCTGTTCACCCTCCCGCCCCGCCCCTCCCCCTCATCCAACCCGACCTCAACGACAACAGCGACACTGGCGCCCCTTCAACGCCCCCACGACCTTATTGCCGAGATCACCTTCCCGTTCTACGACTCGCGCACGTCCACCGACGCCGAGATCCTCGCGGCACTGCGGGCGGCCGCGGCGCGCGTCGTCGAGTGGGAGGTGTCGTGGCGGGTGCACGCGTCGTGGACGTCGGAGCGGAAGCGGATGCGGGAGCCCGAGTACCGAAGGAGGATGGCCTCGATGTGGCCGGCGGCGAGAGGAGCGCAAGGCGCGGAGAGCGATGCGCTGAGGCGGGTCGAGATTGGGAGGATATGGAATGAGGATTGGGTTCTGAGGCAGAAGGCGGGCAGCCTGGACAGGGTCCGTGAGGCACTGGCGTCGGAGGTGGGCTCGGAGCTGTTTGCGTCGCACAAGGAGCTTCCGGATGTGGTGGACGTTCTCTTTGAGCTGCCCTTTCCGGAGCCGCAAGAGGAGGAGCCTCCGTATTATCGACAACCGGAAAGTGTTAAGTCTGACGATGAAGAGGACGAAAGGGAGTTTGCGGGAGCGCCCACTAGCAACGTTGATGTTTGAAAGAATGCTTGAAATATGCCTGCGCGTTTGTATGTGTGTGTGTCATAGTGTGTGTGTGCGTGTGCGGCCTAACCAAACCAAACGAATTTCCAAGGTTGCAGGAGTGATGTTCGCATCCCCTCGCGTCGGCCTCCCCGATTTTCGCTCGACGCCAGCCGCTGTTCTTTCAGACGCTCATTTCCCCTTCGAGCAATCCATTTCGGGAGACTGAAGACGGACTGGTAGTGTGAGCACTACCTCGTGTCTGCAAGGCTTGAGGACTGCGCCTTGATCGACCAAAAGGCCAACAGATTATAACACGAGTGAAAGTGGATGCGTTTGTGCGAAACCATACTTTTTTGCCATTTGAATGTGAGAAGCCAGTTGGGCATTGGGAAAAAGCAATTCTCAGTGCTGATTCAGCGTATGCAAATAAGGGCATCTGTCACCAGACTCGCTCAACGAGTGCCCATGGATTAGAAATACGTCATTATGTATTCTTCCGGCAGGGGCATCCCACCTCACATGGTATCACACTTCAAGAACCAATCAGAAGTAAAGGTAAGTAAAGATCACTCCAACAATAAGAAAAAAAAAGAACAACCACAACAGCCGCCACGAGTGGAGCAACAAACAGCAGAGCCGTGGGGAGGGGTCCAATGGGAAAGACCGCGGTAAGCAAGTGCACACCTTTTCGCGCATTCAGCCGGGCGTTGGCGAGACAGAGGAGAGGCAAGGGAAAGCGCCGAACGCATTTGACCCCGTGGCAGCGCTCTCTTGTCTTCCAAGCACCCAAACGATTTAGCCGCGCAGAAATAGGAAACACGCAGCCATGGCATACTCTAGGCGCGTTTCACGCTCTAGAACCCAAGGAGAAACCTCGTCCATAGCCCTGCGTTGGAAGCCCACCGTGGAGTGTTGCGGAGAAGAACGAACATATAAAAGAGAAGAAGATGAACCCAAAGAACATTCGAAACCGGCAGAAGATCCGAAAAGGGAGGGACAAAAACAAGGAAACGTTGACGGGTGCATCAAAGGGCGTTCCAAAGCGAGACCGCTCGTTGTCGATGAGTGATGGGGGTGTTGGGGCGGAGACCAAAGCGGATGCATTGTGATGCCCGCGAAATTGAAGGGTGCTCGATGAGCTGTTGGAGGATTGCAGCAGAACAAGATCTACAGTCGAAAAGAGGGCGCTTTAACGTTTTGGAGAACTGTGGCAAGAGGAGAACTCTATCAAAGACGCAACACTCACTGTTGATTCACCAGGGTGCATCTTGCGGAATTTCGAGTAGGCTGCGCAACTATAGTCGAAGTGCTTGATGTGGACCGTGGACCGTTGGACGGCTTGTCTTGCAGCGGCGGGGCGGCGGGGTCTTTGGGGAGGGGGGGGTTGTGTGAGGTTGGATTGAAGCATTTGAATTAGACTAGAGACTTCACCATTCAGAAGGATGGATCTTGAAAGGAAAGCGGCTACGATCGAAAATTCATGCTTTTGACATTTCTTCAGGTTCGGCTCGTGCGAATTTCGAGAGGTGGAGGCTTGCTTAAAGGGCACGACCTCGCTTCGTGGGTCAGGTAGGGGACGACGGTGATGGATCTTGGTGGACCGACGTGCAAGCGACGGACGAGCGAAGGAACTGGCAGCGCATTATTCTTGAACGATAAGGGCTCGGTCGTGTTGACAATACTTTGTTTGTTTGCACTGGAAAATTAAGAGTGGGAAGGGAGGGCGCCTATTGAATTCAGAGTGCACTGCCGGAGGGTCTTATATAGGGAAGTAGGAGAATAGGGTGAGGGGAGAACGAGAAAAGAGAGAGGGAGAGAGAGAGGAAGAATTGTCTCGTGATGGACGAACAAGAGCAATCGTTCGGGTGCCCGAGACGGTAATAGCAATGACGACGAGTTACGAACGACAAAACCCGACGTCTTCGTGCTCTGTCTGTCTCCTGGAAGCTCTTTGTCCTTCCTGCTCTTCGGGAACAGACAAGGGGAGTCTGGGCTCGGAAGCGGCCACGAAAAAGAACAACATCTTTCGGGTGCGGTTCACGGGTGCACCCGAGAAGGGAATTAGGGAATTGATTGGTCCGTCGTGGCGTCAGCAAGAGGCACGAAAGACAATTGCTCCCGCCATCCGCGCGTCAACCGCATCCGAAAGTATTTGTTCTTGTTTGTGGTCGCCTCTTGTTTGTTTCCGAAGAGCAAGGCATCCAGGAGACAGACAGAGCACGAAGACGTCGGGTTTTGTCTTTCGTGACCTTCTTGGGCGCATACATGCACCACCAACTTGAGACAATACTGCCGTCTTTCGATCTCTCTCTCTCTCTCCCTCTCTTCTCGTCGGTCCCCCCCCCCCCAATTCTGTTGTCCCTCTCTCGCACTCTCTTGCCCCTCCCCTCCCTCTACTCCTATTTCCCTATATAAGGCCCTCCGGCAGTGCACACTGAATTCAACAGGTGCCCTCCCCTCCAACTCTTCACATTCCAGAGCAAACAAATAAAGTATTGTCAACACGGTCAAGCCCTCCTTCCTTCAAGAAAAATGCGCTGCCAGTTCCTTCGTTCGTCGTTCGTTCGCACTTCTGTCGGCCCAGATCCACTTCATCTTACACCGCCTTGACGTACAAGCCGATTCGCCCTTGACCAAGCCTGCGCCTCGAGCTACCCTCGCACGAGCCGAACCTCAAGAAACGTCGAAAGCTACTCCGACAAGGGTCTGGCGTCCATTGCAACATCTCCGATCGCTATCGTTCTGTCACGGTCCATCCTTCTGACTGGTGAAGTCTCTAGTCTAATTCAAACTCTGCAATCTAACCTCACACAACCTCCTCTCCGCAGACCCGCCGCTGCCCGCACCAAGACAAGCCGCCCACGACCAGCTGTCCACGCTTCACACCAAGCACTTCGACTCTTGTCGTGCAGCCTACTCGAAATCCCGCCAGGCCATCCTGCTGAATCACCACTGGATGTGTTACGCTTTGCCAAGTTGTCCCAAGAAGTTTTAAGCGCCTTCCTTTCGGCTGCAGATCATGTTCTGTTGCTATCCTCCGAGAGCACATCAAGCTCGCTTCAAGATCTCGAGATCGAGATGCTCATCGGATCCGCACCCCACCACCCCATCACCCCCATCACCCCCTCACCCCACCCAATCGACGGGTGTGCACTTGCTTACCCGGCGGTCTTTCCCATGGGACACCTACTTCCAAGCGGCTATGCTGAGGTTTGTTGCCCAGAGTTTGCTGTGTGTTTTTTTCTTCTTTCCTTTGCTTTTGAGCGATCTTTACTTGGTGTGTTTGTGATGTGGCTCTTCTTGTGCCGAAAGAATACATTTCCACGAAGTGTCTTCTTCCGTGGTCGCTTTTCGCTGTGTTTTGATTGGCTCTCTTGTGGTCTTACGATTGTCTTTCTTTGGCACTGATGCTAAATCAGCTGTCAGACGCTTCGCGTTGGTGGCACTGCCTCCGTCTGCACCAAGTTTCATTTGCGTGGCCCGCATAAGCCTGCAGATGTCGAAATTATAGACTAGTTAGTAATTTTTCCACAACAAAGGGATGCCGGGGGAATCGTTGACTGTTTGGACCTGTTGACCGAAGCGATTGGCGCTTTACAGAACGAACGCCCGATACTTCTCTGCGGCTCAAACGCTCTGGCTTTGGTGTGGTGTGCATCCGGGGTGGCGTTGCAACGATTGTATTTGCTCCTTCTCTAAACGAATGCGTGTGCGCGTCCCGAGAGTCCATCGCGGCGATCGCATACGCCCAATCACTTCTTCTTGCGATAGACTTCTAGGAAAGGGCAGGCGTAGTCGGACACAACAGAGAATGCAGTCGGCTCAGAGTCTTATTTGCGTTTTCAACGCCACTGCTCAAGGTGTGGAAAAAATCAAACTCCGCAACCGCAGAGGGACCCACGTCCACAATGGTGGACACGGCGCAGCAGGCGCCGCGCACAGTCTACGTTGGCGACGCGCGATCAGGTGCGATTTGGCCCTCGTCGTCCGAGTGGCGCAAGATCTATTCCGGCCGGGCCACTGTCGGGTGCGTATGTATAATCCTCACCGCAAGCCGCGCCACCTCGTCGATCGCGAACGGCAACTCACGATAACCCCCGTCCCAAAACTCCAGCTCCCTTCTCAAAGTCTTTAATGCCACGCCAACTTCCTCGGTGCGTTCGTCTCTCAGCACCTTTGTCGCTCCTGGTGGCTTCCCAGTACTTCGCCCTGTGGCGTTCACATGCATCGCCTCCAGTTTTGAGATGCCAGACTTCGGAGGAGAGCTGCCTCCGCCGGGCCAACCCAGTGGTTCGACACCCGCTGCGACTTCCGCGCAGCAGGGTCCTTCTTCTTTCGCCTTCGTGCTCGCTGCCGCAGACCAGCGTGGTCATGTGGTTGCTTTCGACTTCTTGAAGAATAAGTACTGGGATACTCACATTGCAGAGTCCCGCTGACCCAAAAGTGCAGATTCTGGCTCGTTGCGCGGACGGGAGTATCGGCTACGTGCATGTCGTTTAGCTCCTCCCGTCGACGTGAACTGGTCATTGGGCTTTCGGATGCGTCTTTGCATTGCTACAATCTAGGTGATCCTTTGTCCGATTTTCTTTCGCCCAACAGAACGGTTAACGAGTGTCCATCTTAACTCAAGATTCGGGCCATTTGGCGGCTCGCTTACCGGCCTACCACCGGTCTGAACCGAGTCACATTTCTGTGCATCCTCGGGGGGAGCCTCTTGCGATATCGACATCACGAACGGAGTCCATCTTGTGGAATACAGAAAAATGGGAGCGAAAACGCGTCATGCTAGGAGCAGGGCCACCTGGTGTCCAACAGGTATTGATTCACAAGGAACAACTATTTTGGGCCTCTAAAAACTTTTACAACGAAGGCCAGTTTTTCCCCGACTGGCGAGTCCGTCATCACTGCGTTCAACGATGGCACAATTCTGTTTTGGGATAGCCAGACCTTCCATGTCCGATGGAAGATCTCGATCGACATATTTGCGGCAGACCTCGAGGATCACCCTCCGTCGCAAGAAGCAAGCAGAGCCTTTGCAGTGCCTAGAACGCGACATTTTGCTGTTTCGGTGGACGGCGAGTACATGGTCTATGCGGGACTGTGAGTAGAGCAACGAGTGAACGTGAATTTACGCGCTTTGCGTGCCCCAGCGTTGCTTCGATTTACGTCTGGAGCCTTGTAGAAAAACGACTTATCCACGAGATCTTGATTCCGCAATTTGGATCGAGGCTGGTTTCGCAAGTGGAGTTTGTTGGAAACACCACGGTAATGGCTAATTTGAAAATTTGATCGCCTTACTCGATGGACGCAGTACGTTGCAGCAATTTCTACAGCTGGAGAAATAGTCTTTGTGGAAGCCGTTGAGGCACGCTTTGCCGGACATTTAAGCGGCAAGCACACGGTAAGCCAGGAGTTTGCAAAGAGTGCCTGTTACCCCAAAGCTGACCCAAAAATGCAGTTTCGATCATTTTCGCTTTCCCCGGACGGACGCGTCATGTCTCTCTTGCTCATGGATGCAAAATACTCACTCCGCGTCATACGTTTGGATCAAATTTTAAAACTGTCGGTCAGTGAAAACTTTCTCCACGAAACATCTGCTAATTTCATTTTCGTTGCGACGAAGGCACGAAATCAACCTGAGGAAGAAAAGGTATGACACGCTGCTATCTCTCTCGCTGGTTCTGAGCGCTTCGAAGGTTGAGGAGCTGTCGAAAGGGGATCATGAGGTTGAACACCAGGAGGATTCCAAGCCACCACCCTCGAAAAAGATTCAGCTCGAGATGGTTAGAGCGCCATCTTTTGTCGACTTGGTCGAATCAAAGGTTTTTTAGACCCGTGCTTCAACCTTTCGATTCTGATATCCGTCGTCGTCATCATTCATATACTCAAAGCGAGATTCGTCCATCTTGAGCCGTCGGAAGTTGACCCGATTCTTGAGGCACTATGGGGCATATCCTGACGATTTTCGGTTGAGTGCACTCTGTGTCCAACCTCGGAAGCAGGCTAATTACTGGCATAGGCAGCTTATTTGGCGGTTTCTGCTACGACTGCCCGAAAATCGCGGCCCATACGAAACACTGCTTGAAAAAGGGCCTCATGCCTGCGTCAAGGACTTTCGAAAAAAATTCCCAATCAAGAGCGATCGGCTTCTGAAGTCTATGGAAAGGTACCATTGCACAGCCATCCGTGTCGAAATTTTACAGATTCAAACCCACAGAGTTCTCTCCGCTGTGGCGCACTGGTCGCCCATTTTTGAGTCTCTTGACTACCTGCCAGCGATTGTCTTTCCGTTCGTCAAAACATTTGCAAACGATATGTTTGCAGGATTTGAAGTAATTTTGACTGTATTAAGTAAGTATCGATTTCGTTCTCACCAGTCTCTGGTAGTTCCTTCTAACAACTCGAAGTAAATTGGTGTCAGAAGTGGTGGGACTACTTTCCAAACCCTCCATTTGAGTGTCTCAACATTCTCGAAGATTTGCTCGCCTACCACGATTCTGAACTCCACGCCCACTTTGTGAAGTTAAAAGTCACGAGCCAGGTGCAGTCTTGTTCGGGCCAACACGAGTAGTCACTGACCGACTGCATTTACGAAAACCAAATTTTAAGATTTACGGATGGACGATGCTTCAAACCCTCTTCACCGAACTCTTTTCTAAGGGTGACTGGGTCAAGTTGTGGGATCATTTTGTCACGAACCCACCCGCGTTTATGTATTACTTTATGGCAGCATATATCCAAGCCTCCAGAACAGCCCTGCTCCACACTAACAAGGCCACTGATGTTGAGGTCCGCCTTCTTCGATATATGGGAAAGAAAATGGAGTACTCAAACTTTTCTGTCCCTCACAGTTCTTCTTCTCTCGCCCCTCCCTGGTGTCGCTCGATACCGTCCTTCTCGCTTCATACCGCCTCCACTCCTTGACCCCCGATACCATAAGTCCTGCAACTTTGTTGAAACCGTTTACTCCGCTCCTTCGAGGGCAATACCCCATCTTCAACGCGTACCCGCACTTTGTGGTGGATTACCAAAGCAAAATGCGCGAGAAGGTTCGGAAGGACGAGGAAGCGCTGATGCGAAGGCGGTGAGTTTGCGGGTGGGCGTTGTTCGCGGCGTAACACTGACTTTATTTTCTTTAGGAAAATGACAAATGAAATCAATCGACTGGCTGACCGGCTGGAAGACGATCGTAGAGCGTGGGAGGAGGCTGACTGGAAGATGAACGAAATGGTCGAGAGCTGGTGGGAAAATCTGATGAGTACGTCCTTTTGCATTTGAACGATTGCAAGTCGCGCTGGGTTGGTATCTCAAACACAAACTTTAACCAGATTCCGAGGAGACTCACGAAGAAAGGAGGGCAAGGTGAGCGCTTCTTTTAAACGCGACTTAAACGATTTAATACGACTTAACAATGTGTGCAGGCTTGACGCTATGGAAAAGGATCAGCGCATCCGCGCTTTGGAGCGCATCGCAGACGGTCTGTTGCCAGATAGCGCGCTCCCTCTTTTTAGCTATAACACGCAATCCTGACGCTCGTCATCACCCTTCCAGCGCGCAAATCCTTCCTCTCGCAGCACCAGTCCACGACGCAAGCGCACACGGCGGCCCTCGCGCGCGCCGTGGGAAGCAACCGCCGCGCTCACGAGACGCACCGCGACGCGTACGACCTCGACAGCCGGTTTCTTGCGATGGAGCGTGAGTGGCTGGCGCGGCGTGAAGAGCTGCTCGAAGCGCGCACCGAGATGGAGCACCGTGACTGGGAGCGCGCGGAGAGGCTCGTGCGCGGCGCGGGCGACATTGGCGTGCCCGCGACGGAGAGGCGTGCTCCGGGCGAGCCGGCGGCGAGAGGAAGGAGACCCGCCGATCGCGACGGCGGCAGTGGGGGTGCGGTGCAGAGTGGCGGTGGCGAGCATGTGGATAGATCGATTCGGTTGCCGTCCGCGACAGAGGCACTGAGGCGGGCGATGGATCGGAGCCGTGAGCGCTCCGGCGACGACGGCTTCGTTGGGATGACTCAGTTGCCGGAGGCCGGAGAGGAATTGTCTTCGCCAAGGGCGTGGTCTCCCGAGCTTTTGGAGGAGTCTCGATATCGACGTCGAGATGAAGTTGATTCGGAGAATACTGCATGGGCCGGCTACGATGACGGACGATGGAAGGGAAAGGGAAAAGATGTTAGTCCGTTAGGGGGCTAAAATGTCCTTTTTCTTCTGTCTGCTTTGTGAGTTATGATGATATTGCAGCAACAATTTGCATCGCCAATTTGTGAATGCATTCGCTTAATGGGTCCTCGCCTAGACAAAAGATTAGCAGTAGTGGAAGCGGTGTTGTTATTGTGGGAAAAAGGGGTTTGCTAGCTCTGGCAAATCGCCCTCTTCAACAGATTTTGATACACCACCACTGCCATCACCACAAATTCCAAACAGGGGACAGTAGTGATCCTGCAGTGCAAAAAAAAAACTGTGTCAAGCAAAGGTGCTTGTTCAGAACGATTCCTTAAACTTTCTGTGTCGGCGTCAGTGCACTGCCAGCGAGGAAAACTGTAAGCTAGGAAGTTTGGTTTTAGAAGAGTAAGTTAGGAGTGGTTCAACGCTTACTTGCAAAACACAAGGTCAACCAGTTTTCCGTCTTTGGCAAAGTTACCTCTGGCTGTTGTAAGAAGACTCTTTACAATTGTGGGGAACTCTGGGGACTTTACTGTTTTGTGTCCGCGTTAGTTGATTTCCCTAACAACAAACTCCTTCAAACCCCCCCAGTAGTTTCAGACCCTCCTACATCGTCCACACATACAGCCCCACATCTTTTCTCACATCATGCTCCCTCCTCCTCTTGACGAATGCTGCTCTGTGCTTGAGTCCCTTGCTTCCAATAAGGCTCCCGGCCCCTCCCAGGTCTCTCGCAAACTCTTACTCTTGTCCAGCCCCAACACCGTCTCTCTCGTCCTTTCCCTCGTTCAATGCACCTTCCTTGTCCTTGATGCTCCCTCCACATGGACCCTCACTGTCATTTCCCAATCCTGAAGAAAGATGCTTGGGGGGATGTAACTAACCTTCGGCCCATCAGTCTCTGCAAACTTGCTGCCAAAGTAGTTCAGCATGTCTGCCTTCATCGCTTATCCCAAATCCTCTCCAGTTCCCCTGAGATCCTCAAAGGCAGTAACTTCTCCACCCTCCCAGGCTCCTCACCTGACCCGCCTATTCATTTAGTTTGCTCTGCTCTTGATTACTGTCATGAAACCTCCTTCCCTCTTCCTCCTTCTCAACGACATCAAGAAGCCTTTCGACAGCGCACCTGTTGCTGGCCTCGTTTCTGCCTGGTACTGTATTCGCCTGCCTGAGTCTTACGTCCACATGTGTGTCAACACCAAGCTCGGTTTGGCTCCTTCGTCATTACTGCCTTTGGCCCACGACCTTCCCCATTGCTCTGCGCACTTGACAAGCACACCCGCCGCATCACCGACGGCTCCTGCGTTCAATCGCGTTTTGAGTTACGCTGAAACGAATTGGTTGCGACGATCGGTGGAGAGTTGCGCTGTCCGAGCTGTCGAGATCAAGTAGTCGTCGCAAAAGTACTGAAAAGGAGGTCGAGGTTGTCAGCTAAAAATTCGTTGTGGGCCGAAATAGGGTCGTCGCAGTCTCAGCCTTCAGAAACTGGCATTCTCCCGCTAGCGTCCGCTAGGTGAGTCGTCGTTCTCTAGAAAGAACGGGCGGGAGAGTGCGATCGCAACCAGACGCGGGCGCTCCGTTTTTCCCTCTCTCTATCCCTCTCCTCTCGTTTCTTTCTCTGGCGGGCGACGACGATGGCCAGGGGCCGTCCTCACCGCGAGGCGGACGGTGGAAGGGCAGAGCAGCGGTGGGGCGGCCTTTGGCTGCCTCCGCTGCCGACTCGTGCAGAAGATGGCAGTATACGACGACGGCTCTGACGGCCGCCGTCCTTTGTTTTTACTTCTATCTCTCTCTCCTCTTCTATGTACCCTCTCGTCTCGCGGGTTTGGAATGGCGGTGGGGGGTGGAGTGCGTGGACATCTTTCCCCTTCTCTTTCTCTCCTCTTTCTCTGTCAGTCTCGGCCGCGCGGCCCCGCAACGCCCATGTTGCATGTTGGGCGAGCGGGCGCGCATGGCGCGGGGCTGGCGTGAAGCGCTCACTTTTCTGTTCCCTTTCCTCCTGACATGTCCCCGTTTTGGTGGATTCCCCGAACTTTTTTCTCGATTCTTTTCTCCCCGTCTCCGTTCTCTCTGCTCTTTCTGTTTCAGTCTCCCTCTCTGTCTATCTGTTCCTGCTGGCTCAACCCACGTTGTTTAGGACTTTCTGTTGACTTTTCCTTTCTTTATTGATCTTAGTTGTGCTGTAGTGACCCTTTGATTTGATAAGTGACCGGAGTTACTCACCCCTGTTTTCCCATTAGGCCGCAAAGTGTGCATCCCGATCCCTGTCTCCCTGCGTTGCTGGGTGCGTTATTTTTCAAGGCATATCCCAATCCAATTTGAGCTTCCATCCTCTCGGTTCTGTAGCCCTGAGAAATCTTGCCACCCAACTGCGACCCAGCACAGCGTAATTCCGTCGACATTGGTTGTTCTACATACATACCTCAAGGCTGATGAATCCACAGCCGGAGCTCTTCCCATCCGCACCCACCCTTCCAAGAGCCGCCGAACTCAGTGAAAATGGATTTCAAGGTAAAGGCGCGTCGTTGTGTTGAAAATGGCAACGCAATGAAATCAGCTGGCAGACGGCCCAGTCTCAAGTATCATGCGGGACTCAGAGGAAGTCCTACAGCAAAATTACCTCCGCTTCCAAAAATCACTTTTACAGTCTGTGGACCGACAAGTGGTGCAAATTCAAGCGAAGCTGAGCGAGAATGAAGTCGTTCTAAAAAGGACGGTCGACGAACGCGATCACATTGGAGCATCGCTTTACAAAGCTCAACTAGAGGTTGATCGTGCGAACGAAAGAATCGAGAGAACGTAAGATTTTGAACAAGATTGCTGCCCAATGCTGATCGAAACGCTCTTCAAGCAATGCTGTCGCTAAACATTTCGAGGATGAACTTCATGTCATTGCCGGGGAGAAAGAAGCATCCGAGCGCGTCGTGAAAGAGCTGGAGAAGAAGAACAAGGCATCGCACAACTGGGTACTTGATTTATTCAGAATGTTCTCATAAAACTTCAACAGGCATTGTTGGAAGAAGTGGAGAAGCTGAAAGAAAGGCTTGGAGAAACTGTCACAAAGTCCTCTCAGCTGACCGATATCAATACGGCTTACCACTCGGACATCAAAATTCATCGAAGGATTGAAGAAAAGCTGAAAAAAGAACTTGAATACGTCGATGAGCGGCGGCGTGAGGCCAAGTCCGATTTGGAAGACCAGCGAAAGATGTGCGAGAAGGTGAAATGCACCATTGCCAGGAAGTGACTGAGGTCTGTTTCGAACAGCTTCAACAAAGAAATGCCGAAATAGAATTGATTCTCGAGGCACAGAAGCACGAAACCGCTATGGCTACACAAGCTGTAGCGAAAATGCACATTGGTAAGCTTAAATGAAACTGTACAAACTCTTTGTGAAGCGTGGAACCTAACTGCTGAACAGAGATCAGCCACCTTACGAACGAGAAAAATCTTATGCAAAAGCAATGGGAAGACGCGATGACGGCGATGGGGAAACGGGACGAAACATTTCAAGCTGTCACGGGACAGAAAGAGAAAGTTTTAGAGCAGTTGCTCGATCTATCGAACATGAACCGCGCTTTAAAATTGGACAAGGAAGATGCAGAGAAGAAGCTGGCAAACGCGGATCTAGGTGCAGTCTAGTTTTCTGCTTTGCCTGCTGTAACCTCACTACATGTAGAGAAGAAGGCCCTTGAAAATCAAGTTCAGTTTTTGAGAAGCAATTTATTTGTTCTCGAGAACAAGAATCGAGATTCAAGGAGCGCAATCGTTGAAGCCCAGGTTGCCGAATCTCTCTACAAACAAGAACTTGAGCGCGTGAGCAAGTATCATAAGGTTTGATGAGCTCCTGTGACGTTCAATACTGACTTTACTTGAGCAAGCTGACGAAAGACGAGCTCGAAAGAAAATCTTCGTCAATTTCGGAGCTCAAATGCAAACTTGACTCCCTCAAACAGAGCTTTGATGAAAAAATTCGAAATGAGACAATAGTGGTTAGTGTTTGTCGTGTGAGCGTCACGTCAATGACACTAGTAAACGTCGTAGCAAGTTGCACGCAAAGAAGAAGCAGTAATTGCTCAAGCTTTGTCTGAAGTATCCCAAGTGAAGAAGGAAGAAGAGGGGAAAAATATTGACCTCAGACACGAAAATGCAGAGCTTCGATTGACAGTTCGAAAGCTTCAAGATAATCTGGTACGCTTGCCGAACGTTAAAGATCTGCGTAATTGATCAGATTTCTTGTTGAAGGCAGTCATCACATTAGACAAGCAGAAGCTTCAACACCTGTTTGACGACGTGATCAAACACTATGGAAGCCTGTACGAGGAGGCGAAGCACTGGCTTTACGACCTTGAAAGAAAGGAACACGACATTAATTACATGCGGGCTACTATTCAAGAGCTTACAGAAGGCAAGTGTTCGGTACGCATATCTTACAACAGAACTAATTGTATTCCCAGTCGACAAGACTCGACCATTTCAAATGGCAATCGCCAAGCTTCAAAAAGAGCTTGCCGCAGCGAAGGCAGAGAACGATAACATTCAAAATATGTGGTTGGATGCTCAAAAAGAAAACCTAAAGTGCAAGAACGATATCGCTCGATTTCGTGATGACAATATGTTCTTGAGGGTTTGTAGAATCAAATGCTTAGCACCAATAACATATTGTCGGCCTACATTATAGACTCAGCTGGGAATAACGGACACTGTCAAGATCAAAACGGCTAAAGAAATTCAAGAGGCGAAAGAAAAATCCTTTGAGCAGAAAATGGAGAACGCCAAACTTTACTCCGAGCTTCGAAAATTGCAGCCGTTGGTTGACGAATATCGACAGAAAATGGTACTGCACTCCGCCATTATTTTTGAAAGTAATTGGTGGGTTCTAGCTTGACCTGGAACAGCAGCTGTTGGAGGCCAAGGTTCACATTCAAAAGGAACACGTCCATGGACATGTAAGACGTTCCAGTTTCTGCAACAAGAGCTGATCCTCGCCTCAAAGACGGAAAAGACTATGTTGTCGACGGAACTAAGGCGGCTCTATGAAGATCGAAAGGAAGTCAGCCGTGCTCGCATGCTGGATGAGCGGTCGGCCCAAGCCCAAGAGCGCAAATTCATTCTAGCTAAAGAGATGATTGAGAAGCTGAAGGCCGACAGGGCAGATTTGCAGAAGAAGTGCTTTGACTACAAGACCCGCGCTGAGGATATGGAGAGGAGGTACTTTGACGCCCAAATGCAAGCAAAAAATCTAGCGGAGAAGGCCGGGAAGACCGTTGGTGAAATAACGTCGAGGTAAGTCGACGGAGTAGCTACTCCTTTCACTAACGACACCGAGACAGGTTATGCGGCAACGGAAAGCCGTTGTTGACAGACAGCGACGGAACAAAGCTTCCATCGCCTCGAAATGTTGTCAGTCTGGTTCCAATTAAACTACCACCTCCCGTTTGGGCCAGCCTGGCCACAACCCCACGATCGAAAAGTGTGGCTTCCTCGGAGCCACTTCCTACGGAGATCACGGGTAACTCCAACTGACTCAGCTGACTGAAATACTGAAGAAATTAAGACGAGAATCCGGCAAGCTCGTCCCCGGTTCCTGTCTCAAATACAGACGAATTACCAGGTAGGACAGAAGCATTTTGCACTCTATTCAGTTTGTATCCGATTTAACGATCCGGAAGACTTTGAATCCTGGCGGCTCAAGATCGTTTCACTGACGTCGGAGCGAACTTTTCTTGTAAACGAAAACACGATTCTAAAAGGAAAAGTCGAAGAGGTCCGTAGGCTGGTTGATACAAAAAGCATTTAATCCCACTAACGGAATTGCGACAAAACCAGCTGAATTCCACTATAGCGAGGATGGAGCGAGCCGCTTCGGACACTCATATGACGCTCAGAGCTAACGAGAAGCAGCTTCGCGCCGCAATAGAGGATCATAAATTTGCCATGGCTCGCTTCCAAAGAGCTCAGAAAGTCGCGGCTGTCATTGAGCAGCAGTTCAAGGTGTTTTTTTTTCCCTTAAAAAATGCAATGACCAAACTCCTTTCACTAGGAGGCGAAACCGAACACTCGGATAAATTATTCTTACTCAAACGAGGCCGAGCCGTCGACGCAGCTGATAGCCGCCCTGATGGTTAGAGGGCATGACTTCTGTGAGCTGCACGATGCGGACAAGTCTTTACAATCCACCGTTGGCGGTGATTTGCTTTCCCAGAAGTTAAAAGGAATTCCATCGCCTCTTCCCGAGTCGGACAAAGGAGGATGTGAGTTTATTCAGCTCGTCTACGCTCAATCTGACCAGACGAGCCGACCTTCAGCAGACACAAAAGTACGCAAGCCTGCAGGTCGAAAGAAGGCTCCTGGAACAGGCACTAGGGAGCTGATCAAAAATCCTTGAAAGGAGTGAAATAAATGTAATTTAATAGCGACCCGGAAATCAACCACAAGTATGGTTGGAAAATTTTCGTGACCTAAAAATGGCCGCCTCGTATATAAGGTCGTGGGAGTTACACGAAGCGACATTGTCAACGACTTTTTCGCTCCATCTCGGTTGCGTATCTGCGACAGCAATCGCTGGTAATCAAACCATATGCGTGGAGTTAGCGAAGCGGAGGCGCACCGAGAGCTGGAATACTACGCGACTGTGAAGCTCGCTTCACGATGGCGGAAAAATCGGTTTGAGACACACCTATTTTCGTGATCAGCTCGTTAATGGCACCTTGATCCAAAAAAGATGCGGTTCCGCTGGATTCATGAGCGATGCTATGAAAGGTTGCCAGGTTCAACCGTTCCTGCTCGGTACGGTGGAAAGATTGAAAGCGGAAACGAGAGCGGCCACAACCACGAGTTTTCTACTGTGATGGACTGCCCAGTGCGAACGGACTTGCGGGTTGTTCCCCCCACCCCCTCCGACTCTGGTTGATCGAACCGGAGTCGGCAATGCCCGACACACAATCAGTGAAGCCCTAACAGCTTGATGAGCGGGATAGCGTCAGTCAGCCTCTTCGTCTTGGCTCAGTTAGCTTTTCCCTGAGCATATGCGCAGTGAGCAGCGATGCGAGATCAAGCACCGTGTGTTCCATGTTTCCCCACATATTTAATATCCTTCTGTCGAGTTCCATCCTTCTCCAGCCTATTCATTGTTTCCACGGCTGAGAATTCTCCGGGTGATATTTCTTCCGGTCTCCATCATCACAAGCTTAGGAACCTTCTCGATAGAATTTTGGTACATGATGCAAAATTGACCTCTAGAGATCCTTTTCTTTCACACGAAAGCTACAAATGCCTGTGCAGCTTTCAGTTGTAAAGGTCGCTTTTGAAAGGCGTTTGCCAAAACAGTCTTTGGTAGATCTTTAACATCTTCACGAATTATTCCTTGGCCACTTTGTTCAACGTGGTCAGAGGATTTGTCAGTTATTGTCAGAATCATGATGAGAGTCAGTTTCCATGCTGTCTTCAGCGCTTTCCCAAAAGTTGGTTATATCATCGTGAGTATCGATAGCAAGTCTCAAGCGTGATGTCTCGTCCAAAGTCTGATGCAGAAAAAAATTTTTTGGTTGAAACTGGGGAATATGGCTTCATGAAAGGCAACATGATAGTGATCCAAGACACAGCCTGAAGTAAAGTCATTGATCACAAGGGTGTTCATTAGAACCAAGAAATAGACCCATTGATTCTTTTTAGAGAAGTGGTGGATTTTCTTTTAGCTTTTGGAAGTAAAGTTACTACAAGGCATCCAAATATTTTTAGGTGGCCAATTTGGCCTTGTCTGTGGTACCAGTCAGAAAATAACCAAGACTAGAGTTAGGCGATTCTCTAGCTCTGTTGGCAGTGTCTGGGTATGTGCCATTGTGCATTAACTGGTAGGGTCAAATTTACTTGCTTCAGAATGACATTGGGACAGCTGAACACTGCATCATAGTCCTGTGGAGGCAGGAAACGGATGTATACCACTTTGCAATTTCCTCTGGGACATCATTTGGTTTGCTGATCTCCACTTACTTTTTGAACCAGTCATCGCCAGTGAAACCCACAGCGTTACTAGTGGAGTATTTTGCTCGGAGCCAAGTGATGTGGACATAGAATGTATCCTTGTCCTGCGTCTTGTTTCATTCATTGTCGTCCTCAATTTTACAGCGGTCATTGAGAATGGAGACTGCTTTCCAATGTTTTTCGTGGTCCAACATACAGTCACGAATGAGTTTGTCTCATGGTGCCACGGCACGAGTCAATCGGTAGTGATACTCGAGTTTGAGTTTGCTGTGTTTGAGTAGCTGGTTACGACCCACTCCATTGCCTCGCGGTGGGAGATTAGCAGGTAGGGGGACCAGTAGCTAGACGTTAGGTTTCACCTTGACCCTCAGTGATTCGTCAGTGAGGTAGTCGAGGTAGCCTTCATGTTAGAGTTTAGGCTGGATTACATTTTCCTCATGTAACATCCACTCAGCACTTGTCCAGTGAGCGAAGCACAAGTTGGCTGCACAACCTTTTCCTTTCGACTTCAACATTGCGGCTTCAGAACTTTAATTTCGATACGAAAATAAATTTGGGGTAAGTGTAGAGGTTTGTGTTGAATTGGATGGACACAAAACTCGTTTCAACAAGCAATGACCAGTGGCTCATGTCGTTCACAGGAAAATTTTCTTCAAGACCAAGTGATGTATCACAAGGACTCAGCTTTGCAGTTAAGCAGTTGTCGTTTTCGTCAGGTCTTCGACAACGACGAGTACAAAAACTTCTGTTTCGTCGATAGCAGGGCTGGCGACGGTAGTGGCTGACGATGGATAGGAGTAATGGATAATGATATGGATATTGACGGCGGGAGCGAAGCGATCAGCTGTGAAAATAAAATGAAATGAATGGAATTACTGAATTCGACAGCAGTGGGTCGAGTCATTTGGAATAGTCTTGTTAATAAATCCAAATTAGAATAAAATTGAACTTATTGAATTTGACAGCGAGAGCGAAGCAACCGGCAGTAAATTAAAGGGAATGGCGCGAATAGCACTTGAAATCGAATTTTCCGGATTAATAAAAAAAATTCCAGAACCAAGCTAGTTGAGTTCGACGTCGGAAGTGGCGGGCGGCGAAAATGAAGATAAAAATAATGATTCAAACTGAATGATTATAGTCCGGATTAATTTGTCGGGTGCTCCAAAAACAAATAATAATCCGGAGATCTGGTCGTGGACAAGTTGAGAAACGTGTGTCAGCGGTCGGATTGCGATGAAAACTGATGAATCTCTCTTGGGTCCAGCTCGTGTAGGGTGAAAAACGCGCTTGGGAATGGTAGATCTCTTGTGCAGGGTCGGAAATCGCGGTGGATTCCAGGTTATTGTCTTTTAATGAAAGTCAACCCGAAGTTTTCTCCGCTCTTTCCTCTCGGACGCGTGTACTGGCGAGATAGCGACGCTTTGACCCAAATGCAGCGGCGATGTGCAGGCGCATCGGTCTTATTGGCTGGATCGTGAAAAACCGCACCTACCAGGTTTTTTTCTTGGCTTGAATGTCGCTCCTCTATTTGCTTACTTCTAGTCCAGATGAGTGAAGTGAAGCATCAGTGGCAAGAGGTTATTCAGTGGAAGCAATTTCAACCTTCACCTCGCCGAACCGCACCTCAAACGATTTTGGGTGTCTTTTGAGTACGTTCGCAAGGCGGATGATGGAAGGCAAGGTTCGTTCGTCTGTAGTTCCCTGAAGTGCGGCGTATTGGGTGACGCTTTCCAAAAAGCAATATGTGGAGGTCGTCGTGAAGACAGTCCAAATCTTATTAGACAAAGGTTTCCTTCAGTGTTGTCCAAAATTACGACGGAGCTTCATGCATGGAGCCAAAGCCCGGGGATACATGAATGAAATTCTTCGTGATTGTATCATACGAGATCAATGAAGTGTGGTTCTCGAATGTGTCTGGTCCAAGCAACGTTCGCCGGCCTCTCTTGCTCCTCTTGTTTGTCAAAGAATTCTCGCTCTCGAATTATGGGAGACCGGACTACTCGAAAATATTAGTAAGTATGACATCCCCTGGAGGGCCAACCACGGCCTCATTTAGACAAGGTTCCGGCTCCTCAGTTTTCTGCCCTCGTAAGAGGTTGAATGAGCTCGATTCGAGCCGGATATGGTCAATTCAGAGCCCAAACCGCAATCGCCCGTGAGTCCTTTCTCCTGCATAGAGACGATAGATTGTATTGTTCTGTCAATGTTTGTCCTTCGCAGCGATAGCTAGTTCACTGAGCCACTTCCCACCCCCCTCCCCTCCTCGACAGTATGTCATCAACTTTGACACGCCTGGCGGCCTTGACGACAACGTTCACCGCATTGTCGTGCTGGTGCCAAGGGCAATTGTTGCAGTCCGAGCGCGGAACTTTTCCATAACTGGGCGAAGGATTGGCTTGGTTTGCGTTCTTTCTGCTCCTATCCTTTTCTTCTCGTTTCGTGCCGTCGCCATTTCATTCTGCCTTCGTCGGTAAACTGCTCGGAAGTATGTATTTAATATACAACGCGCGGATTGTTGGCGCGGCACGATGCACGAAAAGTTTGCCGTCTACTCCGACCGTCAAAAATCTGCGTGGCCTTTCATTCGGTGGGGATTTTGCATTTCTTTGTTTGAGGGGGTTTTCCCACTTAAAAAGCTCCACGTTGAGGCACGATAGGTAGAAGAAGTGAAAGTAAAAACAGGGGGATACACATATTAGATGGTTCCAGGAGCCGCGGGGTGGGGGTTGGTCTGGCATCCACGCTCGCCGCTGGGAAACACGGGTTGGGGAGGGGACATGAGGTGAGAGTGAGTGTTATACACAAACGTCATAAAAGGGTTGAGGTGCTTTCGGTAAGAATCAAAGTGGAAAATTGGAGTCGCCCTGGACGACTGATGGGAAAGTACAGGAATTGTGGTTGGGCAAAAATGGGAGAAACGCGATTGGAGAGATGGGAGTGGTCCAAAAAACGAAGGAAAAAAAAGAAAGAAACACCTCCGTTTCGCGATCAGCCACAGGAAAAGAACTGGCTCGGACAATCAAGATCCATACTATCATACAAATTAGACTATTTGGCAGACTTTTCAGGCTGAAAAGTAACCGGCGCTGACAAGCGCCTGCCTGGCATTGTTGGCAGTAGTAAGCGAGGCGTAGCTCCAGGTCAAGTCGTCAACACCGGTCGGGGTGCCGTCCGCGCGCGAATACTGCTCGTTCAAGTGGTAACCGCTCTTGGCGTGCTTCTTGACGCGGCGAACGTACGTGTCAGCCAGATCCACAAGGCCAGCGACGATGGCGTTGAACTGGGCCGAGCCGCGCTGGTAGGTGGTACCTACAGTCACCGACGAAGCACCGACACCAGCAGGGCGTGCGCCGACAAAGAATGGCTGGTTGAGCGACGTGACTGCAATAGATCCGCTGTCAATGTACTGCTTCGCGGCGCGGTAATACACCTCTGCGAACGACAGCGTGCACAGGAACCACGGGTTGCCCTGGCTGTTTCCGAGGCCGTTGTACGTGTCACCATAGTAGCGGCCGATGGCGTACGAGATCGGCAAGCCGGCAGAGTCCGTGAGAGCCAAGCCGTTGAGAGCGTACTCAGTAGAAAAGCCTTTGGCGAATTGGTACATGCTCGCAAGGACGCGGTCGTCGGTCGGCGAGTAGAATCCGTCATTGTTGTAGCCGTGAATCACTCCAAGGGGAATAGCCGAGTCGAGCTGGCGTCCGTTGATCGTCGTCACCATGAGGTTGGTCGAAGTTGAGAAGAAGCTGCTGCTGATCTTAGACTCAACTGCGGCGGCCTGAGTCTTGTAGTACGCTCCCGCGCCAGTGTCGCCGACGACAGTGTTGGCAAATGTCGCGCCTTCAAGGAGAGCACGGCGCTGGCCCATCATAGTGAAGAAGTGGAGGCCGCGCTGCTCCTCCCAGAGGTCGCAGCCGTTCGCGTCGTTGAAGTTGCTGGAGACGTACTCCAAATCGGGCTTGATAACGGAATTGGTGCCGTTCCACAAGTCGATAACCGTGGCTTTAGAGCCGCCATTGGCAAGGAAGTTGTTCGCAAAGCGCATGAAGACACTGGCGCGGAAGGCTGGTCCATCGTTTTGCGGGCGGCACCATCCACCGGTGTAGTCGGTACCGTCAACGTTGAACTTGGCCTCTCCGAGTCCGGTCTGAGCGTTGATGTTCTGAATCTTGTGTGTCAGATCACGGTGGTCAAAGAAGAGCTGGCTCAGGGTGGAGTTGTTGGACTGCGAGTACCACTGGCGGACAACTTCCATGACGAGGGATGCGTCACGAATCCAGTGGTAAAAGTAGTTCTGGCCGCTTGGCTGCGTCTTCACTGCCGCGACAACGATACCCGGGATGGTTCCGGCAGGGTGAATGTTTGCGAGCAAGAATTCGCGATCAGCAGCAGATGCGGCGGCGAGCCAGCTGGAAATGTCGGAGCTGAGTGTGGCGATCGGCCCGCCAGTGTACGTTGAGGTTGGCGCCGAGGTGGTGCTCGTGGTCGTAGTTTTCGTCGTCGCCGTGGTCGTCGGTGTACTCGTGGTGGTGGCAGACGACGACTTGCTGGACGAGGTTGAAGGCTGCGTCACCTGGTAGTTCACGCCGTACCCACCGTTGTTGTCATAGTAGGAAGTTCCGGAAACGTTGTACTGTACGTAGAACTGGGAGATGCCCGCAGAGCCGATGGAGCAGCTGAACGTCCAGTATTCGTAGTTTGTGGAGTCAGGACCGTTGTTGTACGAAGCAGGGCAGGAGTAACCCCACTTTTGGGCAAGGTCTGCATAGTTGACTGCCACAGACTTTTGGTAAGCAATGTTCGAAAGCTTGCTGTGTGGGGAAAAAAAGACAAAGGGACATTAGGATGAGAAGAGGGCGGGTGGCAGATGCTCTGTGGCGGTGCCTACATGTTCCCGGTCAACTTTGCGCCGTCGTAAGCGTAGGAGGTGACCTTGACTTCGTTCGCCGCGTTCACAACAGAGGTTGCGAACACTGCGGCAACAGCAGCAAGCCAGGCGCGGATGTACACGTCAGTGGGCTTCATCTTCTGGAATTTTTTCCCGATTTCGGAGGTGGATGAGGCACGTGACCTTCTTATTCTTCAATGAAAGGAAATGAATGTTGAACTGGTGTGGGTGCGGTGTGTGAGAGGGGCAAGTCTGTGAGAAACGTGGCTTTTTTATACCTGAAAGGCAAGAGTTTGCTGAGGTCGCCGCCGGTCTGCCTTTTTCCTTCTTTCTTCCTTTCTCTTTTTTCTTACAGTTTCTTTTTTTTTTTTTTTTTTTCGCCATTTTCTCGCAAATTGCGGAGATTTTTGGTCCAAGCAACCGCGGACATGACGGTTCATGTGACACGAAGATTGTTGGTAGGAGAGAAAGACGGGCAGACAGACATTCAGTCACCGGAAAAAAACAAGCCCAGAGCGCCTTGCGGCACTGAGTCAGCAACAACCCGTTTCGGGAGTCGCTATCGGTTCAACCTTCCCTTGCGGTGTTCAGCCGAAAGGGGAAGAGACAGAAATATCGTCCCTGAAGGATCAGCTCCAATTTAGGGAAATAGAATTGAAAGAAAGAGCAGTCACGGGTCGTGTGTGACGCACGGGGTGGAAAATTGGCCCAAAATTTTGTTTGCCAAACGAAAGAGACACAAGGCACACCCGTGTAATGAGAACGTTAGTTTGTTACTAATGTGAATAACATTGACCAATCCACTTGTTTGTCTCTCGCCTTGCAGCAAACACCGAATCCCCGTGCGTTTCCGCAGAAGATCAGTCGAGGCACAAGCACTCGCTCGTGGCTCCCGTTGCTCCCGATATCGATAATGGGCACCAGAAAGTAGGAAGTCCCCGTGATCAGTCCCGACAGGGACGCACAACCATGGCGACCTGGACCGTAGATTGTTTTTTTTATTGTTTTTTTTTCACCTTTTTTTTTTTTGATTTTTTGTTTCTTCTTTCTGTTTGACGGCGAGTTTCGCGCGAGGTTGGAGTCCTGGCTTGGGGGCGTGTGGGGGGACAGATTCCGTCGCGTTTCATTATTATTTATTTATTGCAGGAAACATCTCCTTAGATGAAAGTTGCATGAGGTGGCGAGCATCCGCGCGCATGCTTCTTGGCAACGCGGCGTTTACGCTGCTTTGTGCAGTTTGGTTTTTTGTTCCGCTGCTCGCTAGGCAGGCTTTCTTTCCATTTTGTCGATGGGCTTTATTTTCGATTACTGTGCAACCGTCGGTTCCGCCCCAACCCACTCACTCTTCCGTTTCCCGAAGATCCGAATACCCACGTGAGGCCGCACCGAAACCAACCAACCGCCCGCGAAGTCGTCGCTTGACGAATTCATCCGCATTTCACAAACAAGTCGACCCACTCGAAGGGATCACGCCATAATTCGGCAGCAACAATCAATTGTCTCTCTTTCCTGCTAGTTTAGTTGGTACGACTGCTCCGAGCCCTCGCTCTCAACGATTCCATCATTCCAAAGCTCCATTTTCTAACAAAAGCACGTCAAGGGTGGCGAGACGACAAGACGGTAACAGCATAAGCACCTCTTCGTCCGAATGGGGCTGATGACCACGAAGGCCTTTGCAAACACGGGCCCGTGCCGGCACAGTTCGACTCAGTTGCGAACGGGTCGGCTTAAGTATTTTCCGGGCGTTCTCGCCCGTTGCACATTAGCTGTCTGAGGTTGAACCGCGAAAACTGACCGCATCGAGACCGAACGGGCTGCATTGTGTTGCCACTTCTGCGGGATGCCTGAGATGCATCACCGATTGCAGAAGACATCAAACGCAATCTTCAGAGATGAAATCCATGAAACTCCCTTTTTGTACAGTTTATTTGTCCCATCAACTCTGCCTCAAATAGTAAATCCAACTCTCATTGGCTCCCCCTTTGTTTGTCACTGTTAACTTCCCAACTCGCTGCCCTTTCGGTTCTATGAAAACGATTGTTAGACTTCAAAGTATCTTTTGATGTAGAACGAGAAGTCCCTACCTGTCGATGGTGGAGAGTGAGCGGTAATGACCATCGTCACAACTTTCTTGGCCGCAATCGACTCTTGTGCCTTCACCGAAAACGCCACGTTGTCCTAGCAGGCGGGGTCACCATCCATCCGATAACGCCAGTAATGATGGAACACTTACCACGACGAACGAGAAATTGGCCGTGGATGAGAACACGTTTTTGAAGGGGACTGATGCCGTTGAACCCGCCTTTATGGTTATGGGACCCTGCGGACGAGGAGCTATGCAGTGGCCATAGAGGGGGCACAGGTAGTCGCCACCAACAGATGATGACACAAGGAGCTGCGTTCTGACGTCACCAAGCTTTGAAGGTTCGTACGTCACGTCTATGCAAACTTCGACGCCCCCGGTAGTCGCTGTCAGTGCAAGAGATCCCGCAAAACTCAATGTTAGACAAGAGTCCATCACGAAAGTCCTAAACGCAAACCTGATGGCGCGACCGCAGACTTTTCGACGGTAAAGTCCGGACTGTCGATTTTGCAAGAATATTCCGTCTTCGCCTTGGCGAAACTGAGGAACCGGAACGTTTGGGTTTGGGAGCCGCCGAGGCCAACCTTGAAGTGCAGACTGCGTTCCGGGCCGCCCGGGGTCGCTATGAGGCGCAGGTCGTACTGGTAGACGCCAAGCTCGACGGAAGTTAGAGTGAGACGGGCTGTGGATTCCTTGGCTTGCAGCGGAAGATACTCAAGCAAGCAAACGCCGTCGGATCTGTCATCAAAGGTATTGAGCGTCAGAAAAGCGAGATTCAAAGTTTCATTCTTTCCTACTTTGGTTGAACGGAAAATGAGTGGGTAACGGTGATATCCGAGTGATTGCAAAGCGCTGTAAATGCCACCGGATTGGGCAGGGGGTTTGCGATCGTAATCTCACGAGTGCAAAGCTGGCGAACGGTAGTTGACATTTCGACGGTGGAGATGACGCCAGGAGGTGTTGACTTGAACGATACGGCGTAAAATATGAACTCCTGCGTCTGCTCGTTCTTAAACACCACTTTCGCGGACGTTGCACCTTCTTTGTATGCGTAGTACTGAAGTTTGTAATCCCTGACAGTCAGCGGAGGCACATCTACAAAGTCCAGCCCTCGGAGTACAACCGAGGGGTCCGGTTTCGCTACTTCGATAAGGACCTTGAATCGCTGAGGCTTTTTCAGCCAGTTTGCCACGCTCAGAAGCTCAGTGTAGCCAGTCTTGCAAGGGACCCTCGCGGCTGACGGTACCCGCAGGCGAGGGCTTGTCTGCCATTCCGTACAGCTTGTACAGCAAACCGCTTCCGTCGGGTAGAGGGAAAAATACAGACCCTTCGTGTCGTCCGCCATCTCCTGCGCCGACCATCTCCATGGGCGTGAAACTGAGATCATACGACTTTGACTGCATTGGTTCCACGTCGATAGATTCAGGGCCATTCCAGTACTCGTTTTCGATTATTGGACAAATGTGCCAGGGTATGGGTGTCTTGTTCTCTAGCCTAATGCTCTTGACATCCGTCTGCCTTACTGGTGTAGAGAACTTAATTGCATCGTTTTGAATAGGCTGTGGGATGCACATTCCAGTAAGAGTGAGAACCAAGGGCGACGCTCCTTCGATCATGCACATCAACCCTTCGTAGCGGATGTCCTGGTTCAGCTCCGTCGGGTGGAACGTAATTTCCAGTGGCAAATCCATTCCAGGCGAGATGTATCCTTCTGTTGGAGAAATAGAAAAATCTGGGGAGAACCGCGCCGCGTCCCAATGAAACTTGGCTCCGATGTCGCCCAAGTTTTGCAGCTGCAAGCGTCTGGTGGTACAGCTTTTCTGAACTACAGCGCCGAAAGGGAGTGTGTCGTTCTCGATTTTAATGTCAATGCCTTGGCATGCACCGGAGACTATTAGTAGTGGCTTGGACATGCCCGGGGCCTCCAGGAATATCTCTTCAGCAAACGGTGGGATACGAGTCGTCGGTTGGAATTTGAACTCGAGGTTCAGGACGCCTTTAGGGCGAAGAGTGCACTCGGATTGGTGGGAAAGGGAGACGCTATGGTTTGCAAGTGACTCAATACTTGTCGGTGGACCCAGTGAAAATGTGGCGGGTATGACGCTCTTGTTAATGATTCTGATGGAGCGCGTTACAACATGACCGACACGAGTTGCTCCAAAGTTCATATTTTTTGTGTCCGGCTGGGCCATTTCGAGTTTACACTCCGCACCGACGCCAACAAGGGAAAGTTCAATCGTCGATAACCCGTTGATTTCGAATTTCACGACTTCTTCATAGACTCGAGCTTCTTTTGGGAAGAAAAAGATATCCAGGTCGGTGCTTTCTCCGGGTGCCAAAGTGCCAACTCCTCTCTGAACATCGAAAACGGATTTCTCCCGATTGTAAATAATGTCGAACGAAATTTCTTTGAGGTCACTATTAGTTACAGTTATCTTTGTGGACGAAGGTGTCATTCCAGGTTTGTAGACGAATTGGGTCTCGAAGTCATGGGATAGAGCGGAGAACTTCAACAACGGCCGACAGCCAGAGCCAAGTATCATGAGAGGGTAGGTGCGACCGTTCACGATCTGGCAAAATACTTTCACGTTCTTTAGAGTGATATTCGAAGTTGGGACGAACGTGATCTCGCAAACTACGCGGTCGCCTTTCGAAACTGTCCCAATTTCAGGATTTACCGAGATCATCCCCATCATTTGAGCGGCAGTCCTCCAAGAAAAGTCGAAATTGAACTTTCCAGAGTTTACGATTGTGACACGCTTTACTCGCTTTTCGTTCAGTTGGACTTGGCCAAAGTCGATCACGTTCTCAGCGTTCAGACCAGCCGCAAGTTCGAAAACAGCTGCGTCCATTAATTCCGTTTGCAGCGACTCGTGTATTTCGTACCCTTCTCCTTTGACGTTGACTGTGACCGGCGTCGGCTTCTTTTGACGTTGCAAATCAAGTTGAAGTTGAACATCTTTTCAGCCGACGGCGTAAAACTGATCTCAATGGGAACTTCGGAATGCGCCCCAATGGTTCCGCTAGACGGTGAAAAGCGAAGAACCGGTGTGTTATCACTTCCAAGTTCAAATGAAGTCTCGTTGAAGCTGAAAGCGAACGGTATCGCTTCGCTATTTATAAGCTTCACGGTTTCTTTCGATTGTCGTCCGACTAGCAGGGATTTGAAGTTGATTGAGACCCGATCCATATAAACACTTGGCTCCATCGCTTGACCAACAAGAAGGAATGGTATGGTGATGTTGTGACCAATAATGTTGAATTTCCAAAACGATTCCTGTTGACTCGCGTAAGAATGCGAAAGATTTGCGTTTCCCTACTTACCTTGAGATCGACCGTCTCAGGAATGAACTCAAAAATAATTTCGAATTTCTTGTTTGATGCCACAGTGCCGCGAGGCGTCATGCAACGGAAAACCTTTTGATCTGAATCTGTCGACCATTCGAAATCGTATGATATCGATGTTGGATTGACAATGTAGAATCGCTTCGTGTTGCGAACTTTCACACCACAAGATCCAAACTCGATCGCCCTCGTATTCGGTGGCAAAACAGATGGTACTCCATTGTTTCCATTCTCAGGATTTCGTCGCTCACTGGTGATGTAGTCGCTCTCTTCAAGCTCGAAGTGACAGAAAGGTCTCATACTGGCCCCCGACATCTTGATGGCGAGAGGTTTGGCGTCTTTGGGCAGGTTCTTCATCGCGCAATAAGCGAAGAAGTTGTACACACCGTCGTCCAACGGAGCAAACCGAGCAGTGATGACGGCATTACCGCCTGCTTCTATATGCCCTGTGAAAGGAGAAACGCCGAAGGGACACTCCTCCGTCTCGGGCTCAACCTGATGCCCGTCCTCAGCAACGAAAACAAATTCGTACTGAAGAACAATCTTGCCAGGATTGCGCAAGTTGAAACGAAACACCCTTGTTTGATACATGAGTGTGCTTTTGAATTTAATGCTTGAAGTGTCGCATTCGTAGCTGGAATAGTCTGCCGCTACACTGACGGAAAGAACGTGATCGACTATGGCGGACGGGAGCGTCTCAAAAGGAGGCTCTGGGAACGTCTCGATAACCTTCCTTGGAGCAACTGATTTGGACTCGTTCATCACCCACCGCACTGATTTTGCCTTATCGTCCCAGTCCAAATCCATGGTCTGATTCAAATATCGAATCTTGCTCAATTTGCTGACAGCTTTTACGTTGGACAATACTATGGGTTGTTTCGGCTGGAACGATACCGTGAATTCGCGTTGCGCTTTTCGCCCGCAAGTGAGCAACCGAGGGAGAGAAGACGAAATCTAGACTTTCACTCGCCCACGCGAGTCGGACGGTATCAGAAGAGTGATTGATTACTGTGAAAGTAGCTTGCTTTGTCTCATCCATAAAGCAGTCTCCAAGGTTGATTTCGCTTTCTGCATCATTTGGCAAATTGGAGAATGTGATCTCGTCCAGATATCCCTCTCCCGAAAGTTGAATCAACGTATCTTCAAAACTATTATCGATGACCCTTAGCTTCATTTCACCCTCCAGCTTCCTTATTGAGTTTGCTTTGCATGTCACAGAAATTGATCGCGTTTCTTGCGGTCGAAGGCTGTGATAGATGTTCATAGCATTGCACTCGAACTCGTCAGACTCCTTAATAGTCCATTCCAGTTTTACTTTAGCCGGCGTTATTCCCTCGTTCCGCAAAACAATAGGAAGCGATTGAGCACCCCCAACGAGTAGCCGCCTGAATTTCAACCACGGCCATCCAGCTTTATTACGTAAAATTGGCCGCTCGACGACGACACGTGGGAGGGTTCCCTCTCCTCTCAATTCGAAAGTAAGATTCTTGCTCCTAGTTTGATCAATATTCTCCACAACAGCTTCAAACAGTCCTGCATACGACTGAATCGACGTGGGATGGAAGTACACTGTAACGTATCGGTACTCGTGGCTGGGTATTGTCATTTTCTTCGGTTCCAGGTCGAATGCAAAGTCTGCGGCGTCGGACTTCGTTTTCGACCGTGGGCGAGTTGACAAACTCACATCACAAGGTACTTTGCAGGGGTTCGATATCTTTAGGCGCACTTGAGCCTGCTGGCCCGCAAGAAAGGCGCCGAAGTAAAAAAACGCGATCCTCCTCGGCGTACACATTTCCTGGCGTGTTGAATAATTCCAACCTTTTGCATACTGTCTGCTCTTCAAAGATTGAGGCAAAGTCCGACGTGTTTATCGCAGGGACGCAACTTTCTCCAATAAGACGGTACTCAATCACATCGAGATAATCGTTGGGAGATCGATCGCTGATATCAATTGCAACCGTTTCTTCAAAACTACCGGGAACATCGGAGTGAAATTCAACAGTAACTTGGTGTTTAGCACCCGCCGGGACGATACCACTTGTTGGGAATACAGTGAAGGCGCCAAAGTTTGTTGCATCCGTTTGCTTCACCAGCTCCTTTTTGTTCAACACTTTCTGCGTAGGAGGGGAGTTGGATCGAACTGCCTTTGAGGCTCGCGAATTTGTTCGGAGCTTTGCGCCGCCACCCTTGGCCTCGCTAATACCTTGAATTATCTTGTAAATGGAGTAGCGGAAGTCAAACTCTCCCAAGTTTTCGACTGTGAACTGTCGAGATCCTTTTGCCCAATAAACCAAAGCCCCGAAGTTAAGATCTCGGACAGGCAAGATCGAAATCGACTGAAAACGGCCCTTGCGAGCAGTTTGACTGGAACAGTGGCTGTTACTTCGCCCGTGGCCGGCTCATAGAACTGGCATTTTAAACTGTTATTGTCGCGAACGACCATCTCACGATTCGCCTTAAAGACAACTTGGACTGCACACGGGCGATCAGATGGTGGCATGAGCCCTTGCTGCGGAATAACAGTGAAAACCCTCCGCCAGCTCCTTGCTGTCGAAAATAAACCTGTAGCCCACTTCATACTTTCCTTTGTTTTTGAGCGTGCACATTTGCTTTCCCTCTTCCATGACTTTCAGCACAGAGAAGTCGAGTCCTCCTTCATATCCCTTGGGGAAGTGAAGGTCCATAGCAATATCATACGCTTTCTGCTGTAACTGTGATAGGCACCTCCTGAACCACACCAGAAACTTTCTCCGTGTCGAAGACCTCGAGTCGGATTGAACGCCTACTTATTACGACGGGCTTTGAGCCGCGAAATTCTGCAGAGA
Source organism: Zopfochytrium polystomum (assembly GCA_025765615.1). Lineage (NCBI taxonomy): Eukaryota > Fungi > Chytridiomycota > Chytridiomycetes > Chytridiales > Chytridiaceae > Zopfochytrium > Zopfochytrium polystomum. Next base: position 178,557 of record JAIVFJ010000026.1, read on the forward strand.
TGATTTGTTCTTGATATGGTTCAATGACTCCTTCTAGAGGAACCACTGTAAATTCGTCTCCAAGCAATTCAACCTGCGCAAGTCTCCATGCCACAGGAAGCAGTGTGTTGTTTTTAAGTTTTAGCTCTCTCTTTTCAGACCGACCAAGAAGCAGCTTATCAAAGGAGAGCTGTCTTTTATCGATCTCCAACTCAGGCTTAACGCCAATGCAGCTGACTTTGAAGCAATACGGTTCCGGATTGTCCTTGACGCAAATTATGAGAGTATCCTCGAAATGGCTCGCCGAGCGCGGATAGGCCCAGATGGTGAATGACTGAGTTTGACCAGGTTGCACGTCAAGGTTAGCGGGATCAAAAAAGAAGACCTCGGACTTGATATCGTTCCTCAAAGCAAAAGAGACTTTGATTTCCTGGAGGGTAGGATTGTTGATGTTGAGAATAGCCCTGTTTTCGGGAAACTTCTCCAAATATCGTTCTCGCGGTTTGCTGTAAAGAAGGGGACCGAATTCAAAAGTCCCCGTATTCGAAATGTACTCGCCATGGCTAACATACTTCTCTTCTTTGCTTTTTTTCCACTTCGGAAAGATTTTTTTAGGATCGCCCGCTATTTGAGCATACCGGCATACTCCAACGACCGGGATCCCGTACTTTGCTCGAGAACCAACCATTTCGAATTGAACTACGTGTTCAAACTTTCCAATCTCATTTGAATTGAATTTTATCATAAGATCCTTGTTTTCTTTCGGGGGAATAATCCAGCGGTACCGTGTGGCGGACTCCTTTTCTGTCTCGTCCTCCTGTTCGACCACCGGTTTCACATCCTCCGCGACTTTAATAATTGGTTTTCCCTTTTTGTTCGGTGCTGGGGTAGGCGCCACTGCCTGAGGTTCACGAACGGGTGGAACATTTTCCGGCGGGGCAGTTTCCTCGTCATTTTCGCTTTGAGGAGGGCACGGTACCAAATGAAAGCATTTGGGAATGGGATGGCTGTCCCGAACCGCCGGGAAGTGAATTATTTGTTCCATGTACGGCTGTGGCAAGACATCTTGTGGAGCCGGGGCATCGTCCGATTTCAGTTGGGACGGAATACTTTCGGACAGTACTTTGAAAACTGCGTCAGGAGCCAGTGCAGCGTTGATCTCGCGAAGTGTCAGAGGTGAGGACTCGTCTCCGCCATGATTATCAGCATCTAAAGACGAGGACACTGCGACGGTGTCCGCTGCTGCGCTGGAAACAGAAGCAGCGGTACCTGCGCCTTTGCTAGACTTAGCCTTTTTGTCAACACTCGCAGAAGGGGGTAACTGCCGGCTGGGTTGTATTCGGTCGCTATCCCGTATAAGGCTCAGAACTCCTTCGATGGTTGATAAGTAGGATTCGACTTTCCGCATCGTCGATTCGCAATAAAACGTTTCGGTCAAGTCATTTATGCCGAAGCGAGAAGAGAACTCGTCGCCTTCCTGATTCCACTTATCGCTTCGATCGCCCTTGCCCTCACTCTTATCGCTCTTTTCGGAATTCAGCTTTCGCGACATTTTCGGTGAAGTTGAACCTTTTTCCTTGCCTCCCTTGCCTTCATTTCTCGAGCTCCCTGATTTGTCCATTTTGTCTGGAGGGAAGGAAGGTCGAGATGGAAGCCGCGCTCCTTTCTTCTTCGTTGAACGTTGTGTGTCCTCTTCGGCCTTTCTCTCACCCAATCGTAAAGCCATCTCTTCTTCCCATACCTTCCTTTCTTGCTTTCTTTTGTCTTGAATCTCTTTGAACCGTTTCCGGAATTTTGCGCGAGCTGAATCGTAAGCGTCTTTTTCTGCTTCCGTCATTGCGTCGTATTCTTCCTCGGAGACAGTTTTCATCTGTGACGAATCCAGGTCAATGTCCCCAAAAATTTTTTGGCTGATCATTTCACGCTCCCGGATGTGACTTGGGTCCAGAATTAAGTGGAAGAAGAGCACCTTTTTTTTCTCCCCGAACGCTCGCAAAAACAGCTTCATTGTGATCAGCGGGCTCGCGGTGTATTTCGAGTCTAATCCGTCAATAACTATTCCACGACAGCAGTCTTCTTTGTGCAAGCGCGTCTTTATAAGGTCAATCAGAGCCTCCTCTGGAATCGACCTGTGGTCGTCACCATGGTCGAAGTGTTCATCGTTTGGCAAGGCAGAGGTTCGCCGGCCGGCGACGCTCATCGACCGCTCCTTTTCCGGCTTATCATCGACAGACAGCTCAGACCTTTCTACCTTGGGGGTCTCTTTCTTGGACGAGGCCGTATCAGGGGGAGCTTGAACAGACGACAATATTTCCGACAATGGTGAGGCTTCGAAGAGGTCATCTAAGCGGATGTAAGCATGACCGAACGTCTTTTCAATGTTGCGAGCTTGCGTCGTCCTCCCGGCGTAAGGAGGGCCATGAATAACAACTGTTGACCAACTCTCGTTGGGCAACTCGAAAGGCGTTGAGCCGCGGCCGCCGCGCACGCCTGTTTCGATTAACTCCCCCACCCCGGCGTCCTGCCGCATTGAAGCGGGGAACTGCCAAGACTGGTTCAGTGCCCGAAATTAGATCTTTCTTTTTCTTTTGATGAACGCTTTCAATGATGAATTCGGGGAGCCCGTGTCCCGGTTCACGCGGAGGTATAAAGAGACAGTTTCCTTCGAATCCGTCGTAGTGACGCAGAACTTCTTCTTCCTCCAGGTAAACTTGATCGAATTCGACCGAGTAAATTTCGATCGGGTGGCTGGTGGGATTGATAATAGAGAACCGTGCCTCTGTTCCCTCGGCGCACGGCAAAATTGGACCTAGGGAAAGACTCTCGGGTTCGAATGTGAGCACAGGTTTGAACCCACGGCCGAAAATGTGCAAAGGAACGGGTGTGCTGTTCATCGTAATTTTGATTGGAATCACTGTATCGTAGTCCTTCTCTTCTGTGGGGGAGAACCGCGCGAGAAGTATACTCTTCTCCCCGGGTTGAAGTACTCCGCTGGGTGGAACCAAATCAAACTCCTTTACTGCCGTGGCGTTTGCTTTCTTCTTGAGCGGTCCACGGAAATTTCTCTCTTGAGAGCTGTCGGGAGGAATGGACGACCACTCGCATGGAACAGTGTTCTTGTTTTGAATATGAATAGCAACGGTTTGTCGCATGCCACAAACAACTTCCCCGAAGTTAATCTCGTTCGTTGATAAGAGGAGCTCAGGGAGCGTTACTTCTGCCATAAGTGTCAGAACAATTATTGGTCCCCTTGGATTGAAATAGGCAAATCCATTCTAACAACACCAGCGCTCTGATTTCTCGCCTGGAAGGCCACTTGGAATTCAACGCTTTCGTGATGCGGATGGCCTGGTAGTGACTTCACTCGATCAGGTTCAATGCTAAATCCAGTGCCAAGCAGGATAGATTTGTCCATTTGAAAATTGATTGGCTGCCGGCTCTTATTCGTAAGTTTGAACATCTTCTTGCGATTCGTGTTGCGAATCACGTTTCCAAAATTACAAATGTAGTTGGCTAGCACTACTTGCGAGCTCTCTACTATGCTGTTGTGGCTTCTTTTGTCTTTTCCCTGTCGCTGAAGCATTTTATGAATCAAAATAGTGGAGCCGCAGGCCTTTGTTTTCGGCATCGACAGCAGTTTCACTTTGCAATCTTCCGCCAGCGTCTTCAAAAAGGCATTTGTTTTGTGAGTCAGAAGGATTCGCTCCGCCTCCAAATCGACCTCTTCATCCGATAGACCTTCCTTAAGGGCCACCTGCTTCACATCAGCAACAATCCTGCTGTAATCCGAGTCTATTGCGCGTTGCGTTCCAAGGTTGACGTAAGGGAATGTGCCAGTACCTCTAACATGCACCTCAATTGGCTCGAATAGGGCGATTTGAAAGTAAAAGCAGTCGTTCACAACCTCCGGCACGCAAGCGCAAAAGCGAACGGTGATTTTCTGCTTCCCGTGAGGTGCTATTGTCCCAGATGACGGATTGACGGCAATCTTTTGCGAGAGAACGCTGTTGGGAAAAATGATGGTGTTGAAGTCGAAGACGACGAGGCCAGTGTTGGTGAGTATAATTTCCTGCTCCAAAATGTCTTGGTAAGGCTGTTGTCCAAAGTCAAGAGACGTTCGATCAAATGCGTACTCGATAGTAGACGCTTCTCCGCGGAGGCAAATCTCGTATTTCGGGCCTCCTACGACGTCGCACATTGCTGTGACACCGTAAGAGCTGAAAGCGTGCCCAAAAAAGGATATCTCCACAGGCTCCGATTCACCCGGCTGAAGAGTGCTCCGCAACGGAAGAATGTCAAAGACTTGCGAAATGGGAATGTCTGCGTGTTTTCCGACGCATTTGACAGTCCCCTCAAGGTATGACCAAGAGTATTCGACTGGAAGAGAGCTGCTGTTGGTAACAGTGAGTATTCTTCGATGTTCAGTGTCGTTTGGAATGCATCCAAAGTTCATTGTGTTTGTGCTGAAGGCAAGGTTCGGAAAGGTTATCTCGCTGTAAAGTTCGACGAAGTCCTTTTGCGGGTGCTCCGAATAAGATATCCAAAGCTTCGCATGCTCTTTGCACGACACCCTGTTCGTGTTAAATTTTGGATCATAGCGGACAGTCACGACCACAGACTCTCCTTGGTTGAGTCTGTGATCTATTTCGTTGGGCTCGGCCGTGTAGGGAGTCGGACAACGAAGTGATAGGTGTAATGGCAGGGTTGAGGTGTTCCGCAAAGTCATGTCCTGGGAAATGAGCTCAAAATCGTCGTCCCGAGTATGAGCAGATATGAATCTCAGTGATGAAGGAGAGATATCCAGCAAGGGATTTATAAAGTTGGCCAAGACGGTAGTTTCAATAATGATTTTGCGAGATGGATCTTTGTCGATCGTGCTCTGGCAAACCAACGTTTCTTTGCACCGCATCGCTTTTGACGAATATCCTTTGATTACAATCACTTGTGAACCATTTGGCTTCAACGTAAACCGAGTCGGAATAACTTCAAAAGTCTGATTGAGCAGGGCGTTCGCGTCTTTTCGAGCAAATCGGTCCTCATCGACCAACCAGTGGAGAGTCTGCACGCGCTGACCTCGGTTCACCAAAGTGAACTCTCGAGAGCACTCGCGATTGCTAAAAACGTCTTGAAAATCTACGTTTTTGAGGCCTTCGTCAAAAGTTATGGTCGTTCCCTGCCCGCGAGCGACAAGTTGCACTTCGTGTATTCCGTCGGACTGAATTCCCACCTGGTTCAGATTCAGTTAGCACAACTCACTTGCAGAGTACGTCTTACCTTCAGAATCTCAGTGAACTTCAGGCTATCGTCCAGGCAAGCAGTTACTGTAATTTCGACTGAAGCTCCAGGTGCGATGGTACCCATAGTGGGTTCGACTTTAAAAGGCGACGGTTCACTGACCATTGCGCAGGTGAAATGAGCCGAGATCGGTGAACTATTCATTAACGTCAACGATGCGGCGGTTTCTTTCAAAACTGGTATTTTCCCCCAATTTATCTCGGTGGATGAGAAAATCACGTTTGGGCCAATGCCATTCGCAGAAATGTCGACTCCCAAGGGCTGATCGTCAACGCCATGAATCTTCACAAAGACTGGGAAATTTATCTGGCCAAGTCGCTTTATCTGGACATCAAGCGGTATGAAAGCAGTTGAGTGTGGAGGAATCACCCCCACCCCTTGCAAAGAGGAGTAACTGTAGACGCCTTTCGCATTTTCATCCTGGCTGAGCAGTTCGAATCGCGCGTAGAATGCAGTTTGGTTTGATATTTCGATCTCTTGAAGATAAGGATGCGAAAGAAACGTGTCTCCATAATCCAGGTTAGGAGTCACGAGCGAGATCTGAATTCGATGCCGATTGAGTAATTTTATGCCATATTTCCCAACAGAATAATAAGAATATACGGCAGCTTACCTCAGGTACCACGCTTTGGGCAAGAATCGGAAGCTTTTTCAACTGCTCTCCCACGCCTTTCACATCTACCCAGAGGTACTCATCGTACGATCGTATGCTCTTTGGTGTGAACGCGACAGATATTTGAACAGACTCCAGCGGCGCTATTCTGCCCGCAGACGGCGTTACTTGGAACTCGTTCTCTTCGCCGTCCTCTCCGCAAGACATTGCGAGACTGAATTCCATTGGAATGTGCGAACTGTTGACCAATTCAACGCTCTGTGTATCCAAAAATCCGTACGAAAGTTGACCAAAGTTCAGTTCCGAGGCTCCGAAGTGGAAATTAGGTCCCACGACGGACCCGTAGAATAGGGTGCAAAGCTTATCTGGGGCACCCTTTCGCAGGTTTTAATACAAAGCCGATGTGTTCTCGTATTTACCTCCAATTCCCAGCGAAACTCTTCGTGGAATGATCCAAGAACCTCCGAAACGAATTTTACGTGAATCACTTGCTGTTGACCAGTTTTTAGCCGTCCCTTCTCCGGGAAAATGGAAAACTTGGGCCCAAAGAGAGTCCCTGGCCGGATGAGGGAGTACCCAAATTCAATTTCACCACGGTTTTCCAGTAGAAGCTAAAATGGCAAAGGATTCAGTGGAGTTGTGAAATACGCTCACGAACCTCAAACTCCTGATGGGTGTTGACGAAAATTTGCTCGAGGTTGAACGAATCCTGGAGAAAGCGGGCCTTTGGGCCGATACCCTCCCCCTAGTGCATTGACTATCAGCAAGCTGACGGTTACCATGACAACTTAACCTTTAACAAAAACGGAAGCCTGTGTTGACGTCCGGAGACTTCACAGTACATAGAGCTTGCACAAGCGCCCGCCTGCTTTGGAGCGAAAATTAATCGGATATCGACGTGCGAGTTTGGCCATATGACACCACTGATTGGTTGAACAGAAAACACGGAGTCCTGGGCCAAGAGTGGGTCGTGATCGATTTCACGGCAATGGTTCTGGCCAATTCCCTTGTAAGTATAGCTTACAAATATCAAAGAAAGTTCTTTCGAACCTTGAATCGCTGCAGCAGGGGTGCGAGGTCGCAAAGGTCCAGCGTTTTATCCTTTATCTTGGTGAAATGTTAGCTAACGCGAATTTCTTGGATAATCGAAGTACCATTCTCTCGTGGAACAAAGCAGCTTCTCGTTGCTCTTCTTCGTAAACGATTTCCTTTCGTTGCTTTTTGAACGCTGCATCCTCCGCCGGTGTTTCAAAACGTTTCCACTCATAACGCGCCTTACGGAAATGTTAGCAGGCACGCGAATTCAATAGATTGCTCCACTGCAATGAAGACCCACCATAATATCACTTCGGTTGAATATCCGAATCGACTTGGACGAAGACAGTGAAATGTAGGTGCTGTCCATCTTGAGGCTCGACTTCTCCAGGCGGATATTCGCATTTTCTGCGTTAGCTCGCAGCGTCACTCGCACAGCCTCGCCCGTGTCGTACGTTACAGTCATATCACCCTGAAAGCTACCTGCAGTCTTTAAAAACGATGCGTGGAAATGAAAGGCGATATCCAACGTGAGACATTCATGCTCGGCTATCGGCATTTCTCACCTCAGGTTTGAAGTTTATATCGATTTGCATGTTATCGTTCACTTCCAGACAGCCGCTCTTGGGCTCGGCCTCAAACGGCTCGTGAATCGAAATCTGAAATTTTGCTGCGCGATCGCCAATGTTTCTGACGTAAAGCGTGCGGGTGTTGGTGAACCGAACCGGGCATTCCCCGAACGCGATTTCGTCGGGAAAGTCAAGCGCGCCTATGAACTCAATCGGTCAGTAGCTACGAATCGAGGAGCGCATGTTTTGCGCAGCATTACCGCGCGCCCCGATTGCCCGAATAGGCAAGAGAAATTTTTCTCTCTCCGTGATGCAAACCAGGTTGTACACATAGTCGACCTTTTCCTCTGGGTTGAATGTTAGCATGAACTGAACTTCCATGCCTGGGGCCACTTTGCCCGACTGCAGCGAGTCCGATTTTACGCCGCTGACTTTAAAGTTTGGGTGGCTGATCGGCTCAAGCTTCAGCCTTCGCGTGAACTGTGTTCCGGGGGTGCAAGGTGAATGTTCCCCAGTCAGTGAAGCAATCGTTCGAGTGACAGCCAGACGTCCCACCTTGTCATTGTTCCTGAAGGATATAACAACCTCGTAAGTATTGAACGGTTCGTACGACTGCAAGATGATCTCGGGTGGAAGCGGTTCAAACAACGGTCTGTCCACGGAGACGTCCGCAACTTTGGTCGCAGAGTCGGCATCTCCAACTAGTTCAATGATGCGCGGGCGATGGACGGATCGGGCGGCTTGAATCAAGCGTTCTTCTATAGAGAGAGATCGTTCGGCGATGTGGTGCGAAGGTCGGGGTAGCTGCTGCGACGGCTGCTGCGTCGGATTCAGCATGGCAAGCCGCTCGTTGTTCTTGGCAGCCTCGACCAAATGAGACAATTCCTGCCCCGGATTAAAACCGCGGAGACTTTCTGGCTGCCTCGAAGACACAGGTCAACCTTCCCACAGATCGCTCTCGTTCCCGGGATGCTTGCCTCGCCCTAGACACTTTCCCGGAGACAACACAACGAATGCGGGGAAAAATGAGTGGCGGGGGTTGTGCTTTTCTGAGTTAGAGCGACCTGGCGAACGTGGACAGTATATTCAACTAGCCGCTTGCTGTTCAGATCTTTGATTTCACACTAGCATGATGTAGCACCCTTTGGGCCCAGGGCAGGCATAGTCACGCATCGAACACTTCCAAAAATCTCAACGTTGATTTAAATAAATTCATCACCAGAGGCCATTAAATAACCATACCACCAACAATATCCTCAGTCCCATCCAGCGGGTCGTCCCACACTTCCTCTCCCTCGGAAGGAGTCGTCAACGTCTGCCTGTCAGCAGACAAAAACAAGGGCTCGCTCGAGCCGTTCGAGCGACTTGGCGACCGAACTTTCGTCAAGGAATTTGTTGGTTTGGCCACTAGGTCGTGCTCGCAAACATCGTGAGATTTTGTGAGCATACGATCCGTCAAAGGCGGAGACGTCATGATAGACAACGAGGCGTTGCTTAAAGTCCGGTCCAACGCAGTCTCCATGAAGAGTGTGTCATTCACATCATGAGAGTCGTCGCCATGATCCGTGATTTCGGTAAGGTCAGGCGATACGGCACTTGGCGTAACGCCATTCTCAAGATCACAGGCCTCCGCTTTGACAAAGCCCTTGATGGCGACTTCCTCCAAAAACTCGCTAATTAAACCGGAAAAGTCGGAATACTCGTGCGCCCGAGAGATAACGCGTGCAAAGTCTGGTGTTTGACGGATCTGGTTGAACTCGCGCACAAAGTATGAGAAGGATAGTTTCTTTAAGGTTTCGTACTGGTAAGCAAAATCAAAGAGGAACTCTGTGATGTTGTTCGGGGTCATTTGTCGTACAAGGAGCGATTCGGAATGTCTGACGAGATCTTGAATATCATATTTGTCTGCAACTACGTAAAGAAGGCCCGTCTCATGCATGGAGCCTGGTGGGTCGATTTCATTAATGTACTACCACATAGTAGTGATTTAGATTATGGGTTAGTCCCGGAGAATCAAGGATGGAGCGCACTCACGAGGAATAAAAGCATGTTGTAAAATGTGCTGTACGGAAAGTCTGTAATTTCAACGATCGAAGGTCCGTTCGAAACAGTGTTTTCCGACCAGCTGCGTGTAAACATAGCAAGGAAGTAGTCCGATAGCTGTGAGAGTTCAATCAGGTCAACTGCAAGTACGCAATACGCAACAATGTCACTCACAGCTGACAGCACGCTTTTCTGAGCATATATCGTGCGACCTTCCACTACAAAATGCACATCTGCGACAAGAGGATTGGACAGCAATGAGCGGAACGCCATGGAGCGCCTCCAGTCAAGCTTCGGCGTGGGAGTGATGCTGGAGGAAGGAACCTGCAAAGCGTCAGAACCTTCCCACAACCTTCGCGGCTTACCGAGTCAAGAGCACTGGGTCGCTTCGAATTATCGGACGCAACATCTATTCTCCTCAGCAGGGCCAGTAGCCTCCTCGCACTGTCTCCGTTGTCCTTTCCAGCAGCTGAGATAAGCTGCTTAAGCGATCCGTTTTCTCGAAGCAATGCAAAGTTGTGCACGATGAAGAACACAATAATCTCCTGTAGCCTCGAGGATTTACCGCCAAACGATTGAAGTAGATCGATCGCATCCGCTTCCTTGATGTGGCGGTATATTTCCCTGGCAGCGAACCTCCTCAAGTCGTTCAGCCCAAACCTCTCACAGAGGACGTGAACGTAGCCCAAATTCGTCGGAGTTTGCTCCAGTTCGAACTCTCCAGTGTAGATGAAGAGAAGGACCGATCGAACGATTTCGAAAGGAACGTCATTAACCATCAGGCTGTTCGGCTGTGATCCATGCTTGGCGTCTCTAAGTCTTGGGTTTGGCGGGGGAGCCGGTGGCGTAGTCCATTGCGCTGAGCCATCCAGCGCCTGCTGCCAAATCTCTGACCCAACTTTCGCCTCCAGAAAGCACCTCTGAACGTAAATCGGTTGCCCGTCTGCAATGACCTCGAAGTCGGAAACTTTTGAATTGTTGAAGAGACCCTTCATAGCCGGGTCCCAATGGGCAGCGGGAAACAATTTAAATCGATCAAACGGTTTAGTAGGCGACGGCTTGAACGAGTTGCTGATCGGGGTCTGCGCAAGGGAAGAGTGCATTGCGGCTCCGTTGAAGGAGGCGGCGGTGGGGGTAGACGGACTGGAATTAATTACGGCGGGGCTGGGCTGGAAGTCGATGATGATGATGAGGGTGTCGTTGGTGAGTTCGAGCAAGGGTGGCGGGGCATCGAGGGTGATGTGGTACCACCCGGCGGCGTCCTCCATGTCGGACCAGATCTCGGTCGACGAGAAGCTCATGCTCATGGCGGCGGGCTCCGGTTCCGTGAGGGTGACGACAAAGTGGATGCCGTGCGAGCGGACAAAGCGCAAAAACTCCTCCTCGGTCTCGGCCTTGTCCCTGGCCCATATGTGGACGTAGATGTCTGCCAGCTGGCCAAACGTGGGCGACGCCTGCCGCAGGCCGTGCGGGTAGACATTGAGGCCCCACTTGCGGCCGCCGACGAGGAAGGGCGAAGCGCCGTACGAGACGGACTCGCTGCGGGACAGCGTCGAGAAGCCGGGGATCTCGAGCTGGACCGACCGGCTCTTTTCCGTCAGCCGCAGCGAGACGTTGTGCGACATTTTCTTTGTTTGTTTTTGTTTGTTTTCTGTTGGCTGGTTTTTGTTGGTCGTTTTTTATTACAAGTTCCTTTATATTTATTATAATATTTTTTCGGGTCGTATTTTTGCTATTTTGCTTGGGCTGAAAATTTTCATGGGAATGGGTTTCCTTTGATTGGTCGGCACTTCATGGATCAACGATCAATGCGGTTACAGATCAAATCAAGCACTCGTTTTCTATCGAAGAAGCGGTTCTTGTCCTCCCTGCATATGCTATGCCGATTGCTTGTGATATTGGACATGGCGGCGAACTTCCAATCTCAGAGCTGATTCAGTGTATCCCAATGAAGTGGCGTCGTTATGTATTCTTCCGGCACACACTATCCATCCCATCACATATGAAGAAGAGCAAACCAGAAACACAGGAAGCAAGGATCTCTCCGAGAAGAAGAAAAAAAAAGAAAAAAAAGAAAAAAACCACAGCAGCCGCCACGAGTGGATCAACAGACATCAGAGCCGTGGGGAGGGGTCCAATGGGAAAGACCGCGGTAAGCAAGTGCACACCTTTTCGCGCATTCAGCCGGGTGTTGGCGAGACAGAGGAGAGGCTAGGGAAAGCGCCGAACGCATTTGACCCTTATGCGCGCTCTCTTATCTGCCAAGCACCCAAACGATTTAGCCGCGCAGAAATAGGGACACGCAGCCATGGCATACTCTAGGTGCGTTTCACGCTCTAGAACCCAAGGAGAAACCTCGTCCACAAGCCCCTCTGTCCGAAGTCCAACCTTGAGGGTGTTGAGGAAGAAGAAGAAGAACAAATGAAAGGGGAAAAGGTGAATCGAAAGAACATTCGAACGGGCAGAAGATCCGAAAAGGGAGGGTGATCGCTGGCGAAGGGGGTGATGGGGCGGAGACCAAAGTGGACGCATCGCGATGTCCGAGATATTGATGGGTGCTCGATGATCTCTTGGAGGATAGCAACAGAACATGATCTACAGCCAAAAAGAGGGTGTTTTAACATTTGGACAACTGTGGCAAGGCGCAACACTCACTGGTGATTCAACAGAGTGCCGTGGACGGCTGGACGTGCACCGTTGGGCGGTTTGTCTTGGAGGGGGGCGGCGGGGTCTGGGGGGAGGGGTTGTGTGAGGTTGGATTGAAGCATTTGAAGTAGGCAAGAGACCTCACCATTCATTCTTGTAGCAGAATGGATCTTGACAGAACGGCAGCGATCGGAGGTGTTGCAATGGACGCAAGACGCTTGTTGGAGTAGCTTTCGACATTTCTTGTGGTTCGGCTCGTGCGACGGTAGTTCGAGGTACAGGCTTGCTCAAGGGCCAGGGATCGGCTTGTACGTCCAGGTGGTGGAAGACGACGGTGGATCTTGGGGGACCAAAGTACGAACGAACGACGGGCGAAGGAACTGGCAGCGCATTGTTCTTGAAAGGAAGAGAGTTTGGCCTTGTTGACAATACTTTGTTTGCACTACAATGTGAAGAGTGGGAGGGGAGGGCGCCTATTGGATTCAGTGAGTCCTGCCGGAGGGCCTTATATAGGGAAGTAGGAGAGGAGGGAGGGGAGGGGCAAGAGAGTGCGAGAGAGGGACAACAGAATTGTCTCGTGATGGTGCATGTGATCGGAGCGAGCGAGTCGGGCCTCGGGAGCGGGCACGCAAAAACAAAGTCGTTCGGGTGTGTTCACGCGCCCAAGAAGGGAATTGATTGGTCCGTCGTGGCGTCAGCAAGAGTCACGAAAGACAAAACCTGACGTCTTCGTGCTCTGTCTCGTGGAAACTCTTCTGCTCTTCTGCGGTGGTGCATTAGTGATCGAGTGTGCTCTGGAACGGCCACAAACAGAACAAAATCTTTCGGGTGCGGGTCAGGTGCCCAAGAAGGGAATTGATTGGTCCGTCGTGCATAGAGGGACCAATGATGACGTGAGCAAGTGGCACGAAAGACAAAACCCAAACGATCCCCTGTCTCCTTGAAGCTCTTCCTGCTCTTCTCGTCATTTTACTGAACCAGACGACCACCCTCGCGATTCCACGCCGCAGCTCCAGAAGAGCTTCAAGGAGACAGAGCACGAAGACGTCGGGTTGTGTGGGTTTTGTCTTTCGTGACTCTTGCTCACGCCATCATTGCATGACGGACCAATCAATAATACCTACCCTTCCTTCTTGGGCGCGTCACCCCACGCGAACTGTCGGTTCCACGAAGAGCAGGACAGGAAGAGCTTCCAGGAGACAGAGCACGAAGACGTCAGTCGTCGGGTTTTGTCCATCATGACTCGTCATGCCTCCCGGCTATTCAACCGACCAATCAATTCCCTTCTTAGGCGCCGCGCCTGAATGAACAACACTCGAACCATTTTGTTCTTTTTCGTGGCCGGTCCCGAGCCCCGGACCCTTTCTCTCTCCCACTCACTCTTCCCCCTCCTGCCCTATATAAGGCCTTCCGCCACCGCACGTTGAATCCAAAAGGCGTCTTCCCCTCCCACTCTTCATATTCCAGTGCAAACTAACAAACAAGGTATTGTCGCCCGCTTTCGTTCAAGAAAAATGCGCTGCCGCTTCCTTCGCTAGTCGTTCGTTCGCGCTTCGGTCCTCCAAGATCCACCGTCGTCTTCCACCGCCTTGACGTACAAGCCGATGCCTGGCCCTTGAGCAAACCTGCACCTCAACGTCGCACGAGGCGAACCTACCGAGAATTTAGCGACCACTGCCAAAACTCCGATCGCTGTCGCAGTCAAGATCCATCCTTCTGAATGGTTAAGTCTCTTGTCTATTCAATATTTCGAATGCGTCAATCCAAACGCGCACAAGCCCCAGACTGCCGCCCCGCAAGCCGCCCAATGGTCCATGTCCAGCCGGCAACGGTCCACATCAAGCTCTTCGACTCTCGTCGTGCAGCCTACTCGAAATTCCGCAAGGTCGATCCGGAATCTCCAGTGAGTAATGCGCTTTGCCACAGTGATCCAGAAAGTTTTAAGTGCCCTCCTTTTGGCTGTAGATCATGTTGCTATCCTCCAAGTGCACATCGAGCTCCAAGATCTCGGGCATCGCGATGCCTCCACTTTGGTCGCCGCCCAATCACCCTCGTCGCTAACGATCGCTCCCGCTTTGGAACTCCTTTCGATACACCCATCAATGCTTTCCTGTTTCTGTCCCTTTCGGATTTTCGGCCCATTTACATTCATATTCTTTCCCATTCGTGTTTCCTTACATTTCCCTTTCTTCCACAACACCCCACGGGTCGGACCTCGACAGGCGTACTCTTTAGTAGAGGCAACTCCTTCGGTTCTAGAGCGCTTAAAGCTGCCTAGAGTATGGTGTGGATGCGTATCCCTTCTTGCGCGGTTAATCGCTTGGGGCGTTGTGGGAAGTCGGGAGAGCGGGAGGGTTCAAATGCGTTTCGGGGCTTTTTCCCTTCCATCTTCAGTCTCTCCTTCAAACGCCCCAGCTGAATGCGCAAGAAGGTGTGCATTGAGGCTTACCGCAGTGTTTCCTCCCCTCTCCCCTCCCCCAAAGCTCTTCACTGTTCTTCACTGTTCGTTGTTCCTATCGTGGTGTGCGCTGTGGTTTTTTTTTTTTTTTTTTTTTTTGTTTTTGTTCGGATGGCATTGCGGTCTTTGTCTCGTGGTCGTCCTTCTCACTAATTTTTTGTTGCTTTCTCAAAACAATGCAAAACGCTTTGGCAATTATATGATCTTCCGCTCATATCTCCTTTCTCAGACAACCAAAACTCTGCTGCCCCAAAAACTGCACCTCGAAGCGGCCAATTGGCAATTCTGTTGGTTTACAGTAACACACTCGTCTCCTGCGCAATCCCCGACATTGGCCACAACGTATCAAGTGTTGCCCGTTCCAATCCCAAACGGGACTTTTCCCACTCCATTCACTCGTTAAAAGCCTTCCGAATAAAAAAGTGTGACCGGGAGCCCCCTTTGAAATAATCACCCATCACGCGTAGCCAAGAGGCGCGGGCTGGAGGGATTTTTGAACGCATGCCTCCTCCCGCGTCCCAATGGCCCGGGTCTGTTGAACCAGGAGCGAACTGACCCCCACCCCACACGCGGTGGGAGAAAGAATAGTTCCGGCCAGTTGCAATTGCATCGAGCAGGGGGAAAGTTGAGTTGTGGTAGCCTTCGTTCTGTTTCTTCGATCATTCGCGCTGAGCATCTTTCTGTATTCTGTTAAGCTTCTGCGTTCAAACAAAAAAAAAAAAAAAAAAAAAAAAAACAAGATAGGCTCGATTCAAAACCAACCAAGAATTTTATTAAGAGTCCATCAAGGGCCGGAAACAGACCGCACATGTAGGACTTTCAGCCGTGGACCCCAACCCAAACGCTTTCGATCCCAATTTTCTCCCGGTGGAGTGAGGCGAATAATAGGAACGAAAGGGGGTCTCATACGATAAGCGGGGGAGAGGGGGCGCGTCGGTGGGAAAGAAAATCAGAAAAACAACCAAAACGAACAAGGGGGGCATACGTGTGGAATCAAAAAAAATTCTTCAACAGAAGTCCACAAGTCGACAAATTAAGAGGACAGTGGTCGAGAGAGGGTTGGGTTTGGGCGAAGAGAGGCAGTAGGGGGGAAAAAAAATAAACGGTCATGAAACCATAGCCTTTGACAGAAACCAGTGTTTCTGAGTATTTCTTTCACTTGCCGCGCGTGCAGTAGTCCGAGTAGACGCCGCTAGCGGGGTCCGGGTTGAGGAAGTGGTACGGCGGATTGATGGTGACGCCGCCGGCGCCCTGGAACGCAAACGACATGACAAACACCGCGAGCTGGGTGCCGGCGTTGAGCCCGGCGGCCAAGATGTAGTTGTGCTTGTTGAACCACTCGGGCTTGTACGTGCGCAGGTACAGCTGGAACGTGAGCCCCAGCGCGATGCGCGTCAGCCAGCCCGAGTTGACGCCGACGGTGAAAATGCAAAAGTTCCACGACACGATGGACATGTTGACCTTGTCGAAGCCGATCTTGGGGTACAGCCGGTGCAGGACGTAGAACGGGATCGGGATGAAGATGCCGACGATGAACGCGTAGGAGAGCCACTCGTAGGTGCCGCCGACGGCGAGGATCTTGGGCGCCAACGTGCCAAAAGTAATGGCCTTGGTGTTGAAGCCGATGATGTTCTGGCCCGACCAGTTGTTGTCGCCGTTGGGGTCCTGCAGGATTTCGTGCTTGCTTTGGAGGATAATCTCGTTGAGGAGGTAGTGCACGAGCGCGCCGATGACGCCGCCGACCATCTGGGCCGCAAAGACCGCACGGGGAGGGACCTTCATGTACTGGCCGATTTTCAAGTCTTGGAGCAAGCTAATGGCCTCGCTGACGGTGTTGGAACCGAAGACGGTCATGTACATGTTGCTGATGGGGCGACCGGGGAGCAGGAAACCGCCAATCAGCTGGATAAAGGTAGAGAACGGCGGGTTGAAGCCCGTGACGGACACCATCAGCCCGGAAATGATGATGAAGAACACGGAAATCAGCATCGTGACGATGAACGCCCACCACGGGAGCGTCTCCTCGCGGATTGACTGGTACAGGCCGAGAGCAAGCGCAATGACCATCAGGATGCCATACCAGTGCAGCGGGACCTCAGGGTGCACCGAGGTTAGCCTGTACGACTCGTCCGTCTGCAGGAACTGGTTGTCGGCGCCGACCTCGGAAATCGACTTTTTGAAGAAGGTCGCCTTGAAGGCGGCAATGATCTCGGCGTGGTGGTACAGCAGAATGTGCACGATTGCGGCGGTCACACTCATGTTCTGCATCATTGTGTTGAACGCCCACGACATGGCGTAGTACGGCTGTCCGTACGCGGCGTACTTGGCCTCGTCGAGCGTGTTGTTGGTGAGGATGTTGGCTTGCACGTACTTAGTGCCGTTGGCGCGGTACAGACTCTGCGACATGAACGGGAAGGTCTTGGCGTTCCACACGTTGTTGTAGTACAGGATCGGGATCATGGTCACGCAGCCGATGAAGCCGGCGTACTGGTTGAGCTGGGTCACCCACGGGAGGGTCAGGCCGGCATCGCCAATGTTGTTCCAGTCGAGCGAGATGGAGCCGATACCTAGACCCTCGTTGTTGTTGACGCCGCCAAAGAGCTTGGTGAAGGTCGAGTTGTTGCGGTTGGCGATGCAGAAGAACGAGATGCCGATCAGCGTCGGGGTCAGGTACTGCGGGAAGAAGGTCCACACGAAGAGCGCGCCGAGAGCGACCCAGAAGAGCTTGAAGGCAGAGTCGTTCAGCGAGCGCGAGAAGAGCGTCTCAAAGAGCGACACACGCGCGAGTGCGGTCGGGTAGAAGGCACGCTTCGGGTACACGAGGATGGAGCGGAAGAGACCGACGGCGCCGTAGCCAATCATGTTGGTGGTGAGAACCAGGATGATACCGTCGGCGTAGCTCATGCGCTGGTTGAAGAACAGGTCCTTGGCGCCAATGATGTAGGTGCTGGTGACGCCCGCCGAGGCGGTCGAGGCGCAAATGACCGCCATAGCGAGCTCCTTCTTGGTGAACTTTCCGGGGTTGAGGATGCCCTTCGGGAGAACCTTAGACATGACGACACCACCGACCTGCAGTCGTGCAAAAACGGTAACGCGGTTAGCACTGAATGGGGAGTGCCAGAAAAGCGAAAAAAAAAAAAAAAAAAAAAAAAAAGAGAGAGAGAGAGAGAGAGAGAGAGAGAGAGAGAACAGTCAAAACTCACGTAGGCGAACACGGCAAGCATGAGGGATGAGACGCTGACAGTCTGCGGTTTGAAGATGTACAGCTGTCCCAAACTAGCACCGAAGCAGCCGAGGAGGATACCGAGGACCCAGAACCTAAATGATGTCAGAATTAATATCACATCAAGACGCTGGCTCTCGCTTTGCTCGTCTTTGCTCGCCTGAAAGTGAAAACGGGTTCGGTCGGGTCGTCCTCCGCCGAGACGAGCGCCTGAACGATGTCGAAACCCCAAGCGTCGACCTTGAGCGTCTCGACGACGGGCAGGCTCTCGTCGGCGACCTCTCCGTCCTGCGACTTTCTCTTCTTCTCGTCGATTGTGTCCGGCACCTTCTGGATGTCGGCCATGGTGGGCGGTGGGTGTGTGAGTGGGAGTTTGTGTGTGTGTGTGTGTGTGTGAGTGTGGTTTGGAGCGGGGCAGCAGATAGATCTCTCTTTAGGGTATGAGGTTGTTTGGGCGGTCCCAATTAGTTGTTGCTTCTGTTTTGTTTTCCCTCTCTTTGCTCTCTTTGCTCTCTTTCGGGTTGCACCACCGATGGCCTTTTTGAGGGAGGATGTTTTGTGTTTTTATTTTTATTTTTATTTTTATTTTTCGTTCTTTTTTCTCTTGTTCTTCTTGGTCTGTCCGGTGGTCTTGCTCTCCTTTATTCGTCCTTTTTCATTTGCCCCTTTATTGTCTCGATCCGCGCATGGGCAGCTGCTGCTTCCGCTTTGCTCCCCCCTTTTTCCGTAAACCACGACCAAAGAAAAAATCCGGAAAACCAAACGAGAGATTTCTAAATCTGCGCCGATTGCGCAGCTTGTGGGAGACAACAAAGTGCGCTTTATTGCGATAACGAGACAAAAAAAAAAAAATAAAAAATGGGAGGACAAATCGAGACAAGAGACAGACTGCGCACAAGACAGCTAGTTTCCTTTTTGGACGTTGGTCACACGCCATCCACGATTGTGCAATCGCAATGCGACCTGAGTGCCGTCAGTCTGTCTTTCTCGGTCTCTCTCTCTCTCGCGCTCTCCCTTCACCCTGAACAGTCGCGCCATCGAGTGCAGTGACGACGACCATGCCGTGGCGGCATATTGTGTATCCATTTCGTTGTCTCTCCCCATCCACAAATATCCATGAAAAACTGAGCCCTTCCAGTCTTAGCTGCCTTGCATGGGTTCGTTCTCACGAGTTCAATCCTCAACACACGCACATGTGTTGGGGCGTGGCGGAGGCATCTTTTGCTGCTTCTCCTGCTGTTTCTTTGTTTGTTTGTTCGTTCGGTTGTAAACTTGTTGTTCCTGATATTAACATGCGAGTGAGACAACACCTGCATGGCCCGCAACACTTGGCCGAAGGGTTTGGCCTCATTTTCATTTTCATTTTTCCCCCCCTTTGCATTGATAGCTCGGCTGCACTTCGTCCTGTCAGGAGAACCAAAAAAAAAAAAAAAAAAAAAAAATTAAAATAAAAATAAAAATAAATGAAAAAAGTAAAATTTGTGTACTTGACCCTCCCATTCAATTTTCGCACTTGATGGTTCGCCTCGCATCATTAATGCAGCGGTGCCGTGAAGAGTAGCAATCGTGGAATGCTGTCTCATCTTGTCCCTTTCTTCGGTTTCTTCCTTATCTCTTGCGTAAGCACTGAATCGCTCGACGCCGGCGGTCGCAACTGCCACCGTCGTATTTGGCATCGTGCAAGGTGTACCAGCCCGGAAGCGACGGTGATTCACTTCGAACGGCTTTTGGTGGTACGGGAGTAGAGCATGTCTGCTGGCCGAACAGCTGGTGGTCCCCCTTTCGTCCCGCAGTGTGTTGTGCCTTGTTTGAACGTCGTTGTGATAAGCTCTACATATTCCAAAACGATTGGCAAAGATTCCGTCCAGGAACAGGGCGAGTGCCAAGCGATGCGCCTTAGGCGCCCCCGAAGATTGAACAAGCGGGCCTTGCTTTCCAGTTCTGTGAAGCGGCGCTTCTCTTGACTTTATCTCGCCAGATGCAGCCGAATGCGCGATGAACGTCCGTTCGTTGCTCCGCTCGAGGCAGCCGTTTCTTCTTGG
Source organism: Zopfochytrium polystomum (assembly GCA_025765615.1). Classification (NCBI taxonomy): domain Eukaryota; kingdom Fungi; phylum Chytridiomycota; class Chytridiomycetes; order Chytridiales; family Chytridiaceae; genus Zopfochytrium; species Zopfochytrium polystomum. Next base: position 198,460 of record JAIVFJ010000026.1, read on the forward strand.
AGCAATCGTACTTATTTGTTTCTGGTTCATTCTTAACGTGTGGGATCATGTTTGGTGGGATGCGCTGCTGGAAGAATACCGACCAGAGCCTTTCCAGTCCACCGATCCTTGTCAAGTGTACTCTTACCCTTCAATCGGCGTTCACTGCATTTGCACGAAGAACTGCTTTTGGTCAAACGAGACAAAACAAAAACGGCAGCTCTGGGCCAGTGGAGTTTGAAAAAAAGGTAAACATTGCCGCTGAAGTTCGTGTTCAAAGCCCGAAAACTGACGGTTCAAACTCCTCCAGCGAGCTCAATACCGCGGCGCAGCGGCGGACCAGCTCTTCATCCTTTGTCAGGTTCGCATCGGGAACCCACACGACGTGCATGCCGGCGTTCAGACCTGCCTTAACACCGGACGGCGCGTCCTCAAACACTAGACATTCCGACTCACGCCCCTCGAAGCCCACCGCCTTCGCTGCAGCGAGGAAAATGTCCGGCGCCGGCTTGCTCTTGATGGCCGCATGGTCATCTGCGCAGACTATAGCATCAAACAGCGAAAATAGTTCGCCGTTTTGGGATGACTTGAGGTTGAACGCTCGCCTGTGACTTGACGTCGCAACCTGCAATCGTGGCGACCAGACTTTAATCGTCCGTCACTTGACCGTGTTTAACACTTACCGCAATTGGAATCTTTTTGCTTTTCAGATACGTGACTAGCTTCATCACTCCGGGAAGAGGTCGACAAAGAGGAAATAAAGATTCCTTTGGAATTCGCGAAATAATAATAAATAGAGCGCTTAGTTCAGGATCTTAGAGTAGGCAGCGCATACGTGGCCAGCATTTCTCTCCTTGAGGTACTCTTCCACAGTCATCGGGATTTGGTAGTGGTCAATCAGGATTTTGGCTGCCTCTTGCTCCTGTACGCCGATCATTTTGCTCTACAAGGGTGAGTTAGAACGCACGTCCGGCTCAATTTCCGTTTGTTACCGTGCGCACCTTTACGGACCATTCGAAGTTCTTGCCAAAGCGCGATAGGATGCCTTGGGTGACTTTGGAGTAGACTGCCTCCGTGTCAAGGAGGAGCCCGTCCATGTCAAACAGGCAGCACTTGATCGTGGGTGCCATGTCAAACAGTTTGATCAAAGCGCAACCAAGCCATGCCGGCTCCCAAACGACCTCGCCGCAGCGCAAATGATGAATCCGCAGCCGATGACGATCGTCACTGGGACACTGCGCCACCACTCGCATCGGAGGATTGTGTCGAGTATTCTCTTTACCGGACGGATGGACAATTCAGCGATGGCGAAGCAGCGCCCTGGATCGAACTGAACGCACTGATTGTCTCGTACGTTTCCAAGTGGACCACAGACTACATTTGGCAGAAAGATCGCTTCTCTCTTCATGTGGTAACGGGGTTTGGTGAGTTTCCGCACTCTGCGAGGTTCGTGCTTACCATTTCCGGGCAGATTTGGAGCAAGGCAAACTGTTCCTGCGAGGCAGAACTCGATTCGGCGATAACGTGGACGACGAGTGGTTCATCGTCTTCCTGCTTCGTGAAATCACGCGTAAATTCAACTTTCTGGTTGCAACGTGAGCTCACTGTCAATCTTGGCGCTCGTTTCACCGCACTTACAATAGTTGTACCAGCGTGACAGATAATGACGGTGAATTTCTCCTTGTTGAGTCTGCAGCCCATTTGCCGTCTTGGTTGGAACCGACAACCGCTGCAAATCGAGTATTTATCAAGGGTGGCCTACTCCACGTCATCCCAGTCCCCCAAACACCCAGCGAATTGGCCAGCTATCCACCTGCTTTCCGCTCGAAATCGCTCTCCCTTTCCCGCGCCATCACCATCATCTCCCGCTTTTCCGAAAAAACCTTCGCAGAGCCCAACATTCAACGTGCTGCGTTTGCGAGATGCGACGTTTTCGACCCGGCCAACCCACAGTCACACGCCCTGCACCGAGCGCGAATGACTGTGCCGCGCGATGTGGCCCGCGCCCTTTTCGTGAATCCGAAACTAATCGCAGCTGCGGTTGAGGCCTTTTACCAACGGGATCCTCTGCAGCTGAAAGCCTGCCAGAAAATGAGCCGCTTTCCTCCCTCCACGAGCGTCACTACAACAGTGAAAATGACTCGAACACTGTACGCACAATTGGCCAGCCAAACTTTCCATGCGCCGAAGCCCTTTCGTCTCCCGGCATCCAACAGTGACGATTTTAAAGCGGCCGAATTGGGGATGAAACTTGCCTGTGGCTTTGAGATTATTGCGGCAGATACTTTTTGGAACGGGCTCATGGATGCGAGCCGAGCGTCGGACGTTGACGTGAGGTTATACAAACTTTTTCGACGGGAAATGGCTTGACAGACTGTTTTCACAGAGTTACCAGTTCGATGCCGATCCGCTTTGGAGGTCATTCTTAAAGCGATTGGTGGCGATCGGCTATTTCAAGGTCGCTATACCCTGCGTTTCAACTTGGGATATTTATGGGCTAATCCTTTTATTTGCAGGACGAGAGACCTGGCTCGAAACTGTACAAACAGCTAGAAAGGACAGCAAAGGAGGAGCATCTGAAGCTTCTGAACCGAAAGGGCAACCCAGCACGGACAGGCAGCATGGCCAACAATGATCAGGACGACACAAAGGCCGATGCAGAATTCTTCTTTGGAGCGGAAAACCCTCTTCGATCTCTGTTCCAAGCTTTAGTCGCGGCTCCGGATGAGGAAGTCAATTTCATATGCGAGGAGGAAGAAGATTCGGATGGCTGGATGGAAATTGACCCAAACGACCTGGAGAAAGAGTTGCAACTGAAAATTGGAGACGAAGGACTGCGCCTTGAGGATTTGGATGATCTTGCGGACAATGACGAGCAGCATTTCGATGCTGCTGATGCAAACCACGAGGCCTCAGACGTGCCTCAAAAGGATGACGCTGCGGTACTTCAACGAGTTGTTAAGCAGTTCGAGTCCTTCGTCTCAACAGAAAGCACTGTCGAGGGCGTGAGATTTCCACAGTAAGTGCATCTCGGATGCTTGCTCCGCCTTATGTTTTCTCATTGCGTTACACTCCTGCCAGCGAACAGGATTTAGATGTTGACAGCGATGACGAGGCCTTCGGTGACGACGAATCCGATGATGGGGATTCGTCATTTGCTGCAAATTTTATGGAAGAAGATATCAACGCTCCTATTAGTATCGATCCAGACAAGTTTATGGCTGCTATGATGAAACTCCTTTGTGAGTCTTACTATCTTACAACAGTTTTTCCCAAGCTGACCGCCTAACCGTCACAGCGATCGATGAATCTATCCTTAAGCAGAAGGAAGGCCAGACCGATGAGTCAAAGCAAACTAAATCCATCAAAGTTTCTGCACCTCCGCCGCTCGACGCAGCTTTCAACCCATCCGATCTCCTCCGTGTAAGGCCCGGCGCATTAAATCTCGTTCCGCTTGAAGATGACGAGCAGAAGGAAAGGGCGTTACCATCAGGATTTGATCCGGAAGTGGACGAAGAGCGAGCCACCACCCGTCGGCTTCCGGGAGGTCGCCTGGCTCGTGCGAGCCGCCATGGTCTCCAAGAGGAAGAAGAAGATTCAGACGAAGAGCTTGAGCGGACGACCGCTTGGGACAAGGGTTTGATTCTCAGCGCGAACTCGCCCGATTCAGGTCAAGTTCCCAAGGATTCTACAAACACGCCGCGACATTGGGTGAGGGCCGACGGTCCAGACAGCGACGATGAGGACGATGACGACATTGATATGGAATTCGATGAGTACATGGCGGCGATGGATCGAGAACTGGCGGGAACCAAGGTTGGACGAGGTTTCGAACGGGTGCAGCTCGGGAGCAAACCTGACGCAGAGAAAGGAGATGGTGTGCGCCGCGAAAGAGCGTTTGTCTCACCTAAACGGTGGAAGCAGCCCGACGGAGCAACATCGGGCGACCCATGGGAGGTTGGGGAGGACGAGGAGGACTTCGACGGCTCCAACCCTCTCGCCGAGCTTGCTAATGATCCCGAACTGCCCGTTGATGTCGATATGAACTTGCTCAAGAACTTGATGGAATCGTTTTCAGCTCAGCAGGGACTCCCGGGCCCCGCGTCCAATATTTTGGGGAGAATGGGTATCTTGCTTCCGAGAGATGAAGCGGAAGAATAAAATCGCATTTGGGAAAGGAGTCTGCGGCGTGCTTTCTGCGATTGAAAAAAAAAAAAAAACAGTGTGCTTCTTTGCCGGGGTGGTTTGGCGGTGCGCGGAGGCGCATGGCGAGGTTCGTTCAGAGCAGCGGCCATTCTTCGCGCAGGGTGGCGGTGGGAGAGGCCAGCAAGGCGTATATCCGAGCCATAACGAACTCGCGGGGCCTTGTTCGCGCAAGCCGGAGTGGATTGAGGAGGACGTCGGAGTGCCTGGAACATTCACAGTGTGCTTTGTGTTTCTTTTTCCTTTTGAATGTGCAATCTAACGTGTGCAAATATTCTTCTTGCCTCGCCCACTTGCCTCCACTTGTCCCTTTTCATGCTGCGTTGTGAAAAGCCACGGAAAGACAACGTCGGCTCTTCAGAAGTTTGTCTCGCTCCTGTCTCTCTGTCTGTCTCTCTCTGTTTCTCTGCGTCTCTGTCTGTCCCGTCGGTCGAGTACATTCTGGTTGGTCCCGTGACAGCGGAAAGAAAGAAAGAAAGGCGGCCGTGTCGCGCAGCCAGCCCCGAGTAGGGCGGCCCAGCCCCCTGCACCGCACTCACCCACGCTGGCCTGGTCCGCTCGCTCTTGTCGCAGTAGCCCACCGCACGCTCCTCCACAGTTAGGCAAAACACTCGCCCATACCCATCCCCCTTGCGACGCGCGACAACCTTTTGCCGTGGGTACTCCTGACAGGGTTGTGGGGAAAATGCCGCACCTCTATGACGAGGGTCCACCACGCCCAAGCCGCGGCGGGGCCAAGTACATGTGGGCAGTCGCCTTCGCGGCTGGCATGGGCGGTATGCTCTTTGGTTATGAGATCGGAATCATCAAGTTGAGTTGGTTTGTGCAATTTCGCACCCTCCTTCCACCTTCCGACCGCGCATAGTAACACCGTAGCGCTCGCCCCCAGCCAAATCCTGTCCATCACGAGCTTTCTTTTTTACTTTAAAATCTTTGGGCCTCCGGATAACTACAACCCGGACGCCTACTATGATCCCGAGGACTTGCAAATTTTGTCGACAACCGATCGAGATAAAGGTTTGTGCAAAAAGCTTGCGTAAAAGTTGCCACTTGGCTGAAAGAAAAGGTCCGCTTCAGGTTTGGTCACCTCGTCCTTCCTCTATGGCTGCGTAGTGGGAGCTGCTGCCGTCTCCCTGCTCGCAGATGTCATCGGCCGCAAGTTTTCCATTATTCTCGGAGGCATAATTTACACGGCTGGAGGCTGCTTACAAGCGGCCGCTGTTAACTTTCCCACATTCCTCTTTGGCCGCGGGATGTCTGGAATGTCGGTTGGAATAATGTCGATGTCGGTGCCACTTTACATCGCCGAGACTGCGCCGACGGCGATAAGAGGACGACTAACGACAGTCTACCAGCTGATGATAACGTTTGGGGTACAGCCTCCGATTTTAGAGTGTTCTATTTGCATTTTTTAAATTCCCACCTTTTCGCTAACAAATGCGCTCAAATTTACATCATCCTCACCCAGATTCTCGTCGCATCCTGCGTAAACGGCATTATCGTCTCAGTCATGGGCCGAAAGTACGACCTGGCATGGCGTCTCGCTCTTGCCCTCCAAGTCGTACCGGGCTTGACTCTCCTTATCCTCATGCTGCCAATGCCACGCTCGCCGCGCTGGCTGGCCGAAAAGGGCTTTCACGCCGAAGGCCAACGCGTGATTGCTCGCCTCCGAGGCTTTGAAGATGAAGATGAGGACGAAGTCGTCGTTGAATACCGTTCCATTATGGCCGGCGTCGAGTACGAACGACGCATCGGCACCGCCGGGTGGACTCACCTGTTACGAAAGGGAGTCCGTCGGCGTCTGGTCTTTGGAGTGGTTAACCAGTTCTTTCAACAATGGACGGGCATCAACGTTATTCTATACTACGGATACGACTTGTTTAAGCAGCTCAAGTTTGGGAACGTTAACTCGTCAGTCGTGTTCATTATTGTTAACGCGTTCATCAACTTTGCCTTCACGCTTCCCGGAATGTGGGGGGTCGAACGGTTCGGCAGGAGACCGCTTTTTATTTTCGGAGGAATGGCAATGTGCTTTGCCTATTGCATCGTGTTTGTGTTTTCGACATTGGCGCCGGCCGGCCAAGGTTACGCGTGGGTTGCCGTTTTGGGGATCTACACGTTCACGATTTCGTTTGCGTGTACCTGGGGCCCGGTCGTCTGGACGTACCAGAGCGAAATATTCCCGCTCCGCATTCGAGCAAAAGGAACAGGACTGTCAACAATGTCAAATTGGATTTGGAATGCTGTCATTGCGCAGATTCAACCGTCTCTAAGCACCTCACTGCATATCAACCTCTACTTGGTAGGCCACTGCTCAGTGTCTCTTTCCTTCTTCGCTGACTGGTATTTCGTCTGTGTTTGTCAGATTTTTGTTGGCACTTGCTTCCTCATGACAATTTATGCCTGGAAGTTTATTCCTGAAACAAGAGGTAAAACGTTGGAAGACATGGACGAGGTGTTCAAGGACGGCGAGGCAGTGCTTCCATCTCAAGGCCTAGAGTGGAGCGCCACTGTGGCAGCACTCTTTACCATGCGTGGATACCGCAGTCGCTCACGCCAAGACCATGGTCACGCGGCAAGTGGCGATGCACCTGCAGGTTTTGCGAAAGACTCGCGGTCTTTCTCGTCTCGGTCACACCCTTCTGCGAGCTCTGCAGGGCATTCGACATTGGACGACGGTGAATCGCAAGCCTCTGGATCGTCTTCCGCACGACCAAAGGTGTTCGGAAGCTCCAAGAAAAGAGCCGAAATGGAACGGAGCAGTAATATCGCACCAGGAATGACGGCACTCTCTGATGGCGATCTGGCCGATTTCCTCACAGCCACTGGCGACGACTTTGCTGCCTTTAATCTCCCGGCAAACTTCACGACACCCTTTTCTGCTTCCAAAAAACCCAAATCGTCCGCCATGAAGAAATCCGCGGCCGTCGACGCGAGTCCACCACCAAACTTTGCAATAACTGACGAACTCTCCGGCTTCCCTTTGTCGTTCGACTGCAGTGCTCCATCGACCTCTTCCCTTTCTTCCTCTCGCCAGCGTTCACGCTCCGTGGGCAGTACTGCCAGCAGGCCTGACGACCTCTCTATAGGCACTGGAACTCTCTCGGTTCCCGGCACAACCTCCACGCGTCTCGCCGCCACGTCTTTGCTGAATACCACCGACCCCGCTGACCCCGCAGCGTCCGGCATCCCTGATTTCCCCGGAACCCAGTTGCCCAGTTCGTTGTTACTACAAACGCACACTCTTCCTTCAGTAGTTGCACCGACAGGTACATCTACCACTTCCACGGTCATCGGCCAATGGCCCCCAGCCTTTGTGGTCAGGCTCGGGCAGACCCGTGCCGCGCAGCAGCTCCAGCAGTCGCTTCGTGGCCATGCATCTGGCCGACGTTCTTCGTCACCTGCTGACGCTTTGCCGCAACCGGGCGCAAATTCGGGAGTTTCACGGCCGTCGAGTGCACAAAACGGCGCTGCCTTTGACGGGCCACCGCGCCACTATCGCCGCGGTCGCAGCGGAACCCCCTCGCCTTCGGATGCATTTGCGCTCCCATCGGCGCCGCCGCGGACGCCGCGGAGCCGCAGCGTGGATACAGGCCGGTCTTCAGGCTCGGTTGCAAGCACTGGACCGGGTCGCGGACTGAGCGGTTGGATAATAGAAGAGGATTACTTACGCGAGTTTGCGCGGAGATAGCGAAAGGCCTCGCTCTTTTTCTACGTCCTGCCCACAACAGGGCTTTTTGTTTGCTTAAACTACTCACCCCGCAACCCTCGATTACGCCAAAATGGTCTTGTGGAACTTTCCTTTTGTCGTTATACTTTCAAACGTGATAATATTTTGTTCGAAGGGGTTGTGTGCGTGAACTTCATATCCGTATTTCGTCTCGCTATTCTCGTAACACGAAATGATTGTTCCCTTCTCTGCGCTGTCGTCGGACTTCGAAGATCCAAAAAAAAAAAAAAAAAAAAAAAAAGGATGACGAAGATTGATGAGGTAATGGCGATCGCTTTGTAGAGCGGGGTACCGACTTGGCCGCCGCCGATGTGATGACGAAGTCGAGGCCGGCGAGAACGACGAGGATGACGAAGAAATGAACTGCGGCGACGGCGAAGAGGATGGCGGCGAATTTCTGGACGTGTCCGGTTCTTCTTTCACCAATCGGTGTACCAGAATAGCGCGGCCAAAACTGCGGTAATGAAAAGAAAAGCGAGAGGAGGCAAGGTGAAAAGGTTGAAGTTTTCACAAGGATGGAATATTCATTTGCATGGACTGCAAGTTGGTTGCTTGAAATGGTTTTTATTATAAAATTGCAGATGCCCAAGGGCAGCAAAACAACCGCCTAAATAAATAAACTGGGATCTCAAATGTGACCACTACCATCAATCAATGCGCAACACTTGCAAACTGGAAACATTGACAAAGCGTGAAGCAGTGATGCGGAGGATCACTTGCAACACTGTCGTAGATAAATATATTCCGGGTTATTCTGCAGAGTCTGCAAATTTAGCTCCCTCCTTTTGTTAGCTCTGGTATCCGCCATCGTGCTCCAAATGCTTCGACCATGAACCCTCGCCATCCAATGCTCTCCAGTAACTACGCAAGTGGTCGACATTGTAGGGGTATCCTGTGGACTTGACATCAGCCCAGATTGATCGTGCGAGATCAGTCTGGCCTGAATGTCCACATATATCCAATGCCATGGTGAGGTACACCGGCAAGTTCTTGGTTACTCGCGTCGCTGAAATAGGCGTTTGCTTTCCATCAGATTGATCCAAGCCGATGAGGTTCTGAACAGATTCATCCAGAGGAGCATCTTTCCAGAGGAAATCCCACACTCTCATTGCTGCGGTGGGTTGTCCAGAATCAGCCATCCAACGCATCACCAAGACCCAAGTTGCCCCATCCGGCAATAGATCAGAATCCAAGAGAAACTTGAGCGCAATGTGAAAGCTATCTACTTGCTTGTTGTCCAGGCAACCAGACATGAAGCAGTTAAGAACAACGACATCCACAGGTTTTTGTCGGTTGCCTTCTCCGGCCTTGGGGGAGGAAGAAGCCTTGACAATCAATTCCCACGCAGTTTCGGAATGACCTATTTGGCACAGCAACAAAACAACCCGCGAAAGTGTCTTAGCAGCAATAGGAAGCCTGGAGTCGTTCATCCGCACCAAGGTGGACTTGAAACTGGATATGTTTCCAGCACGAAGGTAGCCCACCAAGTGGTGTCGATTCACTCGAGTTCGAACCGCGTGGGGCAGCGCACTTTTTTCAAGATCAGCTGTTACTGATTCCATTTTTTGGGTGTCACCAGCCTCTGCATAGCCCCATATGAGGAGCTCGAGTACATCATCCTTCAGCCTCTGATTCTGCTCAGCTTTCTGCAGCAGATGGAGCCCATACTCCATCGCGACGGTGTCGCCAGCGGTCGCTGCACCCCGAACCAGTGCTGTAAGCAATGCAGCATCGGTTTCCTGACCGCTAATAGATTTTGCGGCTGCCAAAAGTTGATCAACGAAACGTAAGATGCCAGAAGTGCATTGAGCTTGACCAGCTGGCGCCGTCTGCCTTCGCATGGTCATGGTTGCCATCACCCAGCTTCGCTCTGTGATGACGTTCGCCTGGACACCATTTGAGACCATTCTCCAAATAACTGCATTCATTCTGTCAAATCTCTTGCATCGCACCAGTGCACGAATGATTTCATGACCTGTGCTATCGTCAAGCTCATGACCGCTAGCCAAAAATGAGTCCAACAATTCTATCATGGCATGACAATCACGAGTCCGTCCAGTTCTCGGCATAAGAGGAGCAAAAGACGATGAATCGACAGTATGTTGGGAAGAAGGGTATAATGCCCCACTACTAATAGCATCAATCTCGCTTAAAATGCTTGCATCTTCGCAAACTCGAAGCTTGGTCTTGTTGCGCAGAATCACTGACAACACCGCATTCCCAGGTGGTGGCAAATGAGGCCAACGGCCACTCTCATCCTTGCCGTATATCATGGATCGGAAAAATCGTGTGGCTTTGTCGACTTCATTAGCACAAAAGTATACCCGCATCAGTGCTGCACAGGTTGTCTCCTGCGGTGGGACGAATGGAAATTTCTCCACAAATTTCTCAAACCAAGATTCTGCACAGGTGATTGCACGACCTGCATCCACTTCAAAAGCTGCAGTAGTAAGAAGTAATCGGTAGCATTCTTCATCAAGCTGAACTCCAGCACCCAAAGCAAGCTTCAGAGCCGTATCAGCCACGGCAAGCGGAGCTTGATGGCGGAGAGAAGCACGCAGGTACAGTTTAAGGATATCCAAAATAGTCGGATGACCGTCGCGAAATCGACGACAACCTGCTTCGCTCATTACTAGTTTCAGAAGCTGTTCCGCCTTTCCAAAGCTTGGTTCATAAGTGTTCAAGGGGTCCATTGCCAGAAGTGTTTCAAGGAGAGCAAATGTGAGATGATTCATTGGGACAAAACGAAACAGTAAGATGGAAGACAATAATTGCTCAAGCTGCTCCTTGTCGCTTTTGGTCGGGACCATTATAGCAGGTACCCGACTTGACAAATGTTTCACTAAGACTGGTTCACCCTCGTCGACATTTCCACGAAGAACTGAGAATAGAAGTAGGTTTAACACTCCGCCAAACAACTTGGATCCATATTCAGAAGTAGACACGGGCAGCGACACATCTTGTGCCATTTCCCGAAGGCAATTCATGGCCTGCACTATTCGACCTGCTCCCAGTAAACTCTGTAAATATACTTGAAGTGAATGCGGTGTTGGTGGAATCTTCTTAGTCAAAAGCGTCTGATAGTGCAAATCAGCAACATCTGGATTTGACTGCACTGCTTCCGCAAGCAACGAGCTGTGGATAAACCTCGGAATGAGATAGTCGTCCCTCACGATTTTGCGGTGCAGGGAAGGTGAAAGTTTGCCAATTCTTGTTATAATCTGGCGAACGGCTGTCCACTGCGAAGATTCTACCGCATCTTGAAGCATTCCGTTTAAGCACTGATTTCGAGCGTTCAATACTGCGCTGTTCCTCAAATGAAGCTCCCCAATAGTATCAATGATGTCGTTTGCTGCATCCCAGTCACGCTTTGCATACGCTTCCCTAAGCACTGCACTGTAAACAGGAGCAACAGGTTTTATCCCAAAATCATCCATTTTCTTAAAGTACTGAAGCATAACCTGGAGATTACCAGAACACGCATCAATGATTGAACGAAATAAGTTCTTTGTGATCTGCACACCCTTGGCCGTGATTTCTGAAACGAGCTCTTCCACGGCTACAATATCTCCGCGTGCCTGCTTGAATGCCCATTCGAAAGTTTCACTGTTTGGCTTGACACCAACTTGTTCAAGGCGCCGACACCAACGATCGAATCGCGTTCGCCAAGGTTGTGGTTTTATGTTTAAACTAAAAGAATTCTCAGTCTGCGATATTTCCTGTTCCTCCGGCTGTGCCTTTTGATCTACAGCGTGAAAGCTTGCAGCGGCTTCAGCCTCCGCGCGCATGACGGCGTTGAAGCCTGCGACAGCTGGCACAACTCCCCGGTGCAGCGCTCGGCGCAACTGCGCTTCTGCACCAAATACGTCTCCTCGCCTTGCAAATCCTGCCGCCAACGAGGCAAATGTTGCGGCATTTAGGTTAAAGCCACCAGCCTCCATCGCTCTCGACAAATCAACTGCTGATCTCATGTCCCCAGTCATGGCATACGCCTCAACAGCTGCGGCGAAGTTGCTCGTCAAGTTTCGCGGAGAAGATGGAATTCTTCCCGAGAGTGAAAGGTTGGTCAGTCGTCCGATGAGGAAGATTGCCTGGTCGACTTGTTTCTCCTTGATTCGCAACCGAATCAAGCTGTGTATGGCTTGGGCCACTGCATGGCTATCGTCAGTCTGTGATCCTGCGCTGCCCAGCTCTAATGAAGAAACGCGTCAGTTTGTTGTCCAAAAGCTCTAAGCCGCTCACCTTTCGCATTCACTAGACGAAAAATCATGGCCTCGACCCATCCCTCTGCAGATGACACTTTTCCAATTGAGTAATTGAATTTTGCCATTAGAAACATGGCTTCCACGTTGGGCTCCAGTCCCATAGCTGCCATTTCGTTCAGGCAACGTTCTGCTCCATCCTCATCCACAAGTGCAGAAGCTGCGGACAGCATTATGGTGAAGGATTCCACGTCCGGATCGACGCCTGCCACCAGCATATCAGAAAACACCTTTCTTGCCTTGATAGCGTGGCCGTCTTGAATGAGCGTGCGCATGATTAGATTGTACGCCAAGGCTGTTGGTTTGATATCGAGCTGGGTCATATCTGACACAACGAGAAGAAGTCGCTCAGTGATGTGAGGCGGAAGACGAATCAATAGATCAAAATCCGTTGAGTTTAGCTTTGTGAGGAAGCCATTTTCAGACCGAAACAAAAGGTAGAGCTCCCACGCTCTTTCGGGAGGGGATCCTTGCTCCAACACGCGTCGAAAGTGGGAGAGCTCTGATGACGACTCGACGGCGGTTGATCTTCCTGCTATGCTTCTGGTGGATAGACTGCGCTGAACTTCAAGCTGATAGTAAAATGTTCGACCAGTCGAGCAAAGAAAATGGAAGGTGAGGGAAGGTGTTGACACCATTCGGCATCTACAGAAGCTGTCAGTGGGTCTGGTGCGTGAGGTCAACAGCGATGTGAGACGCTTATTTTGGCAAAACTGGTGCGATGGCAGTATGTGATAATGCGAAGGAGAGGAGCCGCTGACGTCGACAGCAGTCACCCGTGGAACGCGTAGTATGAACGGCAAGAAGGAGAAGTTCAAGACGTGTTGTTTGAGAGTGACGGCGATCGCATCGATTGTCCAAGGTTGTGCAAGACAACTGAGAGTGCGGAAACGTTTAGCCATCTGTGCTATTATAAACGACCACGTTGATCTCGCCAAGATCCTGCCATGCTCTTCGCTACTCAGATATTGTTTCGCTCTTCCGATGTGTTTGGGAAACCATGCATGGAGCCAATGTGCCTTAATGACAGTCAATGGAGTAACTTGGATGCGCCATTGGTCCACTGTCATTGCCGTCCTTCGTGTGGAGGCGGTGCTGATCACGGCTGCGACTGGCTGCCTGTCCTCGTTGACATCACCGTCGTCCAAGGTCATTTTGAGCGCCTTCTCAAGCGTGTTGCCGTCGTTGTCAGCATTTGAGTCCACTTCTCAGTCGGTCGCGCGCAAGCCCACTGCAGCCCCTGACAGTGGGAGCCGATCGGAAAAGTCGTTGATCGGGACTGTGGCGGCCGCGCCTGAGAGAGTCTCTCGGTAGTCGTGGGTACGGCGGCACGGCGGGCCGGTTGCCGGCGATGTTGAACGATGGCGAGAGCAATGGAGGGGATGGAGGCGGCTCTGACCGTGCGATTGTGCTCACGCGCAAGGATGGATGGAGCACGTGATCGGGATGCCTTGCAAGGAAACGGAAAAGGGGACCCGCTTTGAAGTTATCGCTGTCGAGACTGCAAGATTTTACTGCTCAGATTGCAATGGTGGCTGTCGGTTGCATTAAGGCAAACTTCAAGAGCTCTCAGTGCCGCATGGTCATTGTCCAGTGCGAAACTCAGTTATGCCTCCGACGGTTGTGCTGGGCGGTCTGAGTCCACAAGAATTTGGTTGACGAGGAAGAGGACGCAAGTGGCTATGTTGACCAAGGTTGTGGGTTTTGTTTGGTAAGGAGTATAGACTGGTAGTTTGAAGAACAGCTGCTCGCTTCAGCAGAAGAGGATCTAAAGAAGTGAACGAGGAGAGTTGCAGGCATCCTGGAACAATGAAATAGCTTCTCGTAAGATTAAAATTAATATAAATTGTTATCAAAGGTTTTGAGATGGCCAAGGCGAAAAAGAAAGGAAAGGGGAAAGCAAAAGGGAAAGGGAAGGGAGGGAAGTCGAAAAAGTCGAAGAAGTCGTCTCGCGCGCGTGGCCCTGTTGGCAAGCCTCTTCCGCAAGAGCAAGCAACGGCGCTGCTATCTTATTTGTCGTAAGTGCTTCGAACCCGCAATTTCAATCTGACCAAATCGCAAGAGTCGAGGCTCGAAAGCAGTCTGTCACATATTATCGGAATTGGTATATACGACAGTAAGAAAACTCGCGCGACGCGGAAACTTTTCAATGCGATCGCTAACCAGCAAACAGAAAGGATCTCTTGAGGCGACAGAGAATTCGGCTCCACTGCATCGAGAAGGCAGTGTTCGAGGAAATCCAACAGCTTCTTGATAACGACGATGCCGTCACAGAAAAGATTGTTCAACTCGCTCAACAGAAGGGCAACGAGGCAGCTTTGGAGGCACTCGCTGCCGCAAAAAATGACACGCTTTCGAAGCAGTGGGAGGAGATGCTTTGTACGAAGGTTCTCGAGTTTACGTGGAGTGCGCTTACAATTTTCCCTCTCCTCATCGACTCGACCGAAACGAAAAAAAAAAAGCTCTGCAGGAGAGAATCGACAACCTCGAAGACGAACTCGAAAAATGCCAAATCCGCACGCTCCAACTCCAAGAGCTGGAGCTGTACGGCACGGCCGCACTCGACGAGGAGCTGGCTCGGACCAAGTTGATAGCGGAGCAGCGCGCGATCGCGCGAGAGGCAGAAATTGCAAAAATCCAGCAGCGACACGAGTCATCCGTTCGCGCCACCCACAAGCGCGCTGACAAGATATTGGCGGATTTGGAAGCTCGAGCTAACCAGGTATGAGTGGCGATTTGGCCGCTTTTCAAAGTACACAATGACTGTCCCTTTTCAAAGTACATATTGACTGTTTCTGCAAATACAGAAAGAAATCGACGGGCTTGAAGAGTCGCAACTCGCCATCGTCGCCCGTAATCGCAGGTTACACGCGCAGGTTGAGGGCCTCAGCCGCGAGCGCGACAGGATTGCGCGGATTGTTGAGCAGCTCGAACGCGAGAACATGGAGGCAGTTGCCACCGACTACGACGTGGAGTGGAACCTACGGCCGCACGTTCTCGAAGAGGACGCTTCGATGTCGGGAACCACTGTTCTTTCCTCAAGCTCGCTGCCTGTGTTGCCTCCAATAATTGCAAGTGCCAAGCTGGTTGGGCGGACGGAAATAGAAGATATTCAGCAGACGGTCGAATTATTATTGCAAAAAGAGTATTCGGATCGACAGAAAATGGCAGAAGACTTCGGGGTGATTGGGCAGAGAAAGGAATGGGGACGAGGAAAGCGAGCTGTTCCGGCCGTGCAGTGAATAATCCAGATTCAATACAAAAATCCTTTAACGATGAGAGCTATTTCGCACAGCGAGGGTATCACACTTCGCAGCGAAGCACCGTGAGCAAGTTACAATTCTAAACGCTGTTCAACTTACTTGCAAAATACGAAGATGTACCAATAAATTACGTAGTGCCAAGCTTATCGCGCTTTCAGGTTAGATATGGAAAGGCGTAACACCACTTTTTATATACCTTCTGCAATGAAAAAGCACAAAGCAATTGTTGCGGATGCATGGGCTCCAATGTCTGTCATTGTGTCAGGGTCCAGCGCGAGTCTGCACGCAACTTACAGACAGCATTCGTGAGTCCATAAAAAATTGTTAGTCCTGTGAATAGACCAGCCAATTCTATGGCAAAGCATATCCATGTGAGGGCGAGCGCGCCCATTATTCTGGAATGAAAGCGTCAGTTCGCCCCTTGATGATACTGTCATCTGTCGCTCACGATTGATTGAAGCTTGAATAGCTTGAGGTATCTCTCAATGGCATTGCTCTTTGAAGGTTTGCATCCTGTTCAAGGATTGCAACAAACGAGAATCAGTTTTTATTTACCCTCGCTTCAACGCATAAGCTTCAGCTCCCACTCTTGTTCAAGCCCCTCTTGCGTGCACACCTTCGTATAGAGCACCATGACGGTGGCCATAATGTGACCAACGGTTGCAAGGAACCGCGCCGGGATAAGTATTTGCGAAGTCACTCGCATCGGGCTCGACCAGAGTGCTGAATTCAAGGCTTGACTGGCTGCGCAACGAGCGCTTCAAGCGGAGTGGGCGGGACGAAGCAGATTGTCTGATCCTTTTTGTGGGAGATAACCCAAAGTGCGACCACGTCAAGCCGAACCTCTCACGCTCCCACAGATGGCATCCCCGTCTCTCGCAACTGCGGCTACGCAAGCCGTCGAGCCCACCTCACTTGTTGATGGTGACGATATGGACGATGCCATCGTACGGCACAGCCCAGACGTCGACAGCCTCCACTATGTATGTGTGCAGAGCGTCGTTCCCGTTGATTCCTTCTGCCTTCTTCACCTTGTCGTTGCTGCGATTTGTCCCCACGTGGATCTGACCTTTTGACCTTCTCCGCTACAAAGGCTCAACCGATAACCTCAAACAAGCCGTCCAGCAGCTTCGTTGCCACGCCAAGTGCAACTCCCGTTGCCGAGTCGACGGCGTCGTACGATGAAACGGGGGAAGCTGTCTTCTACCCTGACCCACTTGATCAAACCACCGCAGCTCCGTTTGAAGAATCTGGTCTTGATACTGCAGATTACGGAAATTCCTCGACAGACTTTCCGACAGCAGAGGAGTTGGCGTACTCGAACGGCTTTGGAGAAGACGTTGAAGGAACTGACACGGCTTTGCCTGTAGATGGAAGTAACTATGACGAAGTAGCCGGTCCAAATTTTGAGGCTCAAGTTCCGGACGATGACCCTTCAGCCCCGCCAGAATTCGCGACTGACAATGCTTCTTCTCATGTTTTAGCTTTAGTCAGCAGTGACGAAGGGCTGGTCGGTGATAGTATCAACGGTCCATCGTCGGAGGAGGTTTTCGCGGAAGCCGAGGACGAGCACCCTGATGGAGTTTCTGCTTTTTCTGGAGAGGAGGCGCCTCCAGAGCAGGAGAGTCACGACCTCACCGCTGACGACTATCCCCCTAATCCACACGCAGAAGTCAGCGAACATGTTGAGGTGAACGAGGATCCCGATGTGGAATACGAGTCAACGCACGATGTTGGCAATGAGCAAATTCTTGGAGAGGAAGATTTCGACGAGGGCGGCGCCGAAACTGTATATTACGTTGGCGATGGTGACGACGAGGACGAAGAGGGCTCCATTGTACTTCACGTTCGCGACGACGTCGATGAAGAAGAAGTTGAACATTGGGACGACACTGCATCGAGAGAACAATACAACGAGGAAGTTGATTATGCAGATGGTGGCGAAGTTGACGAGCACTGGGGAAACGAAGAGGAGCAATCATACTCTTCTGGAGGCGGTCACATAAGTTTCGAAGTTCAAGCGGACGAAAATGGCGTAGAGTACAATGTGGGCAGTCTCCTTCAGGAGGCATCGGGCGCCACAAGTCCGGCCGTATCGATTGCCCCTGTGCCGTGTTCGTTGGACTATGGGGGAGTGGTGTTCTGGATATTTGGAAAGGATGGAGGCGACGGCAATGGTGGGAATAATAAAAATGAAGACAGCGCGCCAGAGGGTGGAGGATCTGGGGTTGACGATTCTAGCACTAATCAAGACCTAATTTTCGGTCAAGCGGAGGATTTTTACTTGTTCGCGGCACCATTAACTACATTCATTACAGAGCTCAAGCTAACTTTTGACATCGATGTCGACGTATCAATCGATCTTCCTCAACTGAACCTATTTTTCCCCGAGGTAACTGGAAATGCTTCTGTTAGGCCTATCTAATTGTTTTCGTTTGTTTGCCTTCCAAAACTGGAGTCATCTATTCACGCAAAGGTTGGTACTTTCAAATGGTGGTATTTTGTTTTGTTGTGATTTCTGACGCGCATCTTTAGGATATGTCACTCTATCAACTCACGGAGCTATTAAAAGCCCTTGAGGCGCATAAGCTACAGTCCACCAAAGGCCAACTGTCCGAGCCAGGTGCTTTCGAAGCCTTGAAGATTGTATTGATTGAATCAAAGTCTTCATTTCACCGCCAAATGGAGTACTTGCGAAGCGTTCATCTCCTCGGTAACTGTCCCTTCCTTTTAATTATAGTCTTCCTTACTTTATGTATGAACCTGCGTGACAGTGTCTAATTCTTCGCCGTCAGCCCATCCAGAGGCTGATGTGCAAAACGACACCGTTGGCACTGCGACTGTTGTCCATGAACACGACGACGGAACTCCCTTTGATCCAGCGGACGCTGTCGAGGTGCCAGCTGATGCAGTCGGCTGGTCGGATGACCCTGAGATTGTCGCTAGCTACTCGGAAGTGCAGCAGGCAGGAGATGAAGTCGCTGCTGAGCCGTCGGAGACGGCGCATCCGGAGCAAGATGATGGTGTCCGGGGGGAGAAGCGGAAAACACCTGTAATTGAACACGACAAGCAAGACTGGCCTGACGAAGATGATGCTGGTATGTACCCCTTTCTACGCTCACCTCCCCAGCCCTTTTTTGTAGGCGAGCGGAGAGCACGCAAAGCCGCCGCCGTTCGCTAACCAACCACACATACAATCTATCAGCAACAAAAAAGGTTCGACAAGAATAGGGTTGAAGTTCTTTCGTGCTTTTTTTTTTTCTGTTTTGTTTTGTTTTGTCTTTCGCGTCTTTTTCTATAAAAATACATATATATATTGAACTGCACGAGCGAACAGATGCGTGTAAGTCTGCTTTAAAATATGCGATCCACCAAGGCCATCGCCAGCTTGGCGTCCGCCTCAATCGACGCCTCCGAGCGCTGCGAGAAGCTCCGCCCCTGTGCGTCCGCCAAACCCAGCTCGGTCCCCAACGGCCGATGCGCCGCACCCAACTGTGCTGGAGGAATGAGAACCACTCCAGCCGAGCTCACGCCTCGTCCCCACCGGCCGATCCAGTCGGACCCGTATCGTGCCGACGCAACTGGATCGCGCGACAGCACCGTCGGCCGCGCCCACGGCAAGGCCCCGGCGGCCGTTGCGGCGCGCAGCTGCTGATCCACTCCGCCGGGACCGGCCTGCACCCCAATAAGCGGCAGCGGCCTTGGAAAGTAACCCGACGACGGCGACGACAGCATCGACTCGTCCAGGCTCACCACGTCGCCGTCAGCCGGCCACAGGAGGCGGCCGCCGTGGCGGCCGCCCGCGATTGACTCTTGCATCGAGCTCGCCGTAGTGCTGCGCGACATTGGCAGGAGCATCGGTGGCGGCGGCACCTGCGCCTGCGGCTGCGGCTGCTGCGGGCCAGCGCCGTCGGCGATCACGGGCGACGTTGGCAGCGCGTTCCAGCTCGCAAGGCTGGCCAGTGTCCGCGCCATCTCTTCCTCCTCGACCTGGTGCTTTGCCGAGATCTCGGTGATCGACAGAGTCGAGTGACACAGGTCGTAGTACAAGTTGCCCAGCGTTTCCGACATGAACTCGGCGCCGGCGGGGGGCCTCGCACCGGCACCCGCGTTAGCGAGCGGAGCAGGGTGCGGCCGGGTGCGGTCTCGCGCCGACCCAAGCAGGGGAAAGTCCGACAGCGACAGCGCGCGCCGGTGGGTCCCTCGGCTCACGAGCGGCGAATTAAGCACCGAATCTGATGTCGCAGAGAGGAGCGACGTTCGGTCCGACGCGCTGAAAATGCGGGGTGAGGGTTCAAAGTGCTGAGTCTTGTGCGCGGCGTCGTCGGCCAACGCATCAGGCAGAGGAAGTTCTGGAGCTCTGTCTGCAACGCGTGGAAAATTGTCGAGGTCGATTGTGGCGGCCTTTGCTCGGGTAGGCGACGGTTGCCGGCTGGGAAAAAGCCTAATCCCCTTGAACAATGGTGAGCCGCGACCCTGACTGGGTGGCTTGGGACTTGAAGAGCGCGAAAGTACTCGTCCAAACATCCCTGGGCTTCGCCTTCCAGCATCAGTATTCGAAGCAGACGCTGGAGCGCGGTTTGCTTCTTCGGTGTTGAGGGTCTCCCTTGTTGCCGATGATTCAATGGCTGCGACTGAGGTATTAATGGACAGTGCAGGTGGAGGCTTGCGCTGATGATTTGGTGTAATACGTGGCTCACTTCCTGTCGCTGATGGGTCCCATTTCGTCGTGACTGTTATTTCGTCATTCGCAGCAAGAGGACCTTCGCGTAACCCAGCGTTTGCGTTTTGAAGTTCCGCATCGATTTCTTTAGGTGGATCTCGGACTTGTCTGTAGAAGGGGGATATCCAACCAAGGACGTTGGCGACTCTGGACAGTATTCGAGTCAAGGGCTTGGAGGAGTCTTCAGCAGCGCTTGCGCTTTTGGGTGACGCCCAAAGGGGCTTGCGTCTATAAATGCAACCGGGATCGTCGATAGAATCCTGGTTGTCCTCGTTACTGCTTTCGCTTCTCTGTGGATATTCGACGGTAGAGACTGCGCCTGTTGAAGTCATTGCCCCTGAGAGCGATTGAAGCATTGTGGAACTCTCGCCTGGGACGATAAGCTTTTTTGCCGGGGGGGTTGGTCGTATTTGTCTTTAGAAAACGCTTCCGCGGCTGGAGAGACCAAAGGGAGCTTCTTAATAGCATATTCTGCAGTTTGTTTGGGGAGGTCGCATACTGCCAAAGGGGGACCACCCGGATCAGCCTCATCATAGATCCCGCCCTCCTCCATTAAGCCCAAGTCGGAGGACGCTTTGGAGGAGACGGGTGAGTCACAAGAACCTTCAAAAGGAATTTGATGTATTCTTGAATCGGATGCAAATTCCTCCTGTTCATACTGGTCTGGGGATACTCTGAAAGGGAGACACGACGTAGGTTGGCGCCGTGGGGTGTGGCATATCGCATTGGCATTTCCTTTGGTGCTTTTAGATGACTCTATCGGAGGAAGTCCACGTTGGCCATATTCAGCGTTCTCATTCTGGAGCAAAGGGCTCTCTGTCATTGCTGTAGGATGCTCATGCAGGGCCAAGGGCTTGTTCGATTCAGTAAGAGCAATCACTTCCATCGGCGCTTGAGGATGGGGACTTATATCCCTTTCGTTGCCTGACCCAATCTGCTCAATTAAATTAGGGACGTTTGAAACTTGTTTCGCGGTTTACAAACCTGGTTTTGCGCAGGATTCTTGGTAATTGAATCCAAATGATAGTCAGCCTTGCCAGCTGAAAGTTCTTGCTCGCAGGGCGTTGACGGTGGCGAATGAAACGGAACAGACCCCATGGTAAATGCAGTTTGTATGGATTCAGCAGCCGGAGCAGAAGCAACTGAAGCAGTCGATATAGATAGGCGAGGAACATTATCGTCTCCTGCGGACTTTCCAGACGGGGAGCGGGGTGCGGCCTGCTGGCTCAATCCAATCGCGCTTGAGATGGCGTTCCACATGTAGTACGGCAGTTTGCCTTTATCTGGAAGTGGCTGGTTTCGATCGGTATTGTTGCTTGCTGGTGGAAGCAGATTCGGTGGCGAAGGCGTACCTTGATGAGCACGGCCGAACTCCGCCGAAGAAATGGTAGCCTTGCGCGCAAGCAGAGATTTAGCGATGGCCGCTTCCGGGATTAACTTTAAGGAGCCGGTCCCTCGGAACGAGCCCGTTCCAAAGACTGCAAGCTTCCCGTCGGAGCTGGGGCTGTCGGCGCCGGTCCCGCCAAGCCGCACGCTGAAGGTCCGCTCCGGCCCGGTGGGTGATGCGGCTGCCATCGCCGCGACCGACTGCATCGCGGTAGTGGCACCAACCTTGGCCAGGAGTAGCTGCTGAGCTGTTGCTGCCGCTGCAGCGGCCGCTTGGCCGTGGAGGACGATGGACGATGGCGGTGCAAGGGGAGTCGGGGGGCCGGTGGCGGCGGGGGTGCCGACGGCGGCAGCGGCGTCCGAGAATAAAGGCGCTGTTGCCGCCCTCGGCGACTCCATGTGAAAGGTGCGAAGGACGCGAACGCAAATTGTTGCGTTGGCAAGCCGGCCTTCTTCGCGTCTTGGCGTCTCAGGCTGCTTGTCTCTCTCCTTTCGGTCAGTCAATTTTATTTTTTTTTTTTTTGGTTTTTTTTTTTTTTGTTTTAAAGCCCGACGCCCTCCCGCCCAAACGCGAAACAAAGGCGAGGGTGGCAGGGCGCGATAACGGCCGGATGTTGGATTCCGCTTCCGTTCGGGTAACGCCGCCGGTCTCTCACGAGTATTGCTGATTCGCCTAACGGTGAATTTCTTTTTTCTAAAAAACGGCGTTACTCGCATAGAAATGGCTGGGAATGGGATCTATAGTATTACTCAAATAAAACTACAGTGTTACGGTTGTTGTTACGACCCTTTTTCGCTGAATGTGCTCAGAACACTGACTAGAAGAGCTGCTACAGGGATAGTGAACTGAACAAACAAGAACAATCACAAAGCACAACCTCTCTCATTGGCTGTCGGTTTTCGCGAGTCGCACAAACTACAAAAATGACGGTTCAAACGCTGAATTCATCGTTTCATAAGGTTCCTCCAAATGCTCTACTTGCACATTTGTCGCAGCGGGGAAGGTCACACCTTCTTATATTACCCTCTCAGACGTTCGAAGGGGGAAGAACTGCCCACCTGTCACATACTGAATGAATCCGCTGGCTGAATTCCTGGGATGTGAAGAGACAGCCCGGGCTTTGCCATTTCAGCTTCGAGCATTTGAGGCTGAAACCAAATACATATATTTGAACAAGGTTCGTCGCTGTGCATCGTCATAGACTCTTGCCTCCATTAAGCAGCCAGACGAGAGAACTCCATAAACGCAGTTTCTCCGACATTTATCCCACCCTCCTCAAGCTGGCTGCGCATCTCGCGACTCACTGCCGTGCAATTCATCAAATCGATGCGTTCCAAATGTTTGAAGGTTTGTAAGATTGAGCGCACTGCAGCGTCGCTCACGTTGTAGCAGAAAATAAGGGAAATCCACCGCAACCGGCGTCCTGGCACACGAGCCAAAGAACCTTTGTTCTCATCCGCAGCAATGGAGCCATCTCTTTCGCCGTTTCTATTAGTAGTATCTGACGGGGGATCACCAACAGGTTGCCCGTAAGAGAATGCTTGATCGTCAAGACGCCAGCAGTATCCGACATCCAGAACCTCCAAAGCAACACACGAAGTGAGAACTGCCTTGATTCCGCCACTTGTGATGTGAAAACAACCGCTGCAGTCCAACTCTTGCAATCGTTGCTGGGCATGCGGAGACTGTGCAATTTTAATTAAAGTCAAGTCCGTAACTTGTGTCGCGCCGGTAAACCGCAATGTCTCCAAACAATGGCAGCCGTCGATTACAGCCATCATGCCAACGTCAGTGACACGAGAGGAAGATGAGATAGATGAAAGGTTGAGATGCTTGAGAGCCTGGCACATCTCGCCCACCAGGTTGAGAGAGACGTCAGTGATCCGTCTCAAGTCCGATAGCTCCAGGCGCTCCAAAAACGGGCATCGAGGGCTCTCTTTTCCTGAAATCTTGTCAGTTTGAACGCGAAGCAGTAGGTTGGGCACTTACCAGAGAGGTACATTCTTCCGGATGAATCAGGTGGTGGACCCACTCTAAAGTCTGGAGAAGGAGTTGGAGGTGGTGGCGGTGACGCAGTTGCCGAATCCCAGGTCGCGCGTCCATGCAGAAGGTCTACCACCCTCCCAAAGTCGCCCACCGGAAATGCCGAAAGATCGTGCTTCTTGACGACGTTCCACCCTTCAGCGGCCCCCGACCTTCGGCCCAGTAGGTACGCGATGCCTTGGTCTGTCACGGCTGTTTCCGAAACGTCCAGCGCTTCCAGCCCTGGCGTCCATCGAGCCACCTGCGCAAGCTCCGAATCGCCAAACAAACGACCCGCCCCTCGCATGCTGATCTGTTTCACCCAGCCGCCCGCGCACTTAAGTCGATGGGCGGATTTGAGGGAGCGTTGTGCCAGGAAATCAGGCGACGCCGTTGAAAGAAGAGCTCCTCCGAATTCATGGCCAACGGCTGGGAGGACGGTTCCAAGGATAGTTCCAAGGATTCGGGTTGCGGTCAAAGGTGGGTGCCGCTTCAGGTCAGCCATCGCAATGGCCGTTGCAATGGACACGGTTCCGTCCGACGAGTTTAGGGAAGCTGCCGCTGCTGTTGCTCCGGCTCCCGACGAGCGTGGGTGTTCCCAGTCGCCGCCGCTGGAATGGGGATCTGAGTGGTAGCGCAAATGGAGTGGGAAGTTTATGGACTCCCATATTTGGCCGTCGCACCCGAGGCGGCGCAGCTTTCTGTTGCAAAACAGCAGGGCCACCTTAGACTGCAACGGAAGCAGACAGATCAAACGAACGAGGACCTTTAATGCAAATCAGAGATGTTAAAGAGGTTGCGGAAAGAAGAAGACGAGCGCCTGACCGACCTCGTCAGGTAACCATAGCAAGCTCAGTCGGTTGCTGGTGGCGCTGTGCCGATCGGAGAGGTGCAGGCTGTCAGAAGACAGGGTGCTGTAATGGTGGAAAACGAGCGACGCCATAACCAGACTTTATTGCGCGCATATTTGCAACATTACCCAAAATAGCTTGCACGTCCCCTGAGGAGTACTAAGAAGAAAAAGCAAGACGGAGGGCCGGCACCCCTTCAACCTTCGACGGACCAACGTGGAATGATTGGCGTACAAGATTGATGCTTTCAGCACAAGCTGGAAAACGTGCAGCCGCCACAACACGACTCTTCGCCAAAAGGGCCGAGAACCGCCCTCTGGGTTCATTAGTCTTTTGCGAGGTTATGGAGGGGAATGCAACGTAGGTCACATATGTGGGGGGCAAACAGCAGCACAGCGCCCCAGGTCTGCGCAACTTTTCGACGACGACGATCGCCATGACAGCAAGGCCAGACAAGCAACCCTCCTTCTTTCCTTTTCCGGATTTGTCGGACGGCACTTGTCGAGCAGCAACAACGCCAACATGGGCAGGCCGATCATCAACGCCGCAGCCCTTCGCGCCCGGCGACCCACTTCCTCCAGTGCCGCCCCCACGAGAGAACTTGACGGCGAACTTGATGAGGGACACACGGCTGGGACGACGGATAAAGTGGGGGCGGGAGTGGAAGAAGCGAACGAGCACTCGGAGTTGGAAAGCGATGACGAGGAGGACGACAATGGCGTTATGGACCAGGATGAGGACGATGAGGACGCTGAGGACGACGACGACGACGACGACGACGACAGCAATCAAATCGAAGAGGACGTAATGGATGAAGATGAAGGGCAGGACGAACTCCAGCAGGACGCTGATGAGGACCTGCTGGACGGCCACGAAGGCGACCGACCGGTGGCTGAGGGTAACCCTCAGGAAGTGCATGATGATAATGCCGAGGACGAGGAGAGCCCATCGCGAGAGCAAGAGGAGGAACCAATGACGATGGAAGAGCTTATCTCCGTTCTTCAGTCTGAAAACGGGGATATCCTCGCAGCGGGTAACTTTGGCGCGTCGGTAGTAGAAGGCTTTGTAAAATTTTACTCTTTGCCTTTCAAAGGTCTTCATAGGTTTCACGCAGCGTTGCGGCGGTTGGCTGAAAGGAAGGTGGATAGGGAGATATCAGCTGAAAGCGATCTATTCCGGGAGTATTTGAAGTCTTCGCCTGAATGCGCTGAGCTTTTTCGAATATGGGATTTCGAATCGAAGGTTAGAGTCTTGTTGGATTGTTTCCAATGCTCAAGGCTGAACTACTTTTCCACATGTTGAAGAACCAAGTGGAGAAACTCCAAAGTATAGTGCCAAAAGTCATCGCTCGTGCTATTTTTGCGTCGCGCCTTGTAAATGCCCGGGCTACCGGAGTGACCATGATACGGAGAATCGTCAAATCATACATGCGGATAGTGTACCGAAACCTGTCGTCAAACCGCCAACCTGTTATGCACGGTGCCATCGTCTTGCTATCAGCGATGTCAACGCATACGGCACCGTGCACAAAGGAGCTTTATGAAGCTTTCGACTTCACATTGAAGGTGAGAACGTTATTGACAGACATCGCCAATCAGCTATCTTATATGCGCTTCAGGCTCTTCCAACGTGCTTGAAAGCGCGAAAAGAATCAGGCAAACAGAAAAATTCGGGACCAGGAGCAGGTACGGTTTATCTTATTGGTTAACACCTGCCGAAATGTAGACTATAACCCCTTTTTTAGATTTGCGAACTCCATATATTCGCTTCATTCTTGGATTCCTGACTCTTGGCGATGCCGCCATAAAACAAGCTGTCCTTGAATCCAAAAACACGATTGCGATTTTTAAAGGAGTAATGGGCGACTCCTACGGGGTATGTACGTTTTGTTAAGCTTTATGCAACATTGACTTACCTGTTCCTCGTTTTAGACCATCAGCCTTCTTCTTTCCGTTCTCCAAAAAAAAGTTGTTGAGGACGGTACCATTTCCCGCAATGTCAAATTCACCTTCTTTAACACTAGTACTTTGGAGCAACTGACAAAACTGTATGCTCGCTCGGATCGTGAAAATCCGAACAATATTAGTGAAGATGGCGAATCGACTGTGGCTGACGTTGTGCACAATTTCCTGTGGAACCTGTGCACGATTCCCGGAAAAGGCATATGCAATGTGGGACCTGGATGGTTCAGTAACCCAGCAGCTTCGAAAGGGAAATCCCAAGGCGGGACTTTGCTTCGTTGGCTGACATCTCTGCACCCCCACCAAAGTCTTCTGCACCAGCAAATACTCCTGGAGGTGCTAAAGAATTGCCCAGACCTGGTACACCTGTACTGGGAGGGGCAGAGCGCTGTATCGTTTGAGCCGCGTTTGTCACAACGTTGGCTCTCAAATATGGCTGTCGCGGCTAAAGTACTCGCGCTCCCCGTCCCGGACCTCGTTGAGCGCTGGCAGCGATCAACTATTGGACTTGGCCTTCCAACCGTGAGCGTCTTGGCCGACAACATCCTTCCAACGCCTTTAGGACGGCTTTTGCTCGGTCGCTGTCTGCAGCATTCGAGCAATACGGTTCGCCACGCATCGTCGTACGTTCTGGGGCTTTCCATGGATAAATTTGGCCGCGTGAACAATCAACTTAAAGAACTGGCGGACATTGAGGCGGCCGAGGCCGATGCAGCAAATGGTACAAACGAGAACCGTTGGCTATCACTTAGCCGGCAACTGCGGGAGGAAATGCGTCGTCGAATACCTGATTTTCAGCTTATCCTTCTGCAGCAAAATCCGAAGGAGCGGCCAGCCATCAGCGAAAAGAAGAAAGACGATGAAGATTCTCCAGTTCTCCAGCCAGTTGACCGCGCTGAAATCGAAGAAGATCCGTCCATCACGCCAGAGGTTTTGAAGGGAGAAGGGCTGAAGCTCATTCGCCTGTATCAACGACATTTCCCTGAGTTGGTTACAGAATCGAGGTTCGATTATGGAAAGCTGATTCCGGCGGACCTCACTTCTTTGAGCGAAGAAATGCAAGAAAATGTTCTCGGTCTGCTTCTGGAACTGAAGGATTTCAAATGGTGGAATCACCCAGGTAAACTTGTATGATCAAGCTGTCAATCTAACATCAATTTAGCTGGAAGCAACCAATCTCATCTATACTCAATCCTTCGGCATCATGTCTCTGCGGAGAGTCCCGCGATGGCAGCATTGTCGAAGAAGCTTATTATTCACTTTTTGACTAACTCGATCTTGTTTGAATCGCGCGACGAGGAGCTGGAATGTTGGTTTTTGGCAATTCATTTAATCCTCGATTCTTTGCCCTCCCGCGAGGCAAAATCCACCGCCCCGGTTCTGAACTGGCTGGACGAAGCTCTCTGTGCCGGAACGCGTACAGTGTATAAGCTTGTTGACCGTCTCCAAAAGTTGATGGAACAAGCCAACGAAAACATGACCGACCGCGAGAAACAATCTGTGATTCACTTCAACGAAACGCGGGTGCAGTGGCTCTCGCTGGGTGGAAGGGAATTCGATGTCTCGTCTCTGGAGCTGTCATTCCCATTTGCTCCAGCTTTCATTTGCTGTTTGGACGGAATAGCTGCAATGCTCAAGAAACATATGGCCGAGTTGTCAGCTGGCTGGCCCGAAAAGTTGATTCAAGCGTCCAAGTTTGTGTTTTTTGCAATGTCTAAGACACTCGCAATGCACCCCGCCGTCGGTCGTGCACTTAATGTCGCAATTGCTTCAATATTCGAATCGTTTGAATCGTTGATGAGCTTTCCGGCCCCGTCAGAGTGGACACCTCTTTCATACATACAATATATGCAAATATTGTCAAGGCATTGCTGTGAGTCGAGCGACATAACTGCTGCGCCTGCTGCAACTTCGGATCATCCGTACACAAAAGGTACTCTTTACTTTTCAAAGTATCGTACTTAGCTGTTAGAATTTGAAGGAGTTCCGCAATTCACCGAAAAGATGGACGTCAGTGTTGTAGATCACCTATTTCAAAGCCTCTCCGACGATTCCGCAACTCCGCCTCTTCTCGTGTCCCAGATCAAAGCTATTGTGGAGCTGAAGTTCCCGCTACTGGGCGATATCTCTACAGTTAGCCCATCCGTTACCGAGAAGTTTCTTGAATTGATGTCGCTAAGCACACTGTTGCGGAACATTACTTGGCGCGATATTAATGACACTACGGAGTCGATTTTGGAGCAAGGATTGTCTGCTTGTTTGGAAAGAGAAATTAAAGACGAAGCTAGCGTGTTCCCTATCGCCGCGAGGCTATTGACCCATTTGCATATGGCATTACAAAATCACTTGTTGCGTGGTGCGAGAATCTGTGTGTGTGGACTCACACACTTATTGAATCACGCGAGAGCCTTTCACGCCAAGGCTGCTACTTTTTCCCGTCAACGAGCTGAACGAAGATTTGTTTGCATCAGAAATTTTATTTTCGGATCCCCGACTTTATTAAATCACTTCTCCAATGCGGCAGCGGATTTGACCATCGCAAAAGGTGGGTCAGTGCTCTAGTGCGCAGATTTGGCTAACTATTTATAGACCTCTCACAGTTGATTGCCCATCAACTGGAGAAGGATAATCAAGAGATGTCCACCATTCTGATCACCGAATGTTTCAAACCTTACTTCGACTATTTGACGGAGACTATCCTCACATTTGTCTTAGACACGGACGAGAATTCGCTACCTCACTCGAACTACGTTGCCGAATCTTTCACACTCTTGAGACCTTACTTCGATGTCAAAAGCCTTGACGAAATCGTCGAGGCATTTTTGACTTCTCCCTCAAAAGCCGAGAATTTCCTTGTGATGCGACTTGCGGGAGAAGCTCTGAAGCCTGGCGCTTCCCGTCAAGGTCAAGGGCTTTCCGAAAGCCGACATCTCTCTTGTACTGCCTTCCGGCAAGTTATTTCGCTCCTACCTGCGACCAACATGTCAGATGTTATGGTAAAGGTGATTTACAGCCACTCTCTGCCGAAACCGTTTTTCGAAAAAGACGAAACTCTGATGCCAACGTTTGTACATAACGACCAAGGCAGCTCTCTGTTGGATATTTTCCCTCTTT
The DNA here is from genome assembly GCA_025765615.1 of Zopfochytrium polystomum. Taxonomy (NCBI): domain Eukaryota; kingdom Fungi; phylum Chytridiomycota; class Chytridiomycetes; order Chytridiales; family Chytridiaceae; genus Zopfochytrium; species Zopfochytrium polystomum. The sequence continues at coordinate 227,955 of JAIVFJ010000026.1, forward strand.
TTGACGAATCGCGTGTTACAAACTTATTCTCTGCAGTAACCAATACGTCTGTTCAATCGTTTTTCCTGGCCTCGTCCCCGATTCATTTGTTGTCAGCTTTCCGAAAGGGAGCTTCATCAGATCTTGCGACACTAGCAGCTTTCACAGCAAACCCAGCCTTCTCCTCTTTCAAATCACTTCCGCCTTTGGAACAATTTCGTCCAACCCTTCTACAAGTTCTCGACGAAATCAAGTCTGATATTGTGACTGGAGCGGACGTTAGTGCGACGACCGCTTCCCTCAACGTCGCAGTGGTGACAAAGATTCTATCCGAAAATGCATTTGCTGGGCTGCGAGAAGCGTGCGCGGCTGAAATGCTAAAGTCATTGACATCGGCTGAGCTGAGTCGCCCTGCCGAGGTGTGCAGCGCTTTGAAAATCTATTGGGAAGCCCTCTGTGTCGTCTTTGATGCCGTGCCAGGATCGGCGGACGGTCACAGAAATTCTGCCAAACTCGCTGGAATGACTATAAGGGTGCTGCGACTGTATATTAAATCGAAGAAGCGATTTGCGTTTACTGGGCAGGAGTTGAATGAGGAGACAACGTTTGGCTTCCTCATTGAGCAAATATCCCTGTTAATTCAGTGGTTCAAACTCAACGATGATGCAACTCAACTCTTTTTGGAACTCGACGGGGAAGAGGATACCCTGATTGCCTTCTTTGTGTCTTGCCTTAAGTACCGATTCCAAGACCCCCGTGCAATACAATTGTTGGTCTCGCTATTGGAACTACTTTACAACGAAAAAGTAAGTGATATTCGGAGAAAATGACAATCTGCTAAACCACAAGGCAGTCCAAACAGCCGTCACTTTCATTGGGCGATCTTTTGGACATGATCGTATCACACTCGCAATTCCTCTCCTCGATTCAACCTCCAAAAGTGGAGAGGCAAAGCAAACCTTTCGCAAAGCTTGAGAAATCCACCCACGCGTCCATTCGATTAAGCGTGATCCATCTTTTACATAGGGTAATGGCAATCGATCCTGCAAGGTGCTGCCGTAACGAGCTCCTCTCTACATTGGTGCAAGTTTTTGAAGGAACTCGCGTCGACGCTGATCGGGAAATTTTAAAAATCCTCCATCTGTACGAAGAGAAAGCAGAGATCAGCGTTGCTGCGTCTCTATTCAAGTGGCAAGGATTCAAGGCCCTCACTGAAGATGCAGTTGCCGAGGACGGCACCCCTGCGCTTCCTGCAGCTGGCGCAACGGCCATTATCGCACCTTATTCAGCATCACAGGCATTGAAATCCATCGACACTGTGTGCGCCGCTAGAACGCTGCACTGGTTCCCTGATGATGAGAGATACTCCACTGACTCAGAATCAGCTTGCCTGTATGACCACGAATTTATAATTCCATTTGTCGCGACTGCCATTCTACGGGCCGGCAGATCGCTCCGTCTGCGAACATTGGTCGAAAGCGGTGGCCTTTCAATTGCCGTAATGGCTTTGTCAAGTGAAGATGTGTCCATACGCCGGGCGGGATACTTTGTTCTAGATCACGCTTACGTGAACATTATGGTCAGTGCTTTCTGCCTGCGTTCAAGTGGTTTGAACTCCTTCTTTTCGTTGTCAGAATTCAATGTTCTTCGTAGAAGTGGATCAAGTTCTTCTCCTCCTTGATGCTCTTAAGAATGTCGTCACAGAACGCAGCGAGAACGATTTTCAACGGATTCCCACAATCATTTGCCTTTTCATCGCACAGGGTTTAGACATCATGATTCGCCCGGACCATCTCCTTTACCCATATATCAATCGATTTTTGCTTCAGAGGATGTTGCTTGACTTGAAGGTTTGTGTGGAAGCAACAAGCAGTTATCCGAACTTGGAACTGAAAGAGTTTTAGGATATCCCGCTTTTCTTCGACTTGTTCAATTCATCATCCGACACCAGCCGAAGAGAAAGGGCCTGGATACTTCAGCTTGTTGCGAGCGGCTTGCGAACTTATTCGGTATGACTGTTCTCAAGTACGTGCCATTTGACTGATCTGAATTAGGATTACCGTTCTTACAAACGGCGGCATGTGTTCGAGTTGTTAATGAGCTACTTCAACTTTCCACTGGCCGATTCATGGGGTCGCAAGTCTGTGATTCAGGTTAGTAACGTGTTCCATATGATTTCAAGACTCCGTCCAACGTCTCAAAATGCAACGTTCACAGCTGCTATACCGCGCGAGTAGAATTCCTCAAGTTCTCTCTGATCTGATTCAGACAAAGGGCCTTCTAACGTTTTTGGCGAACTGCGTCTCCAATAGCTCTCTTGACGTCGAAAACGAGCTCGTGCTTGCGATCCCACGCCTTACACTAGTTATATTCCGACAGTGGGCGAATGGCCTGGTGAACTTGGATGAGAACGGTTGGACAAGTGTCGGACACATTGTCTCCGCGTTCGAAGATTTGGCTGTTCAACTGGCCGCCGCAGTTGTCCTGGTTGGGCAGCAAGTTTTGAAGGAGGAGGCGGCGGCCACAGCGCCCAGCTCGTGGGCCGATTTGGCGCTTACTGCTGCCACGTTGACCATGGAAGTGCTCGAAGTTCAAAACCGTTCAATCTCAAAGTCCAAAGCAAAGTGTTCTCCACACTTGCCAAAGTCGGTTTGGTCGCTGGTGTCGACAACGAGCGCCATTTGCAGTCTCCCTCAAATGAGATCCCTGAGTTTCGATGAGCTCGACGATAGGGATAGCGAGCATCCCATTGACAAACTTAGTCTCGCTGATATCTTTGCCCTTCCGCCTCCCAATGCTCAAGCTTTTCAGGCCCTCGCGCAGCGGCTTCACAAGACGTTGGCGTCGGCAGCAGTGCTTCTTGGGCCGCCAACCCCTTTGCGACTCATTCTCCGGCCACCACCCGACCAAAAAACCTCACCGCACCTACTCCTCTCCCGGTGGTTGCTGGAACGCTTTGATCGATCCTCATCCGCCTGGACCGACGCCACCCCAGGCGGTCAGTCACTGCTGCTCGGCGCACTCAAGCTGGTCGGCGGCCTGCCGCCGGGGCAACTCCATTTTCTCGAACCACAGGGGCTGGCATGGTTCCTCCACCTCGCGTCGCAGCACCGCGTGTGGACGACGCTCGGACCAGGGGCGGCGGCCGCCGCAGCCGCGGCCGCGACCACCGCCTGCAAACCCGAGGAGATCGATTCCGCGGTTCTCAGCGCGTTTGTGCGGCTGTGGCAGGCGCGCGGCGGCGGAGACGGCGGGAGCGGTTCAAGCTCGCCGGCGGACGCGCTCTTTGCTGGAATCGTTGAGCTGCACACGGCGGCGACTGCGGCACGGACGGGCGGAGTTAACAGCGGTGTTGTGATGCAGACTGCGTTGCTCGTTGCCCGGATGGTCACATCGTTGCAGAGGAACAAAGCAGATCCGAGTGCGGACCACGCGCGGTCGGTGGAAAGCGTGTTGTACTCCAAGGACTTGTGGTTGTTGTACATTCAGTCATTGCCAGCTGGCTCCCAATCGGGTGAGCTTGTCAGGCTGCTGGAAGAGTTTGTCGCAGAGCAGTGGGGTGTTTCTTCAAAGCGAACGCGTTTAGCACGTGGGACAAAATAATGAGGTGGAGGATTTGTTGTTATCAATATGATGAATAGAGGGCTTGAAATTGACACAATCACCGTAAACTGCGGCAACTGTTGGACTCGCGACATTTTATTGGGCATCGTCTTGTCGCTCACCATAACGCTCGAATTTGTCACGGGTGGATCGAGCTGCAAAAATTATCTTGACTCTTGTTCCCCAGTGCCAAGCTCACGAAGCCCAAGAAAAGCGTGAAAAATTAATTCAAGAAGAGAGCGGGGCGGTGTTCTGCTTTTGCTGTTCGCTCGCCTTCAAAGCATGTTCTTCTAAGCTTCACCACCACAAACGCTTCTGAACAGAGCACATCGCGGTAAAAATCCGCACTCGGTTTTTTTCATAGAAAGACGCTCCCTTTTGAGTCATTCCCTCTGCAATTTTTTTGCACATAAAGTAAAAATGAACGTTGAAGGTCGCTTCACGCCCGATAACGCCCAAGTTGGACCCTCGGCAGACCTGGAAGTGTCTCCCACGCAAAGAAAAACCACCCGGCGAACGCTGGTTGTTGGCGTCGTTACTTGCGCCATTCCTTCGCCGTTTCGCTCATTTGCGCCATTGTTTGCTGGACTCGAGCAGTTTATGGAAAGTGGTCTTGCGATGTGCTGTACACGTTCCTTTTTATTTGCATCCGCCCAGATGGCACAAAACGTAGAGAAGGAAAAAGTTGGCTGCGACAACGGCCCGCATCCGTCAGTGGCCCTTCACGAGTTTGTGGATCATGTAGACAAACGCGGTAGTTGACACCACGCTCCGTGCTGCGTTCAACGTTTCCAAAGCAAAAAAAAAAACATAATGAGCAAACACTCAACGAGAGAACACAAGGGCGAAAGGTCGCAAAAAAAAAAAACGCTCACCCCAATGAAGCCTGCCCCACGTCTGCAGCAGCGTCTTGCCCTGCTCGACGTCGCCCGAGGCGGCCACGCCGGGATCGGCGGGCTCGGGGAGTGCGAGCATCTTGTGGTTGATGGGGAGGATCCATCCCAGCGTCAGCGCCCAGATCGCCGTGCCGGCGCCGACGGGGATGAACCATTCGGGGTCCTCGGTGAGCACGCCGGCCGCTGTGCTAAGGAGGACGGCGGTGGCTGCGAGGCCGCCTTGCATTTTGCTTGCGGGGATGATAGTTGCCTAACCGATGTTGGGGTTGGGACAGTCGTGAGTTTGCTGGGGCGAAAGGAAGGACGAGATGGAGGGTGAGGGGCGGGGCGGGTGTCATCAGCTCGCCTTGAACAGTCGGATGCCCTGCGGAAGGTTCGCGAGCCTGCCCGGGTGCTCGATGGCGGAGATGTAGAGGGCGGCGCCGCTGAAGATGCCGAGCAACGAGGTTGCCGCGACCTGTAGGCCGACGTGGTGGTGGTGGTGGTGCGAGCTCATGCTTGTTTTTTTCGTCCAGGTTTTCCGTCGTATTTTATCACAGCAATGGCCCACTTGAAACGACGTCCATTTCGAGTTGAAAAAAAAAAAAAAAAAAAACAAATGAATTTTCGAGTAGAATCTGGCTCAGAAAGCTTTTTCTTCTCCCACCTTCTCTCGGGGCATCTCGGATTTCAAGGGCGATTGATGAATTTCATCTCTCTCTCTCTCTCTCTCTCACTCTCTCTCTCTCTCTCTCTCTCTCTCTCTCTCTCTCTCCTCTCTCTCTCTCTCTCTCTCTCTCTCTCTCTCTCTCTCTCTCTTTCGAGCGGGGAAAACAATTTTCCCCTCTGCCGCTCTGTCGCTTCCCTTATCTCTCTATCTGTTTCTCTGTTTCTCTGTCTCTGTCTCTCGCTCTCTCTCTCTCTCTCTCTCTCTCCAGTCCTTGGCGACTCCGATGTCAAGACATCTCGACACGAAGACGAGACGCTGTATGATCATGCATGCCCACACACCTCCCCACACCCCACACACACACACACACACACACACACACACACACAGATACCCTCCCTATCTCTCCGCTTTCTTTCTCTCTATCTCTCTATGGCATCTACTCTGAGTGAGTGAGTGGAAGTGGAGATGTGTGTTTGTGGGTGGTCCTTCTCCCCAACTTGGAGAGAAAGAGAAAAAAACTCTGTTATGAATTATTGATACATAATGATAATATGCACGCTGTAATAGTTGCTAGGCAAGCGTGACCGGCACAGGGTAAAAACCTCTCCTATATTATCTGCTTGAGCAGAGGAGGAGGAAAACTGTTGACACTGGGTTTCCGTTCCACTTAAGACTCAGAGTATTTGTCATCAGTGCAAGCCAGCGCCCAGGTCTGCATTGGTGGTGGCTCACTCTCCCATGGGCATCGTGAGAACGATAACTGACAGTCACAATAGGTTCAGGTCCGTCTTGTGCCTCTCGCTGCTAACCAGTCAGTTCCACCTAACATCCCGAAAATAATGGGGAGCCCACTTGAAACGAAGTCAATTTCGATTTGCTTTCAAATCAATAAGGACATGATTCCAAGTCGAATCCCACTTGAAATCAACTGGGGGGGATTACATAATTTGTACTGCGTAGTGGATTCAAGGCAACGAATTGCAGATAGTTTGTTCAAATGTTTGTTTCTCAGTCTCTCTTCTATATATCTCATTTCAAATGGTCCTATTGGGGGAGAGACAGGGAGACGGTAACTCCACCTCTCCCGCTGGTGGTCTGTCTTTGACTCTGACGGAAGCGATCGTATGGCTTTGCAAAGCGCTGCGACTGCACACAAGCTCAGTCTGTGGCACCAGCACAACCGAGTTTTTCCATTCTTCTGCAGCATGAATTACATAATGTACCGGTTCGATTTCAAGTCGGATTCAAATGGGATTGGACTCCTTCCCAAGTGGGAAGCAGGTTGGATTTGATTTGGTTTCAAGTTGGTTCCCCAAAGTTTTAGGGATATTGTGGTTAGGAAATTTGTGACACTTCCGCACCGCAGGTTGGTGATTCATGTTCCTGTCGGCCCCACGACTGGATTGGTGCGTCTAACAACAGTGCGCCGAGCACGGCAACCCCCAGAGCAGATCGCTGCAAACAACTATGAGGAACTGTCCCTTTCATTTATTGATCTGCCATACGAACAAGAGGACGTAAAACAAAAACAAACGTAGATATGGGACGAAATCACAGTCATTGGCCTTTCACGAGCTTGTTAATCATGTACACCAGCGCGCAGCTCGAGATAAGGCTGCGTCCTGCGTTCCACAACAAAATAAGAAGAAGAAAAAAACGAGTTCAGCAAAACGAATATGGCTTCACGTCCCTCACCCCAATGGAGTCTTCCCCATCTCTGCAGCATAGCCTTGCCCTTTTCGACGTTGCCGGAGCCATCCACGGCGAGGTCGGTGGACGACTCGGGGAGCGCAAGCATCTTGTTGTTTATGGGGAGAATCCAGCCCAGCGTGAGGGCTGAAATCGCGAGTCCGACGACGGTTGGAATGAACCACTCCGGATCCTTTGTCAGCACTCCGGTCACTGCGCCGACAAGCATGTAGGTCAAGGAAAGGCTACCCTGCATGACGCTCGCGGGAATGATGGTGGCCTGTTGAAGGTCAGTCGCACAGTCATTTGGAGCGCATACGCGCACATATATATAGAGAGAGAGAGAGAGAGAGAGAGAGAGAGCGAGATTATGCGCGTTCAGCGGGAAATGAACGACTGCTCAGACAAACACACGCTCTTTTTCCCCCCCCCCCCGCGTTCGGCCCACCCACCCGGCCACCCACCTTGAACAGCCTTATGCCCTGCGGAGGGTTCGCGAGCCTGGCGGGGTGCTCGACGGCCGACATGTAGAGAGCCGAGCCGCTGAAGAGGCCGAGGGTGGCTGCGGTGACGAGCTTGAGGGTGGCGCTGGTAGTAGTAGTAGTAGTAGTGGTAGTCATCTTGCAAATTTTGGGGGTGGGAGGGCGTCTGTGTTTCTGTTTCGCGCTGGTTGCTGCGGCTCTTGCTTGTTGTTCGTTTGTTGTTGTTGTTGTGGTTTGTCACGGTGGTTGCGCGCTCCTTATATTCGCGCCGTTTGTTTGTTTTTTTTTGTTGTTTTCCGTCTAAAGTCGCTGACACGGCGACCGCGTCTCTGTTTTCCCGCCCGCAAACTGACAGGCAGGAAGACCGACAAGAGGGTTTTTCCGCACCCACGTCCGCAAAAAACGCCGCGGCGTCGGGCGCTCGCGTTCTGCGTTCTGCCAGTGTGCGCGTGTCTTCTGATCAAGCGCCAGGCATCATCATGGTTTCATTCACTGAAGACTTGTCACCGCCCTGGTTGCCCTTGCCTTGAGTCACGGAATGTCCCGGTCGTTCGTTACCTTGGAGGTACGCTCCCTCCCACACAACTGATGCGTCCCCCGCCCTTTCCCACCATTCAAAGGCCCTTGTCGCTGTCGTGCTGCCCTGCCCCAGCCGCTGACGCAGTTTGGCATCATCCAACAGAGGTCGAGAAAAAAGCGAAAATACTTTCGGTGCGAATGTGGGTGGGGATGCGAGTGGTGCAATGAACGAAGAATACCGGACGCGGTCCTTTGAAGCGGAAGTCTGGCGCGCATACCCTTGTGGCGCACTGGATTTGATATGTTCAGACCGAGAATGGTGGACAACCACGGTAACGAAACAGCATTCACAACGGGCTGGACTCTGGTCCAAACATAGAAATCATCACTCGGAAAATCCGTTGGAATATGCGGCATTTCCCGGCTCTGGTTGACGGGGGATTTTTTTTCTTCTTTTTTTTCGGGCAGTCAGTCATGTCCGGAAAGGAGGGCTCAGCAGTCGTCTCTTTCAGGCTCCTCTGTCTCTCTCCCTATCCTCCACCAAAACTTGTTGTTGGGACCAGGTGAGCCACCGATCCCTTCCCACCCCCGCCCGCTGGCCGCGCGAGACCTACCGACCCTTCAACTCTATCCCATGTATCCGATCCTCTCACTGCTAGAGCGGCCTGAATGGGCCGGAGGCTGTGGCCTGCCGCCACGACGGCGCCACACTGCGAACCAGCAACCATCGGCAGCCAGCAGCAACCCATCACGATCGAGATCACGTGACCGCTGAAGCAGAAATTCTTCCCTTCTATTTCTCTCCCTTTTCCTTGCTCATCTTTTGAGGGGTTTGGCTAAAAGTTTCTTTCTTTTGCTTGAAGGCATTTGGATTCCTTTCTTCCCATCGCTAATAGTTAAGCAGCAGTTTATTTTGGGCCTTTCGCATTTTGGATCACTTTCCTGAAAAGGACAATGCACTTTCGAGTAGTTCGCGTTGCAGAGCTGATTGCAGAAGCAACTACAAGCATCCCGTCCCCGGTCAAAGAGGCTTCACTTTCCGGCCCGAGCTCTGCAAGTTTACCAAGCCTTCGCCGCTTGCTGGTGGGAGGACTCGTTTCAGTTGCGCCAAATGATTTAGAGCCACCATCCGTACTCTGCTTTGCCGACGGAACGGGCATTATTCCCATTGAGCTTACCACCTTAGAACCTATGTCATGGATGCCCCGGAAAGATTCTGGCTCTCCTGCAAGATTTTGCATTGTCGATTGGTCTCTCGTTCCGCACCAGCCGTCTGAATCTACAGACTCCAAATTCCCTCCATTCCATATCGAAGCAGCTGGTCCGCTCTGGCGAATACCACGGAATCACCAATTAAACACGTTGACCACCTATGAATTCTCGTCGGATTTTTGCGATCCAGTCGTTGAGGCCACAAACTACATTCACAATTTGGAAAAGACGCTCACAAAGCGCACCGTGGCACTTATTCAAAAGTACTGCCCAGTCTCGCTGCCGTTTTACAAAAGGAATTGGATGGAAGAGTCGAACGATGCTGTGTCTCGGCTAAGAGAGCTTTGCAAACTAAAAGCACTCAACATGCATGGTCGTGTACGTGCAAAGAGTGGCCTAGTCCTTGCCGGTGGTGTTGGCTCAGCGAGTGGACAGGCCTTTTTTGTGGTGGAGTTAGAATACCCCTCCTTTCCATTCAACATCACATTGTCGGACCACATTATGGCAGCATTTATCTTGTACCGAAGCAAGCCATCTCAAAAGAAACCACTAGAAGGGCTGGCCGAACCAAATTTTCTCGCACTATATCATTCTTTGCATGTCGACCAATACTATCTCTTCGTTGACATTCAAACACAGTTGATAAAAGATGAAGACGGGAATGAAACCAAGCTCCTTTTGTTTTCAATGGAACGTTCTCGCCTCTACAGCCTTTCTGAGGAAGGCATTGAACAAATTGCAGAATGGGCTGAAGAGAATCCACAGGAAGCGCTACCTGTGATAGATGTGGAGCTTCATTCGAGCGCAAATAGTTCTTCTACATCACCACAACCACTCCGAGAATCCCTGGAGGAGAGAATCTACAAGTCAGTTGTTATATCTTACGTTGGTCGAGTGACCCGCGTACTTGATGGGAGTGCAGGGGAATATGAACTAGACCACAAGCACCAGGTGCAACTCACTTATTACCCCCGTGCCAGTCGACCACGGCTAAGAGTTGGTGCCCGAGTGAAACTCCATAACGTGCACCTCCTTTTTATGGATCAACTGCAACTGAACTACGCGAAAAGGAGAAGAGAATATTCAGAGATGAGCCAGCCTGACGAAGAGAATCCAGCAAATTCCCCGCGGGCGCTGCTTATTGCTTGCCTGTACAGCTCTATTGAAATCATTGAATTCCCAGAGACGTTATGCGATCCCTTTTTTCCGCCCCCCGCAAATAATCAAAATTCAATGTGGCAAGACAGGGAAGGTTTCAATGCGGCAGACTTCCAACTCCTGAAAGAACTCGCTGCAGAGATTGAGAGGAATAGCGAAGCACAACCGAGGAATCACACTGCTGAAGTGTCAGCTGAAGAGTCGGGCGTTTGGACATCCCCAATCCGGACCCTGTCTATTTGGGCAATGCAAAGCGCGGTCAGCATTATGAACCAGCTTGGCTTCTTGCCGTACGAAACGTTTCAAATGAATATGATTTCCGCCATTCGCCACTCAAAGAAGTGCACCATTGCAGACACCCGCCTTTTAAAGTTCTCTGTTCTCCGCTGTGCTGACTTGGATCAAATATGTCGAAAAGCAATCCAGCCGAGTTTGGCCTCAACAAGGACTCGTCCACAAAGTGATCACTTTATTAAAGTGTTCCAACGGCACGAACTGCATGTTGAACGCACTATTCTGCTCGGGAGATTGGGGGGAAATCAGAACAGCCAAATTACCCTCTCTGATTGCTCTGGTGAATGCATTGTTGCTCTTGAGCGGAACAGCGCCTGCTCAAGTGATACTGACCGCAACTCTCCATTTTGCCTGAACGATTTTATGGACCGCAGCCTGTGTGCGATCATGAGCTATGACATAGTTTGCGAAGTCTTCAAAGATATTCAGGAGAGGCAAATATGTTTCTTCTATGTTCGCTGCTGTGAAGACGACATTGCCCTGTTACGTGCGTCAGAGGAAACTGTTGCCCCAAAACGAGCTGAAAAAAAGTGGGTCATGTTGGTTTATCTGGAGCATATAGTGCCTGCAACAATGCGCTCTACAGAAAATAATTCTATCAAGCTGGTCGGAGGCTTTGAAGGAAAAGCATGGAAAGTTGACAGCCTGAAGGTTCCATTCATGAAGTCAAAGTCCTATAGCCTCCTTTCAGACCACTATCACACAGTTGGAGAGTTCACCAATGTTCACCTTTTACCACACTTGAGTATCGGGTGCTTCTATTTGCTTTACAATGTCGACTGCCGGTTTTTCGAAAACGTTGATGAAGCTTCGGAATGTTTTTGCTCGTTTCAACCAGACTCTGTGATTCGAAAAGTCGCACCATTTTCTGGTGACATTTTTGATAGCTCCTTGAATCGAGGCCCTCAAGAGATTCACGTAAGCCCAGGAAGGTTCTCCATCGGTTGGGATGCAGTGATGGCGGCACAGTCATGTGACTCCATTTTTCGAGTTGCCGACTTGGAAACTGAGCACTCAAAGGCTCTTATTGGCGCTGTCGATGCGAAAATTTCGCCTCAATCCCTTGTCTCATTTGAAGGAGTGGTGGTTGGAAAGTCCCTCCGAGAAGCTAATAATGCGTGGCTACTGGAAGACGGACTCGATGGTGCACAGCTTCTTAGCCACTTCAACGTCGGAGTTGGACGAACTGACAAAATCCTTTGTTATACTATCAGAGATGTCGACAGCTCAGTTTCGATTGATCTTTATTGGGATTCGCGGCAACACATCATCTCTGTTGGTATCATCCCTGGAGCCAGAGTCCAAGTCCACCGGGTGCTCTTGAAGTCTTCGAGAAAGAACAAAGTGTATGGACAAGCTGTTGCTTTGAGCTCATTGAACCTTTTACGGAGAAGAAGCGTAGCTATACCAACGGATGAAGAGCTCACAGCCACAGACTCCCAGCGCCGCCGGCTGATTGATGTGTTCACAACAAACTTCAACTCGGACAATGCGGCCACCCACTTTTCAGTCAGGTGTAAAGTCACTCACGTGCTCGAGGTCAGAATCTGGATGAAGTGCTCCGTTTGCTCAATCAGACTGCTTGAAGCTGGGTCCTGTCCCAATGGCTGCTCCTGCGACTCTGAAGCGACTGTTCTTCAAGCCCACTTGAAATGTTTTATAGAGGATGGAACGACAGAGTTTCTCTTGCATCTGGACCATTGCGATAGCATCCTTTCACTTTTGGGCTTCCACACCGGATTGGCTCGCTCGGAAGTGGAAAGCGAAACGAGAAAGTCCTTTGGCGCTGAACTGCGGTACTCGATGGACCCACCTTGGTACGACAGCGACGGGAAGCAGTCCGATGGCAGCGATTCATCACCACTTTTGGTCCGGTCCGTTGGAAAACTTAGTCCTGCTTGCGAGTATGCCGTCCTTTGTCGGCCGTTCTCCTTTTCAAGACCCTCTGCCGTCCGTCGTTGCGAAGATTTTGACACCGACAAGTTTTGGAGCCCGCTAGCTGACATCACCACGGACGAACTTCGATCACGTTGCTTCCGCGACGCGTCTGGAGCTAGTATTGCCACGTTGCTACACCGACGGCAGCATTTGCAAGGGTTTTGGATGGCGGCGGTGGATGTGAAATCCGAGTCAGAAACTTTGTTGAAACGTCTTCTATCGTAGCTTGTAAATAATAAGACCAGACTTCAGTATAAACCAGTGATTTTAACTGCAGGAAAAGGAGTACTTGATTGTCATGAAAAAACCCGTGCGCAACTATACTCACTACTCTGACCCCCAAGATCCAGCCAATATGGAGCCAACGCGACGGCCAAAAAGAAATGGCCGAATGTCACAAGGAGGAGAACGTGCTGTGTGCCCAGAGCGCTTCGCAGTTATGACAGGAGCTTTTGCCTTATTTCCTTTTGACGGCTACTCTTTATTGCTGACTCTGCACAGCCTTAATTTGAACAAATGAGCAAATGACTGCCTTCGCAAAATAGCAGAAAGCAGGGCCCAAGACATAGCATGTCCGCACTGCTGTCGAGACAAAAATCGTAACCCTGAGTGAATTCAAAAGATATTGGCTGAATAGATTGCAAGGAGATGGGCCATTCAGTGGATGGGCGAATCCGTCAGGCCTCAGCGGCGATTTTTCAGGTTGGGTCCTGTGCGTGGTTCAGCTGAGAAAAAAATGGAGGATGTGAGGATTTGTGGAAAACAAGCATGAAAATGGCTCGCGGCCACCGCCATCAATTCATTCGGTGCTCACGCTGTGATTCTTTTATTTACTCATATATTGCCAAATAATTACTTGGGCCGTGTGCATAGTCCAGATGCCTTGCGCCGCCGCTCCTCGAGAAGGATGGATGCCGTCAAAATACACATTCGCTGAAGAGGGCGGAGTATTTCTGACTTGCAAAATTCACCAATGATCTCGCAGAAATTTTTAACCTAGAGATAGCTGAGCTTTGCACAAATGCCTCAATTTATAAGGCTGTCGCCGCTAGCCGCCCTATCTGCTGCTGTCGTCTCATTTATTATGGGCAGGCCATTTCATTGGGAGCGGGCGGAAAGAGAGCGAATAATTGATGGTCCAGGTGCAGTGCAGAAGCAACAAAGGGAAGAGAGAAAAGGTATTTGGGCCTCGTAGAAGGACTAGGGAATGCACAGTCGGTGTGGAACAATTCAGCAAGGCATTGATTTCTATGATCCCAATTGTGTGATGATGAAGACCGGAAGAATTATCATGATCACACGGAAATTGCACACGGGTCTGTCCGGAACTGCATCCGACCGCAGTGAAAAGCTCGGCACCCAGTGTCAAGCGTTCTTCCAAGGAGAGCGATCTCGGGAAACGGTGTTAAGGATGGGATATTGATTGTTACACGAGACAAATGAGACAATTAAACTTTGTTGGACACTTCTGAATTATCTCCTTCAACCTCAGCTGAACCGCTGCACAAACACGAAAAACTTCTGTCGACAACCGTCAAGGGGAACAAACAAGTCGGGTCCGCTGCCTCCGCTTCCCGTGACGCTGATTCCTGCCTGCGCCGCCAGATCCGCCAATACTCCACCACCACCACCGGCAATCGCGCCCCCCTTCTGGAACACCGACACACTAATCTCAAACGCGTTCAGCCCCTCTACCAGGTCAGCCGGGATTGCAACGAGCTGCTGCGGTGGGTGTGGCAGGACCTGCAACGATGCTGCTGCTGCGCCTGCCGCCTGCTGCGGCTGCTGCTGCTGCGGCTGCTGCTGCTGCTGCTGCTGGAATCCCGCAACGATGTGAGGCTGGGAAGCCGTTCGTGGGCGCGCTGTAAAGTCAGGTGTCGGTCGCGCGGGCATTCGGTTATGCTGGCACAGTATTGAGTAGTACAGAGTGCTGTCCATCGACGGCGACGGTGGTCGTCCAGAGAGTGGCTGCTGCCCCGCCTGAATGGGACCCGCCGCAGCCCCAGCTGGCATGGACAGGTGGTTGGGCATCATCTGCGGGAGTGGTCCCAGCGGAGTCACCGTCATTGTCGGGTGCTGGAGCTGCGGCTGCGGTTGCGGAACCGAGTAGAAAGCTCCGCCACTGCCCAACATCGGCGATCCTGCGGTCATCCCGCTCATCGAGCCGATCGCACCAGCTATCCCTCTGCTCATCCCCATGGCGCCTTCGGCCGGTCCGCCAAACGTACCAAAGGGCACTCCGGTAGTACCCAACCCTCCCGGAGATGGCACCGCTGCTGTCAATCCTGGACCATCCACAATCCATGGCGACAACGAAAGCCGGATCACAACACGACGCACGTGCCGTCGCACAGTGATGGCGTGCGCTTTCAGTGGGTCCACAGGAAGCTGCCGCTCCGTTTGCTCCTCGGGCGTAAACAGTGAGAGGCGATTGACGTAAACTGGTGGAGCTGTTATTTCAATTATCAGTCATGCGGTGAGGACGCAAATACTAAGCAAGGATGCGCAAACCCTTTTTGGCTTCAGGGCTTCGGATGCTCGCAGGAACAATCAGTTGATTCGGGTCCCTCGGGTCAGGTGGTGGTGATGGTGGGCGCCGCAGTGGCGGCGGCGCCGGTGTTGGCGTGGCTGTCGGTTGTGCTGGTGTGTGTGACGATAACATTTTGGCCGATTGGGCAGCGATTGCAGCCCTTGCAGCCATGGCAGGAGTCATTGCAGAGGAGGCGGCAGCTGCAGAGCTCGTTGCCTGTGCCGCCAAAGTTCCTGATGGGCTCGCTGCTGTCGCTGCGCGTGTTCCCGCATGTGCCACAGGCGTCGGAGTCGAAGGAGGTATAGACCTCGATGCTACAGAAGGTGTAGCCGGTGTGGTCGCGGACCGCTCCAAGCGCGCCGACGTCTGAGGAGCTGGTGCCACACGTTTCTCTGGAAAGATTGGTGAGAAGAGTCAAACTGAAAGAAGCATGTTGCGAACCTCTCAATCCTTCCGGCTTGACCAAAGCAGCAGGAGTCGACAGCGATTTATCAAGGGACACTGGTGCCTCCTTTCTCTTGTCATGTGGCGTTTTTGGCGCGCTCTTAATTACAGAAAAACAGCCAGCCAGAGCTGGTTTCAGTCTTGCAACTCTCGCAAACACGAAAATAGCGAGCTCCAAACCTGACTACTCGCTGGTGGGGGTGGCTTGACTCTTTGTGGTTTCTTCGACGGCGAATGGGAGAAAGTTTTACAAAGACAAGTATGATTAATAAACGCACGACCCACTCACTTCGCGAGGTTCTGGCTTGGGGGGAGGTGGGGGGGGCGGTGGTTTGGGTGTAAGAATTGTCTTCCATCCTGGATTTGATTTCTCTGCTGGGACCAAATCGAGTGGGATTTGGCCCTTCCGGTTTTTGGCAACAGGGTCTGCGTGCATTCTTAACAACCTCTTGGCTGATCCTTCATGTCCAGCCTTGCACGCATAGAACAGTGGGGTCTTCACAAGCAAAAGTTTAAGAAGAAAGCCAAGGACAATTTCCTCACTGTACCTCTTTGTCCATATTGTCCTCCATTGTGGCCTTTGCCCCAGCTGTTACAAGAATATCCAAAATTCGTGATCTGCCCAAGAACGCAGCAGCGTGCAGAGGGGCAAAGTCGTACTGCTTCCCAAGGAACGTAACAGCATAATTCCGGTTTGGATCGATGCCGCGCTTCATTGCACGATCAACGTTTCGGATTTGGTTTTCCTCGATTGCAGAAAAAAAATTCGATGGCTTGGCAAATGAGCGAAGAAGACATTCTCTGTTGAAAAAATCGAAGAAGCTTCTCACCTTCCTTAATCGTCATCTTCACCAGCTCATCGTCTGGGTCCAGCGCATGAGGTTTCAAAAACCCCTCATCAATCACATCCGCTAGTGGGAACACTTCCATCTTCGCCCGGCTAGATTTGCTGCCCTCTTTCTTGCTCTTACTCTTTGATTTGCTGGTCGGTGTTGTCGTCGTAGATCCGGAGGGCTCGTCCACTTCCTCTTCCTTTTTAGCTTTCTTGGCGGACGAGGGACCGGAGGTTGAGCTTGAACTCGTTTGCTTTTTAATCGTTCCTTCCTTCTTTGGAGGTGCTAGCTTTAAGGTTAGCTTCGGCGTTGATGTTTGAGCAGCAACGGGTGGAGGCTTCGGTTTTTGCTTGGATTCTGCTTTCGCGTTCGCCTTCACCGTTGGTGTGAGCTTTCTGTACTTTGCATTGAAGGCCTCGTAGTCCTTCATAAACAAATTCTGTTTGGAAACGGAGAAAAAGAAAGGTTGTTATGTCTATTTGCCCCGGGGAGATGGACTCTACCCGTAAGGTTCCTGCATCATCGTAGACCTCTGAGCCAACCATATTGTACTCTTGCGCGTTTCCAAAAATGAGCTGGATGTCGCTTTTAAGCATATCTATTGTTTTGTACTTCCCGGAATTGATCTTTCCCTGTAAAATCCAATCAATCCCAGATTGAGAAACGGCACCGTAATGGGAGTATTGATGAACATACTGTGATCTGATGCAAAGAAATGGGCGATTCGATAACTTCGTAGTAGTCGGGGTACCGAGACTTGGATGGAAGCTGAAGAAACAGTGAAGACAGTTGCCTCCCACTTCACCAAATTATTAGTGAAGCAAAGAATTCAAGCAGACGGGACAAAACCACGAACTCACGTCGAGTCCTTGTGCCCGCGTATCTTGCTCACCATTTGGATCATCGCTTCCTTCAGCTCGTGCTCTGAAATGTGGATTTCGGCCGCCTCATCCTGGAGATGGCGGATGATCCACTAATTAAAACTCCGCCAATTGGCAAATAATTGACCACACCTTCACATTCCGCTTCTTCGCTCTCCGTTTCGCGGAACCGCCCCCGTTTCGGTCGTCCTCATCGTCCAAATCCATTGGCGGGCCGTCGTCGCTCTCCCCATCCTTGTTGTCTTCGTCATCCCCGCTGTTTTCTCCGCTGTCGTCCCCGCTGTCATCCCCGCTGTCGTTCCCGTTTTCGTCACTACTGCCGCTATCGCCTCTGCCGCCCTCGTCTCCGCTGTTCTCCTCCTCCTCCTCCTCTTCGTCCGACTCCTCCCCTCCGTCGCTACCATCCTCTTCATTGTCCTCGTCTTTGTCGTCATCGTCATCGTCGTCGTCCTCATCCCGGCTCCGCTTGCGGCTACCGCCACCCACTGCTTTAACGGACGTAGGCGTGTGGGTCGTCGCACCCTTCTTTGCCGGCGCCTTGAGCACAAGCTTCGGTGTGTGGCGCGACGGAGGCTGAGCAAGCGAGAGAGCTGGGGGCGATGGCGCGTTGGACGCGGTGCCGCCGCCACTCACTCTGATCTTCAACTTCTTCATCGATGTTGTCTTCAAATAGGGCTGATCGTTGTGTGACTGCTAATTTCCTGCGCGAACGCAAAACCACACCAAACAGCAAGGAACAAAGTTAAACTCTTTCAAAAGAACAAATGTTAGGGAAAAAATATGGAGATAGGGAGGTAGGGTATGGTGCTGCACGAGCGGCCGAGGACCGAGGAATTGGGTTTCGCGCGGTCACGTGATCTCTACTCGCGGGCGTTGGTGACCTCGCCGCCATGAGTGCCGTTTCCGACACTTCCGCGTCCGAAGCCCGCAGTAGCCACGGAAGATCGATGGTGATATTGGTGGTGGTGTGAAGTGACCGCCGGACGCCTTCGCGGCTGTTGGTGCAGCCGAAAGCGACGCTTTGGTTGGCGCGGGGCGCTGTCGTGGCCGCAGGCCTCAACGGAGGCACGCTGACGACACAGTTGCAGCCGCTCCAGGGCTAAGAGGGTGGTGATGGATGGGATGGAGTGGATGGGAAAAGAAAGGTCTTGGGCTCCGCTCTCGTGGGATCGGGTACTCACCTCTTCTCAAAATCAATACCGAGGGTGGTCCGGACGTGTCAGCAAAGCTAACAACCTTGAACCAAGACAAGCCTCCAAAACAGAAACTTGGCTAGAACGACCAAGCATGTTCAATGGGTCTTAAATTGCTTTATAAAGCCGAGAAATGTCGGGTGAGGCATAACTTAATGTCTGGCGACGACCAAACGATGGTGCAAGAGGTTGATATATTGAACCGATACGCAACACCCCCCTCTTCCATTACGGCTCAACGATGAGAGGCTCAGCCCTTGGACTCGCTCCATGCCCTCCGTACTCAGTGGCCGTGTCGGGGCCGCTTTCCAGAACCTCAGCGGCAACCAGCTCTACGGCGTGAATGTCTGTGCCGCCGAACTCAGAGCTTATTTGGTTTGCCTTCCGCTGCTCAAGCTGCAGAAAACTGTCGCCGCCATCTCCGTCCGTCGGACTCTTCCTTGGCACCCAAAACATGTCCTCCATGTCGTCCGATTCGCTGTCGCTGACGTCAGAGTCCCTCTGCGCCACCTCTGGCTTTATAGAGCTTGTGGCGCTGAGGCTCTGCCTGCCACCCTCCGCATCTTCGGCATCAGTTCCATTAGCCGATGCTCTGAACTGTTTCAGGAGCATACGGTCCAGGTAAGTAAGAGAGCGCTGGTCGGTGTTGTCGTGAAAGGTGATTTGTCTCTCAGCCGCTGCCGCGAGACTCGCCGGATTGCGGGAGAGCTGAAACGAGTCCTGCGTGCTTGTACTGGTATCTCCCGTTCTCGATTGCGGACGCGGGCTGCTATCTCTTGAACTTGCCTTTTCTTCGAGTTTTTGAAGCAAGGGAAGTTATCATCAGTTTTTAAAGGGAAACTTGCGGAGTGAGTGAATTCTACCTGCTGACTGTCGGCCGGCACGCCACTCATTGAGTGCCTGGAGAAAAGAATTTCGCGACTCGCGCTCATCGTAGTCGCCGTCCAGCAGTGCTGGACTTTTAGCTGTCAAATCCACACTCTTCGCATTCGTCGGCACCGCACCAGTCTCGTCTGATAACAACGTTCTGAGTCTGTTATTCTTTATCCTAAATGCAGAAAGTTACCATGCCTTGATGGCTTTGGTACAGACGCCAATCCTTTTTCCGGCGTCTGCGATCGAACGCCAAGACTGGTGGGAACACGCCACTTTTGCGGTCATTGTTACCACTGTAAAATGCAAAGATGGTTGTAACGCTCACCATGCGAGGTGGCTTCGGCAAACTCTCAGACCGAGCGTTCTCTGGTGGTCTCGGACTCAGAGGTGGTCCGACAGTTCCGCCCTCCAGTTGAGATACTGTTGGTTCCACTGGCGGCACCTTGGCCTGTTGGAGGGCGCTTAACTGGTCGAGTCGACTTTGAACCACAGCCTCCACTTTTTTCAATTCAGCGTGTGCTGCGAGAGCAATGGTCTGCTTAGCAACCGCAGGAAGCGTCAAGACTCGTGAGCAATCGCAAGCACCTTGCTCTGTTGCTCCTCCGTACCGTCGCATCTACTTTACTGACTTAGTCGATAACGTAACAACGGATAATCGATCCGAGCCTCACCTTTAATGCCGCATTCTTTTTAGCCAGCACGTCGTCGGCATAGTTATTTAGAGTTCCCCTTGATGGTTTGGCTGCTCTCCACAGAGTTTCGGTTGTACTTTTGTGCGAAAGAGTCAGAAACGTTCAAACAGTGTAAGATCCCACCCTCGTTTCTCCTTCTGTCGCGACATCTCCTCTCGTAGCATCTCCAGCCGTTGTTCCATCCGCTGGTTATGTATCTCAAGTTTCTCAACCTCTGTCAAGTTTCTTTCGAACACCGTAATTAATTCTGGAGAGGGGCGACTTCCACTCATCGGCCCTGTGTCTTACTTTCTCCCAACTCTGACGAGCCCACCGCTTTTGGCTCCAGTTCCATCGCTTTGATTTGAACCCGTAATGCCATCCGTGACGCCTCGAGCTACTACGCTGACGTGTTCGGTGTTGGCCGCCATCGCCGACGTATTGTGTTTGTTTGCGTCCGCAATCTTTTGTTGGCAGGCGAGACAAATTCAGTTTCGTACACACTAATTATGTATAGACGACTGCCGCCGACTACATCATCTGGGCGCGCCTTCCAAAACGCGAAACTCCGGGAGTGTCGACTTCTGAGATTGCAGCCTTTACGAGCCCAAAGGGTTGGGGTTGGATGGGAGAGTTTCTCACGGTGGCCTTCTCCATCATCCGTGAGTGTTTGGTGGCCGCTCAGGCAAAGCCGATGACAAAAAGCGAAAGACATTCATTTCACGCAGAAAAAAAGTAAAATAAAGTAAAATACGCTTGACTGTGAGAGTGGTCAAGAACAGATGGCGACCAGCCCATGGAATGAATCGACTTTTAGGGTAAACGAAAAAAGGCTGCGGATACCGCGAATGAAAACATTTGGCAAATGACACACATGCGCAACATAAGAAGGGTCCGAGAACGAACGACACGTTATGCTTCGTCCACTCTCACCAGCAAGCTCTGCTGCTCCTCAGCACTACGACCGCATTCAACGATCTTGTTCGTGATCGCCTCCGCCGCATGGCCACCGCCGCCGTCGCGACCGAACCTTTCGCCACGTCTCTGCCGCGTCCTGCGCTCGCTCAGCCAAGGCACCTGGGCCCGGTCGCCCAAAGCGGCGCGGACGGCGACTGTTGTGGACAAGAGGAATGCGAGAGTGAGCAAGCCGTACACGACAACAAAGGGCGTGACGCGGAGGTGCGCTTCGGTTCTGAGATATGGGCCGTATTGCCCGTCGTGGTCTCGTCCACCATAATAACCTATCAGGAGAAGGAAGGAATGTGAGTAGACGTGATCTGGCATATTCCGGTGCGGTTGGGGCCCGTCTCGTTCAAACGCTGACAAGTTGATGAATGTAGCTCTGGTCCGGGTCCGAGGAGTGCCGCTACTGTCATAGTCGTACCAAACACCTCTGCTGTTGAAAACATCGTCGTTGTATATGAGAAGCCGAGCGGTAGGTCGAAATCGACTACCATCTGCACGAAAGGTAGTCACTTGCATGATACAAGAGGACAATTCAAAACTGATTGTTACTAACGGTTTCGTTCTTTATGGTTAGGAGTTCAAAATGGTGATCAAGCTGCAGGCCTCCAGATATTGATGTCCTGAAGCAGCAGGAAATCATTCATATCATCAAAGAAGGTCCGCGCAAACACAAATATGCTTAAGTGAATCTTCCTTCCCATTATTATTCTTTAACTGCTCACTACATGAAGAATGATAAGTGGTTTTGAGAACGACCAGATGCGCTGAGCGGCCACCAAGGTCGGAATGCTGTCCACCCAGTGCGTCGTTCGCGGTAGAGTGCAGTACATTGATGGATTTGACCCAGAACTTCGTGGGTCCGTAGGATGCATCTGTGTCCATTAAAACACTCCGTTGTAGTATTGAGGGTACGCATCGCAGGGTCATGAAATTCGAGCTTAAAATGAATTTGGCCCATGACGCTTAGGGCAGCGCCGATGAGGCCAACTACGGGACGGGTCGGCAGGGTCGATGTAATTTGTTTGGTTTTGTAAGTCTTGCGGAGGGGTTCAGAGTGCTGGCGGGCGGCTAAAAACGCCTTACCGATGATCAAAGTCGCCTTTTTAAACGACCAGCCCTTCTTGGCGGTTAGCACCGCTCCTTGGCCTTCCAGCCCTCCTCGTCGCCGTCGTCGCGCCGCATATCCTCGCCGTCGTCTTGTGAAGCCGTCATCGGGTTTCCGTTCTGGTATCCACTCATTCTTATTTGAATTTTTCGTCCTCGCTGGCATTTGGCCGGGTGGGAGGTAATGGTGGTGGAGGGGATGTGTGGGACCATGCGTTTCTATAGCAATTGTGTTGACTGTCTTCGTGCGTAGAAGAATGTTGGGTCAACTCTGATTTCCCCCATGTTCATCAAACTCTTTCATGAGAAGAGGGTTCGCCCTTCATCACGTGCGCCATCCATCGGCCCACAGCGACTCGACGACCGCGTCCCGCCATCGCTGCGGCGCACGAGCCGCCTCCATCCCTTCCACTGCTGTGGCAAGGTATTCCACATTTTGGACTATTTTTTCCTCCAGATGCTCGCAGTTGCATGTCGGCTTATTCAAGTATTCAATAATGTTGTTCTTGTAATTCCTTGTCGGACTTCGAAGTTCACAAAAAACGAAAAAGCAAAGAGGTCGAGATGGATGTGGATCGTGACCATGACTTGGTCGAGGGAGGCACCGACTTGGCCGCCACCAAGGACAGTGACGGAGAAGGCGCGAGTGACGACGACGATGACGACGAAGAAATGAACTACCACGACGGCGAGGAAGAGGATGGCGGCGAATATCTGCACGTGTCCGGGTTCTTCTTTCACCAGTCGATCGACCAGCTGTTTCCCCCGGAGGGCTGCTACGGCCACATGGAGCTCAAGCCAGACTACCGTGCCCGCCCTCTCCTCGTATTTGCAAACGGCTCTGTCATACTGGAAGCCTTTTCGCCGCTCGCAGAGCAGGCAATGGATTTCCTCGTTGCCAGTACGACCGCTTTCGTCTTGTCCTGGGTTTTTTTTTGAATTTTTTTATGTGGTGATAAACGGCTTAATTATTTGTGGCAGTTGCAGAACCGGTCTCGCGGCCATCGATGATTCACGAATACAAGCTCACCGAATACAGCCTGTACGCAGCCGTCAGTGTCGGCCTCGACCCGAAATCCATCGTGGACGTTTTAAATCGTTTGTCCAAAACAACCATTCCCACCAAGGTGAAGAAATTTATCCACCAGCATACAGAGTCCGTCGGTCGGGTCAAGATGGTGCTCAAAGACAACCACTTCTACGTCGAGAGCCAGTTTCCAGACAGTCTCCGCACACTGCTGAGAGACGACGTTGTAAGAGCAGCTCGTGTTGTGCATGAAGGGCAGATCGGGGACGACTTTCGGGTGGAGCAAGTTGCAGTCCAGGAACCAATGTTTGGGTCAAAGAGGACCAAGGCTTCGAAATCGAAATCAAAGAAGCCGTTAAACGGTGCACCAGGTACCACGGCCAAGACTGTTCAAGCGGAACAGCCGCCACAACCGCCACCCCCACCTCCCTCTGCCTCGAAAGCTCAACCCGAGTTGGACGAGTACGACCAACTGAACCTTTTTGATATGTTTGATGGAGTGGACGATTCGATGCTGGATGCCGCCACTTTGACTGCTCTCGCGCCGCAGCCGCCAGCAGACACTGAAGAGTTTGGAGACTTCCCTGCGGGGCCTGTGGAGCTGAACATTGACGGACCCATACCAACATTGGAGGACGAAGAGGACCTGACGGAAGCGATAGAAACGACGCTTCATCCTGCAGCCGGCGCCCTTTTGTCATCCTTTGAGGTCAGGGCGGAAAATGTCGAGTCGGTGCGCAGGCGGTGCAGCGAACTAGGACTGCCCGTCATCGAAGAATATGACTTTCGCGTTGACACGACACTGCCCCGTCTCGACATTGATCTGAAGGCCTCAGCGCGGCTCCGCCCTTATCAGGAAAAATCCTTAAATAAGATGTTTGGCAATGGGCGTGCGAGATCAGGAATCGTTGTGCTTCCGTGCGGTGCCGGAAAGACTCTTGTCGGCGTCACCGCTGCGTGTACAATAAAGAGAAGCTGCCTTGTTCTTTGTACTTCGGGGTAAGAGGATTTTCGATACCCCTCTGCTGGCCCTCACTGAATGCTCACGGACCTGGAACAAAAAGCGTCTCTGTAGACCAATGGGCGAGGGAGTTCCGCTCCTGGTCGACTATAACCGAACGACAGATTGCCAAGTTTACATCTCAGTCCAAAGAAAAGGTAATCTTCATTTTTTTTTTAGTTGTTTATGCTTCGACTTTTTAACGAGTTCTTTCTGACAGTTCTCCGCACCGGCTGGTGTTCTCATATCCACTTACACTATGGTGACGTTTTCCGGAAAACGAGCGTATGACGCTCAAAAGCTCATGGACTTCATTTGCTCTCGCGAGTGGGGGTTTCTCCTCCTTGATGAAGTCCATGTCGTTCCAGCGGACATGTTTAAAAAGGTGTTGACCATTGTGAAAGCTCATGCGAAGCTTGGTTTGACCGCGACGTTGGTCCGAGAAGACAACAAAATATCCCAGCTGAACTATTTGATTGGACCCAAGGTTGTTGACTCTGTTCTGAGATTTTTGTCATTCTCATGCTCAAAATTTCTTCTCGAACAGCTTTTTGAGGCTAATTGGCTCGATCTTGCCAAGAAGGGTCATATTGCAAATGTTCAGGTCACAGGCAACCTACCTACTAACAACGAAACTGATGGATCTTGACCTTTAGTGTGCCGAAGTTTGGTGCGAAATGTCAAAGGAGTTTTTTCAAGAGTACCTTGACCAGCCCCTCGCCAGGTACCTTTTCCACTTCCACTTCCGTATTTCGTTGATATTCTATTCTCCAAAGGAAACGCCAACTGCTGCAAGCAATGAATCCCCGGAAAATTCAGTCCTGTGCCTTCCTTATAGATTACCACGAGAGCCGAGGCGACAAAATCATCGTATTTTCTGACAACGTTTTCGCTTTGAAGGTACTCGATTTTGCGACATATCGCAGCCTTCTAATTGCTTGTAGTTCTATGCGAATAAGCTCGGGAGACCTTTCATCTACGGTGGCACATCCCCAGCCGAACGGTCACGCATTTTGCAGCAGTTTCGGTACAACCCAGCCTTAAATACTATCTTCCTTTCAAAAGTGGGCGATACTTCCATAGATATTCCTGAAGCGTCCGTTCTGATACAGGTGCGCTTAACCAACAGACACTTCTCTCTTTATGCTGACGCAACTTAGATCTCTTGTCACTATGGATCGCGGCGGCAGGAAGCTCAGAGGTTGGGGCGGATTCTTCGCGCAAAGAAGCAGATGGGATCCGGGTACAATGCGTTCTTCTATACTTTGGTCAGCAAAGACACTGAGGAGGTGTATTACTCGGCAAAAAGACAGCAGTTTCTAGTGGATCAAGGTAATTTGTGGCGCCGAGGAAGCACAGTTTATCCATGGTGCAAGTTGAGGTGGAGCGGTACTTTCAACCCTTATCCATTCTGCCAGCTCCCACCAATAAGCTTACTTCACACACAAGGGTGATTGTTTGCTTTGCCTTGAATGGAACCGCAGGAACTGGCAGAATGTATAAGTGCTGGAAGAACTGCTCCATATCGGCTCCCGCCCTGGGGACAATGCCCTCGCTTCCAGTTGCTTATAATCTCTTAGGGTACTTTTTTAAGATAATCTCTAAACTGGAGGGACTCGAAGCAACGTCAACAGTCTATACAGAGTTGAATGAGCGGCTTGAGCTACTTGCAACGGTTCTTGTTTCCAACCTGGACGACGATGAAATGGATTTGGTCGAGGACGACAACCTGCGGTATGGTGACGACGATGCCGACGAAGTCGACGCATCAACGCAAGCGCCACTCTTCATCCAGCGCTCGAGCAACATGGCGTCACTATCTGGCGCTGATCAGATGGCGTACATGGAGGTTGAGAGGGGCGGGCGCCAGTCGAGCCGAAGATTTCGGCAGCGCGACAAACAATGAGCTTTTTTGCTGTAAATATTATGTGTATGTTGCGTAATGAATAGAGCCGTACAAAGCCAAAACAAAACGGAAGGGCATGTGAGACTATCACCCCTTTGACCTAGAATCAGGCCTGAGCGAAGGAAATCATATAATAGGCTAAACTAACTTTATTGTTACGGTGCTTGTCCACTGATGTTCTCGAATTGGCACTGTGTCTCAGGCCCAAGGTCTCGGCAATTTGATTTGAAGAGATCAGTCAAAGTAACCGTCAGAAAAATTGCATTATACTGACAGATAAAAACCAGTAAAAAAAAAGCATGTATCTGTGTAGAGTGTAGTGTTTCACTTGTGCTTTGAACAAGGACGCGAAGACTTGAAGAAGGTATAAAAACTACGATGCACTAGCGGAGGGCGATTCTGTCCAATTCTTCTTGGGGTCAACTTTACCGAAGCCTTCGGCATAATTTCCCTTTAACTTGAACAGCTGTTTAAAATGCGGCTTGAATGCAAAAGGAACAGTAATCGGATTTCAGTCAAAACTGCTGCGAGACGGGTTTCAGTAGAATCGGTACCTTGCAATAGTAGACACCATCCAAGCAAGCCACGTTTTTCAAGGACAATGCGCTCCCACAGTGCTTGCACTTTAGGCAAGCCTTGTGAAAAACCTTGTCGTCGTATAATATTTGTTCCATCACATACACTGTTATTAACGCCCAGGCGTTAAATTCGGT
Source organism: Zopfochytrium polystomum (assembly GCA_025765615.1). NCBI lineage: Eukaryota > Fungi > Chytridiomycota > Chytridiomycetes > Chytridiales > Chytridiaceae > Zopfochytrium > Zopfochytrium polystomum. The sequence goes on from JAIVFJ010000026.1 coordinate 254,521, forward strand.
AAAACGGACCAGAACATTGAAGCGCACCTGTCTTGCTGCACGTCACGCACTTGCTCCCTGACGACGGTGTGAACACCGACGGTCTTGAAGGCGTGCCGTCGGGGGTGACTGGCTGATCGTAACTGACTTCAGTACTGGTTGGGTTTGCAAAAGGACCGGAGGCGAGGGCCGCCGATAATTTCGCGCTTCGAGTGGAGGAGGTGGACGCGGACCGATATCCGAGTTTGGGAACGGTGAGGGAGTTCTTTGTTCCGTTCAAAGGAAACGGAAAGCATGTATGTAAGGGAGTTGGGGGTCGATGAGATCAGGTGCTCGTTCGGCGACAGTCGTTTCATCGAGCTGGCGCGCAGTGTGTGTGGGGTCCTCTCACATCGTTGTTGGCCTTGCTGAACATTTCCAGGCGGCTCTTGAGCGAGTCTGCGACGGGCCGCTCGTACTCGCCGCTTTTGCGAGAGAGGTTGGCTGGGTCAAAGGGCGGAGTGACTTTCAGAGTGTCTTGCGCGGGCGGGGGCGGCGGCGCGGCTGGCTGGCAAATGGCTGTCGCATCGGCTTCGGCTCCGCTGCTCATCGTTTGATCGAACAAGCGTATTGTGGTCGAAGAAGCTTGGAGAGAGAGTGGATCTATGAATGGAGGAAAGTTTGGCGTAGAGGCTGGAGCGCCGGCAGAGAGGACTGCGATGGATCGCCAGTGGCTTCAGTAAAGGTTTCTTCTCTCTCTAAATATTCATGCAAACAAAACAAAAAAAAAAAAGAAGAAAAAAAAAAAAAAACACCAAAGAGCTCGGTTATTGCGGTGAGGTCCTTGAAGGTGGAGGTATTCAAATACGGTGGAGACCAGCGTGCTGGGCACGGCATCCTCGCATACCTGCCCACACCCGCTGCCCCCAGGGACGGCCCTCGGGCAGACTCAGGATCGCAGCGAATGCCCGGCCTTGGCCAACCAGGCAGAAAAACTCAATTATGTTTAGAGCTGAAGAGGAAGAAAAAAAAACTCGGGAACACCAAAACGATACGACTACCCGCCTGCAGAATTGACGAGAAGGGGCGAAAATAAACAGCGAAAACACCCTCTGGTTTTCACTGTTGCCGCAACGTGCCAAACCCCGAGGAATTGGCAGCCAGCTTCATTTCCAACCCTGTGACAAAGATGAGGGTGAACCGCCGAGCCCAGACCGAATCATGTTAATTTGACGCGTGCGAATTATATGACGATTCGAAAAGAGCACCAACCGTCCAGAACAACAGAGGTGATCTTGATCGGCAGCTTCGACAGCGAGTTGGACTGCACCGCGGCCGACGCGGCCGCCGCCGCTGACACCAGCGGCGCGGCCTGTATCGACATGGGCATCTTGAGCGCGCTGGACGACGACGTAGTCGCGCTTGGCGCCGCCATGTCCTCGCGCATCATGCACTGCTCCATGTAGCACATTTCCGCGCGCTGCCGCTCCTCCTCCGAGACCTCCTTGTCGTCGATGCAGATAATTTGAGGGAACCGTAGGATGACCGAGAGACGGTAGAGCTGCTTCCGGGAGACGGCGTTTTGCGCCAGGTTGATTTCAATGAGGCTTGGGAGTTTCATTCTCTGCGGAGAATCCGGAGTGACTTCAGCGTTTGCGGCGGGGCGCGAAAGATTTATTCGGAGGGAAGAGTACCTCAATGTCGGTCAGCTCGGCAATACGATTTCCGGTGAGCATCAGGTACTGGAGGTTAGGCAGGCAATCGAAATGCGCAAGTGTTCGCAGCCGATTTTCTCTAATAAAACGGGCTTAGTGTTGAGCTCCCATATTCGCTCTAACAAAGTGAAAACACGTACCGTATATGAAGCTCTTTCAAATTGATGAGTGGCAAGAACGACGATTGCTCGGCCATTTTGATGTGATTTTTATCGAGCACTAGCTCCACTAGGTTGGTCAAGTGCTCCAGCCCATCAAGCTGGCGCCACGCACATGAATCGGTGTGTCAGTAACTGCAAGTAAGCCAATCGCAGCAACCTTTGAAATCCGGTTTCCGGAAAGGTTCAAAACCTTCAGCTGCGGCATGCGATAAAGGCCAAGGTCTGCAATCCGTACGACGCAGTTGCCGCCCAACTGAAGCTCCTCCAGAGCCGGAAACAGAATCTTTCCCCTGACAGGCTCTTGGCTCTCAATCCTCCACCCATAGGGTCCCATTACCGCGGGCGCGTCGCCCACTAACAGCTTTTCAATCCTGTTTCCGGCGACGCTCAGGCTCTTGAGACCCCCGAGGCACACGAACGCGTCGACGGTGGCCAAAAGGTTGTTGTCAAAGTTGAGCTTGCGGAGGTTCCGAAAGTCGACCGCGTTGAAGCAGTCGATTTCGCGGATCTTGGAGCCGCGTAGGTCGAGCTCGCTGATGTTTTTGAAGGAGAAGTGGCCGATTTTGTCGCCGAGAAGCTCGACCGTGAGTTTGCCAAGGAAGGCCTCTTTCGCTTGTGTTTGCTCTTTTGGAGTAATGCTTGCGCCATCGATAATCTTGGCAGAAAATGAGTTTCGTTGGTCGGCTGTGTCAGGAACAGGGACTGACCTTAAGACGGGAAAGGTGAAAAATGCTGAACAATCTGTAGTTTGAAATTTGGGAGACGGCGTTTCCTGTCAAGTCCAGAATAATGAGCCTTGGCAACTCTTTTAGAGGGAAGATGCAGTACAGCTCAGAGATGTAGTTGTTTCCAATGTCTGGTGTAGTCGATCCGATCAGATTACCAATAAAGTTGCCTTTGGCAGGCTTAGAACTTACAAAACTCCATCAGCGTCGCCATTTTAGCGAAGGGTTTTAAGTGCTTGACTCTGTTATTCTCAAGGCTCAGTAGCATCAAGCTTTTGAAGTTTTTGGCAGCGTCCACGGTGGCGATCCGGTTGTTGCTTGCGTCCAACTTGGTCAGCGCTTGAAGCGGTGCGAGTCCGTCGATGGACTCGATTTCGTTGTTTTCAAGGGACAGCTCTTCCAACCGCGGAAAAAGCGCCAGCCGGGAAACGTCCCTTAGGTTGTTGTTGCGGAATGAAGCCCACCGCAGATGAACGAGTCTAGTATCCGAGGGGAAGTGGGGTGGAATGGAGGCCGGTTTGAGGGCATTTCAAGAATCAGTTTTCACACGATAAAATCTTGAACGGCTTCACTCAGCCGAACAACCTTAGAGGCAGCATATCCAGATCAAACAAGTTGCAGTCGTCCAACTCGAGTGTCGTGATGCTCTCCAAGTCCAGCCACCCGGCAATATCCGCCCCAACTATGGCGCTTCTGTCCAGCTCCTTCTCGTGCATCCGCCAGAACTCGTTCTGCGTGGCTGAAGAGCCGTATCCGCTCTGCGTGCGGACGGAAAGTGGGCGGAACAGGTGCGGCTGGCGCGAGGAGTGGGCGCGGAGGAACTCAGCTTCGGCCGCGAGCTGGTCCATTCTATCAGGAGGCAGCACCGAAGCGTCGCCGCCTGGATTTTTGCTTGCGCTAGCGTCCGCCGCAGAGATGGCTGCGTTCTCGAGGCTCCAGCAAATGGCACCGTGTAGTCGGAAGGGAATGGACTTTTCTGATGCGTCGAGAGCCTTTCCGTCCAACAAAATCAGCGTCTTTGGTCCAACGGTGCCCGCAACTATCTGCCGGAATCCTTTGCGCTTGGCGATTGGATTGAACTGCAAATTGAGTGCTGTGAGGTTGCTGAGGTGGTCGCGCATATGAAGAATGTTCTCAAAGTGCGAAATGTTGTTCTTGGCGAGATTGAGGTGCTTGAGGTTCTGCATAATTGTCATTTTCGAGACCACGCTGGCAATGACGTTCATGGAAACATCCAATTTCTCGAGGAGCGGGCAATGTCGGACGTCTGGAAACTCGCGAAGACCATTCATACTCAGAGTCAGATTTCTGAGGTGCGTGAACCGTTGAAATTTTGACCACTGGAGCTTTGAGCCAGCCATGGACATATTTAGGGTTTCAACACAGTCTGGTGATTTCTTGGACAATAAATCCTTTAATTCTGTCGTAAGCACAACAAACTTACTCAGATAAGAGTTGCAAACCATTGTGAGCTCCAAAGGAATCAGGTTGACAGAGTCGGCGACCATTATGTCGGGATGCTCCTCTTGTAATTTGGACAGTGGAACGTTCTGCATCAGTTGACGTCGATCCTGCCGAATTAAGGTCATTTTGAGACGGAACCAGCCTCGTCGAAGATCTTACGTCTGCAATTTTTCGAGTTATTTGCAGAATAATGGATGGCATATCGGCTTGGCTGAGCTTGTTGCTGAAGGCAATGTCAACCATAAGCTTCTCGACTTTTGTGGTGAGATGTTCCAGGTCAGACTTGATTGAGTACTCCACGAAGTACTCTGGAAGTGCTAGCTCTCTGTCAAGGACAACATAGTGGCGGCACGGATCAAGTGTCATCGCTCCGTCTGCCACGTCATAATAAAGGCAGTGCGTTCCAGGATATTCCGCCGCCAATGCCATCAACCTTTCGTCGGTCACTGGTGTAAGGGATGTTTCTGCCGTTACTTGCAGCAGCGCATTGTGCGGGAACATTTACCTGGATTCTCCAGCCTTTGCGTTTTGTTTGCAAATGCCTTCACGATGATTGCCTGATGCAACTGTTTGCGCTCACCATGCTCACCAAACTCCAGAAAGTTTGAGAACCTTATCGGAGTTTGATTGCTTGGTGGGTCTCGGTCTGAGGAATCACCAAAACCGTGTTCGACGGCGCTGAAAATCTCGTCTGAACTGAATTGGCCCCCTTGAAAGCAGAGATATTCGAAAGATTGCATCGAGTCATTGGACGACCTCACTTTGGCCTTTGCAGTTCCACTTAGTACGTCTTCTTTAAAGTCTTTAACATACGTCAAACTTGTTTTTGAGAAATCTGTTATGAACACGGGAAATCCTGTGGATTTGGATTCTCTTGTGGTGGTGTTTCGACTTTGCACGAAGGATCATGCTCTTGACAAGCGCCTCGCAAGTTTCAAACCAAGAGTCTTCTTTTTGATCCTCCTCGAAACGAACGTTTCCGCCAGTCTCAAGCTCAAGTAAAAGCTTCCTGTTAGAGCAAGTCAACAACGCAGAAATTCAAAAGAGAAACGGCAAAACCAAACCTTACGGCCATATCGCTCTGCTGTAAAATTTGATCACCAATTTCTTTTTTGTGCAGCTGCAATTGGTGCAGTGCGCGCATCTTCGTCTCGATCAATTGATTTAAACAAATCCTTGCAACCTCCATCTTATCGGACACCTCTGAAATCTCCATTTTCGACGTGAGCAAGCTGGAACGGAACAGGCGCTTGAACTACCTCTGCCTTTGCGGTCTCAGCTGTAGGGGGAAGGCCCAGGTCGTCTCTCCGCCGTTGAACTTTCCTGCACTTTTCCATTAGAACAAACACATCGGCCTCAATCTGCCGTTCATCGTCGCGCGCTCTCGTGTGTAGCATTTTGAGAAGAAAGTTTGTGTTCCGCTTGATTGTGCGGATCCGCATATTGTAGTACATCCGCTTTTTAAGGACTGTAGCGCTAATGATTCGCCGTGACTCGTCCGTCACGTCCAACGTATCGAGGGATTTAAGGTTGGGAAGGTGGTAGATGACGTGTGTTTGGTAATTGCAGAGGGAGCAGAGTGGATTATCGGCATAATTTGGGTCTGACAGGCAGAGGGAGGTCAGTTTGGGGAGGCTCGCTAAGAACAAGACGTCTCTGAAGGAGGAGAGCCTGTTTCCAGCGATGTTCAGAGACTAAGGCAGGTGTTACGTTTCCACTTTGTCAAAAGCTCTGCATTCACGGTCACCTGCAGACTGGAATTACTGCTCAGTGATTCGCCGATCGCTTCGATCAGGTTGTTACCAAGCTGGAGGTCCTGCAGTTTCACAAGAGTGCCCAGGTGTGGAATTTTTGTTATCTCTGTCCTCCTTTGGTAAGATTACCTCTGCAAACGAAAAAAAAGTTGGCGCCAACCATTGTCCGAAAGCCAAAGTCGTTCCAACTTTAGCAACTTGTCCAGTCCACTTATCTTTTTGATTTTGTTGCTGTACCTGTAGGAAAGGGATACCATACATTTAAGGTATCAATAAAACATAAAATGCAAACAAACATACAACTTACAAAAATAGCTCCACCAACTCCGTACAGTTATCTAGCGATTGAATTTGCGTAATCTTCGTCTCGCAAATCCAAAGCTTTTTCAAGTTTGGGCAATGGTGGAGATTTGTGATCTGACGGATATCCTGGGCAACGATACACAGCGAGGTCAGCGACGGAAAGTGCTGGAGTCCGGTGATGGTCGGGTAGTTAAAGTGGCACATTTCCAGTTCAGTCGTCGTGGCGAACTTTGTTGCGAAGCCAGATTCGCTTATCCCGTTGTTCGAGCACTGGTAAACAAACACGTCAACCAACCCGCACGCTAAAGAATGGGAGCTTCTCTGCTTTACCAAGGTTCTCACGTCTTTGTCGTTCTTATAGATCCAAGCTCGCGCCTGGCGGGCCAGCTTTTCCCTATTCGCCGCATCGAGCTCGCTTTCGGCTGCAGGTAAAGCTTGCGGAAAGTCGTGATCGCCCTTCATTCAATCTGACAATTTACTAAAAGAACCCTCGCCGTAAAGCCGCGGTAAGCAGCCCACGGAATTCCCGCCAACTGCATGTCGAAAAGCAGTGTAAAATCGCATTGGATGAAAAAGCTGCTCAATGCGGTGAGGTGAGGCCACCAAGTCGCCAACGAAGAGCGGAGAGAGAGGTGGGGAAAGGAGGAGCCATTTGGACGAACGAGAGACGGTTCGTGTTGCGACCGGAGGGGGTAAATCATTTACAGCCAATTCGGAATCCATTTCTGGCGGTGCTGAATGTACGTCAGGTGACACTAGCACGCTTCTGTGGCGTCGTGAAAGTGGTTGTCAATGCTGCGTGGGGTTGGGGGCAGCATTGGTTGGGCTGTTACAGACGAGCCGCCGCATTAAACTTTATGTGTCATCCTCCCTCTTTCTCTTTCCGGAAACGTGCTGCTCCTCCTCGCTCCCGCTCTCACCATCGCTTTCGCCATCGCTTTCGCCATCGCTTTCAACCGGCGCCTTTTCCTTTCCCTTTGCAACCTTCCGCTTACTCTCGCTGTCCTTGTCCTTGCTGCCCGCTCCATCCTCGCGATCTTCCTCCTCCTCGTCTTCGTCGTCATCATCCTCATCGTCATCGTCCAACAGCCCTGCAGCCAACTTCTCCTTCCACTGATGTGCGAGCTGGAACAGTTTCAAGTTCGGCCTCTCTGACTCCTCGTCGGGGAACAAGTAATCGTAGTACTCTTCCCACGCCTCGCTACCACCGTTTGCACCCTCCACGCGTCTTCGCTTCTTGACCGCTCGCGGCATCCGGTCGACGACAGACTTGAGCGAGGCAGCGTCTCCAACACTGGATTCGAAATCCCGCCAAGCCTCCAGCAGCACCACGCGCTCTTCCTTCGACGCGCGGCGACGGAGGGCGGCGTAGGCGCGAGAAAAGATTGCTCGGGCTATAGGGGTGCGTGCATCGGCGTTGTCACCGTTAAGCTCGTTGGTAAGCTCGAAGTTGGCATAAGATACCCACACCTGTGAGAACAAAAAAAATATCTGAGATTCAATAAAAGCTGATGCTCGAGAGTCAACCATAACTTCGCGTCCTACCTTAACATGCTCCGTTCTCTCGAGAAGCCTCTCGTACAAAGCACGAGCGTTTGACCACTCCTCCTCAGCCACTTCGAAATCGATGTAAGCTTTCCAAACCACTTCAGGCATGTCCAGGACCTCCATCCCAACAGCAATCTCGAATATTCCTCTTGCTCTATCCACATCGCCCAAGCTTTGCTCCAGTTTCGCATACTCGATCCAGGCTGGTCCATTCGCGGGAGCCCACTCCAGCCATCGCTCGTACAGTTTTCGCCCCCGATCAAATTCTTTCAGTCGGATTTCGAGCTCAATATACGCTTTGAACAGCCGCGGTTTCGGGCACAGTCCGATGGAGGTACCCAAGCATTTGCGGAAGTCGTCAAACGCCTTTCTTCGAATTAGGAACTTGGCATACATTATCCAGACCTTAGCAAAGGTGAAGGTTTTGTGTGGAATCAGCTGAAGAGCCTGGCTATAAACTTCCTTGGCTCGGCCATAATCCTGTTGGCAGCGCAAAGCAAGCGATCAATGTCTGCATTGGGTCGGCCGTTGCTGGAAATACCTTCGCGACTCTTTCTTCCCACACAGCGTAGAAGAGCCAGAGATAGATGTAGCGCCGCCAAAATCTTTTCTCGTTAATCAATGGTATCTGCGCAATTGCTCGCTCGTACACGTCCCTGATTCTGCCGAAGTCACCTGCTGTTTCTTCAAGACGAGTAAAGTCGAACCAGGTGTCATAGTCTTTTGGATTCGCAGCAAGCTCCTAACAGTGGATTAATTTGACACAGTCAAGCAAGACCTCAGATGACTGTACCTCCTCGTACTTGACTCTTCGTTTCGTTATTATGACATCTTCGATTCCGTCCTTCCCACCGTGCTGCTTTTCGAACTGAGTGTAAACATTATGTAGATTTTCGGCCCGCGACTTCGGCAGCTTCGACATGGCATATTTGTAAATAGCACGGGCTCTTTCGATCTCTTTTACACGGGTTTCGAACTTCGCGAAGGAAATATACACGTTCTGATCGACCTGCTCTTCCCCGAGAGTTTCAATGCACTTCTCGTAAATCTCGCGCGCATTGTCTAGAACGTCAACAAGACAAGGAGTCTGAATATTGATGGTACGAGCAAAAAAGGCAAAACAAACCAATCTTGCCGAGGCCCTCCTCGAACTTTGACCACTTGAGCCAGTTTTTTGGCTGCGGGTGACAGCTAATCATTCGCTGGAATATTTGCCGCGCTCTCTCCACCTCTCCATATCGCTTCTCAAGCTTCACGTAAGCCATCCATGCCTCCTCGGGAGGCTCCCACTGCATCCATCGTTCGAATACCTGCCGCGCCCCAGCGACGTTTTCCAGCGTCTCCTCCATTAGCGTGTATTTGTACCAGAACGCGTCCAGCCGAGGGAGGATCGCGACAGCGCGGTCGAAAATGTTGCGAGCCATATTCACGTTCTTGTGTCGCATTTCGAGTTCCGCGTACTTCATCCAGAGGGTCTGATTTCGCGAATCCACATCGAGTGAGCGTTCGAAAATGGAGCGAGCTCTGGGTTGGTAGCGCGAAAGAAGAGATTAAGTCCTTTGGTCAAGCACAAAGACAATCTATTTTCAACAAACCTCTGCAGTTCAAACTGGCTCTCCTCCCACGCAGCGTACTTCAACCACGTCCCGACATGATTACGGTTTTTCCGAATGGCATCCTCGAATCCCTTTCGTTTCCGCTGACGGTACTCGTCCAACTCCTCCTTGTCCTGGATCTTTTGCCGCGGGGCTGCAACCGGTGCTTCCTGACGCGCATTTGCTTCGAAGAGGATCTGCTCGGCGGTGATCTGAACGGGCGCCGGATTCTTGTTTTTGACCTGCGTCGATGTTTTAAGGGCAGGAAGTGTGTGGAAGGGGAGTCGTCAGTGTGGTGCTAAGGGTCCGTTGCGGCCAATTATGATCTCATCCACGACAATCTGGACGGGCACGGGCTGCGCCCACGATCTGCAAACAAGCCACCGCCGAGCCATGCGGTCGTCGGTCGTCACTAGATCCCCCTCCCCCTCCGCCCCTTCCCTTAAGAGTGTGCGGGAGCAGCGATTCGAATGGATCTTCGCTCTCTTTCATATTTCTGACCGCGTGCGCGCAACGCCTGTGTGTTCCCGTACCTTTGTGGGTCTCGGTCGACCTCCCTCCATGTTCGCACAGTTCCCGGCTGGTGGACCTTGTCAGAGAGGCTGCAACGCGTGTTGCAAAATCAATCAATGGATTGAAGGGCAATTTTCATCAATTTTTTTCAGACAGCCACCCTCCACCTGCCGACCCACATAAAAAAAATTGTAAAACCATTGACATAAAAAAATTGCTGAAGTTTCAATGAATGCTGGCCACAACTTCTCGCACAAGGAGATTGCCTGTCAGTTTTTTGAACTGAGCCACGCGAAAGGAGACTGACCTCTGGCCAGATAAGAGAAATAAAACTCAATGGTCTTCCACATTCACAATGGTGGAACACTTCCGGCAACTTAGGCCACTATTGATAATGAAAGGGATTTGGTTGAACACCTTCCAACACCTGCTAAGATTATCTGCATTGAAGAATTGTTAGAAAAGCTCAAGGAGATGGACATTATAACAAAGCTTCTTCAAAGGGAAAAAAAAACAATTTGACAAGCACGTTGTCAGGAACAGGGCAGGACAGGACAAGGCAGACAAGGAACTGAGAGGAGTGATGATTGTATTGGAAACAATAATTCACTTGAGGGATGGGACAGGTCCCCCATCCCCCTTTTATACCTTTTGAGAGTCTTCCTTGTCAAGACTCAAAGAAAGTTCCAGAAAGAGCAATTAGTAATACAATGATACCAATGATACCAATGACAACAAGACAAGTCAGGAAAGCAAAGAAGGTTCCAGAGGTTTCCAGAGGGTGATTCATAACATCATCTCCCCCTTTTAGGCCTCTTCTGCAACTTGGTGGGGTACCTGGTCTTGAACTTGAGCAGAAGGTCTTGGCAGTGAGTGAGGTTTGACTCAGGTTCCCAGGTGTTGTCAGCATCTGAGTAACCTTTCCACTTAACAAGGAACTTGAGTGTCCTTCCAAACCACTTGGCATCCAAGATTTGTTCAACCTCAAATTCCTCTTCACCTTCTACCTCAACTGGAGGAGGAGGAGGAACAACTCTGCCTGGAATGGAATTGGCCACAAACTTCTCCAAAAGGCTGACATGGAAAACTGGGTGGATCTTCATGGATGCAGGGAGATCCAGCTTGAAGGTGACTGGATTGATTTGCTCCAAGATCTTGAAAGGACCCAACTTGAGGTTGTCTAGCTTGGGACTTGGTCTTTTGGTCTGCAAGTTCTTCCTCAGAAGCCAAACTTGCTGACCCACAGCAAGGTCATGGTCCATTCTGTGAGTGTTGGCGAATCTTGAGGCATCTTCTTGGGCTTGCTTCAGGGTGGAGTCCAGGAAGGTGCTGATGATCTTGAGCTTATGCAAGTGTGAAGCCACAGCAGGAGCTTGGACATTGGATAGGGTCTCTTGTCCCAAAAGATCTCCTCTTGGATTGAAGCCATAGGTTGCAAAGAAAGGAGATAGCTGGGTGCTTGAGTGGAGAGAATTGTTGAGAGCAAATTCTGCCAGCGGAAGGAGGGTGGGCCAATCATCCTGTTGATAGCTGACATAGCACCTCAAATACTGCTCCAGAGTCTGGTTTGTTCTTTCTGTTCGTCCATCAGTCTGAGGGTGATAAGCAGTTGACAGTTGAGACTTGATTCCAAGGGCTGTTGTGAGTGCTTTCCAAAATTGAGATCTGAACTGAGGTCCTCTGTCACTGATGATTGACTGAGGCAGCCCATGGAGCCTGAATATGTGCTGCAAAAACAGGTCTGCTGTTCCTTGTGCATCTATATTCTCAGTGCAGGGGATGAAATGGGCCAACTTTGTCCTTCTGCAGATGACAACAAGGATAGAGTCAAATCCATGGGATGGGGGCAGTTTCACAATGAAGTCCATGGATATTGATGACCAAGGGCTGATGGCAATTGGGAGGGGCTCCAGAAGTCCATAGGGCTTGTGTCTGCTGGATTTGTTTCTTTGACAGGTTTCACAGCTGCTGACATAGTTCTTGATGTACTTCCTCATGCCTGGCCAGTAGAAGTCTCTGGAAACAAGCTCATATGTCTTGTGCTCTCCTGGGTGTCCAGCTGTTGCTGCATCATGCCTTGTCTTGAGTATCTCAAGTTTTTCCTCTTCTTGGCTGATTTGAATCTTGTGAGGCTTGGGGTCCTTGGAAATAGCATGGGCCCACACACTGTCAGGAAGCAATGAAAGGTGTGTCTTGGATGGTGGGGTGAAACCATCTCCCCCTTCAGGTGCAAGGTCTGTTCTTCTTGACAGGGCATCAGCCACAGTGTTAAGGTGGCCAGGAGAATAGCACAGCTTAAAGTCATACTCAGAGAGCAGTTCAGCCCACCTGGCATGCCTCTGCTTGAGCAACCTCCTTGCCCTGAAGAAGGTGAGGTTCTTGTGATCAGAATAGACAGAGATGCCTTTAGAACCAGCCAAGTAGTGTCTCCAGAATTTGAATGCTTCCACAATTGCAAGCAACTCCTTGTCATGGACTGTGTAGTTACACTCAGCACTGTTCAGCTTCCTGGAGTAATATGCCACTGGATGCAGAGGAGCAGAGGGGTCCTGAGAGCTTGGCTGGGACAGAACAGCGCCAAGGGCATAGTCTGAGGCATCAGTTTCCAAGGTGAAGGGAAGCAAGGGATCCACATGCTTAAGGAGTGGTGCACTTGTGGTTGCTGTCTTAAGAGCTAGCCAGGCTTGCTCTGCTGCTGGGGTCCATTCAAACTTGGTGGTCTTCTTGGTGAGATCAGTGAGAGGCTTGGCTATGGCAGAATAGTTGGCAATGAAGGTTCTGTAGAAGTTGCAAAATCCAAGGAAGCTTTGAACATCCTTGATGGAATTTGGAGCCTTCCATTCAAGAATAGTTTGGATCTTGTCTGGTGCCATGGAGATCCCTTTGTCAGACACAATGAACCCCAAAAACTCAATGGAGGTCTTGTGGAATTCACACTTCTCCAGCTTTGCATAGAGGTGATGCTGTCTGAGTCTCTCCAAGACAGTCTTGACATGTCCCATATGGCTTGCAGTGTCAGATGAAAATACCAGGATATCATCCAGGTAGACAATGACAAAAAGGTCCAGAATATCCCTGAAGATGTCATTCATCATGCCTTGGAAAATAGCTGGAGCATTGGTAAGTCCAAAGGGCATGACCAAGTACTCAAAGTGACCGTATTTGCATCTGAAGGCAGTCTTCCATTGATCCTGGGGCTTAATTCTGACCAAATTGTAGGCACCTCTGAGGTCAATCTTGGAAAATATCCTTGCATGGCTCAGTTTGTCCAGTAATTCAGAGATGAGAGGCAGTGGATAGCGGTTCTTGACTGTCATCTCATTGAGATCTCTGTAGTCCACACAGGGTCTCAGTCCCCCATCCTTCTTCTTGACAAAAAAGATGGGAGCTCCAGCTGGTGACTTGGAAGGTTGGATGAATCCCTTGTTCAGCATTTCTTCAATGTATTCTTGGAGGGCCTTGGCTTCTGGTGGAGAGAGGTGGTACAGTGGCTTGAAAGGTGGGCTGCAAGTTTCATCCTTGAGCGGGATTTCACAGTCATAAGGCCTCTGAGCTGGTAGCAGGTCTGCCTTGGTCTTGGAAAACACATCAGCATAAGGGAGATATTCTTTTGGTAGCTTGGATGCCAGCAAAAGGTCTGATGGGTCCAGGTTGTCGTGCTCCTCAGCAGTGGGGCTTGAATTCTTGACTGGGAACTGTGATTCTTGAATCTTTGACTGAGAGTTCTGTTCTTGGCAAAGACTGTGAGCTGTGGAACTTGAATCTTGAATGTGGACTGTGAACTGTGGAACTTGAGTCTTGGCTGGCTGTGAATCTTGAATCAAGGGCTTGAGAGCATGAGACTTGGGGGCTTGACTTGAGTTTTGGGTGACTGTTCCGATTGGTGGAGGTTGGACTTGACCAGTGACCCAATCAATGGCAGGGTTCTGGGCTTGCAGCCATGGTAATCCCAGGATGACAGAGAATGTGGGTGAGCCAAGATCCAATACTTCCAGATTGACCATGGATGGTGGAAAGTCTTGGATGTGGAGGTTTAGCTTGGTTTCATGGCTGATTTCCTTGAACAGAGCATGATTGGCAAAGTGGACCTTGAGGGGTGTGGATTTCTTGATGGTGGGAATGGCACAAGACTTGGCAAGGGTGGCATCAATGATGTTGCAGGATGATCCAGAGTCTATAAGGGCCTTGGTTGTGATGGTTGACTTGGGTGAGAGTTGAATCTTGACATCCATGGTGAGTTGGTGGGGCTTGGAATCTGAGGTGTTTGTGGTGCTGGTGGTGGTGATGAAACAGGGGCAGCTTGGAGGAGGGTCCAGGGAATTGCCCCTCAGTGAGCCTGGACCTGGGAGTTTGGGTGCTTCTTCCTTGGGCAGTCCTTGACAGCATGCTCCTTGGAGCCACAGTAAAAACACAGTCCCTGCTGGGCCCTCCTTGTTTTCTCCTCTTGGCTCAGAGGACCCTTAGGAAGTGTCTCAACTGCATCCACTTGCATTGGTTCAGGAGCTGTAAGAGCTTGAGGGACTGGGGTAGGCCTTGATGTAGTTCCTACTTGTCTTTGCTTCAGCCTCTTGGAGTAGAGTCTGTTGTCAATCTTGATGGCAAGGAGAATGTACTCTTCCAAGGTCTCAGGGATGTGCAGAGACTGGGAGAGCATGTCTTGGATAGACTCATGGAGACCATCATGGTACAGCTCCATCAGAGCTGCATCATTGTATCCAGAGTCTCTGGCTAGTTGCTTGAATTGGTTGGTGTAGGCCACACAAGATTGCTTTCCTTGCTTGATATGCTTGAGCTTGGATCTTGCTGTCCAAGATGCGTAGGGGTCACCAAAGGTAGCTTCCAGCCCCTCCCAGAGCTCTTGCAGGGTGGTGGGTGTGCTTGGGAGAGATCTGTACCATGATTGAGCTTGACCAGACAGGAGGGTGCTTGTGAAAAGAACCTTGACTTGCTCACTGGGAAATCTTGAAGGTTGGAGAAGGATGACATTCTCCACAGTGGCCATGAAGTTCCTAAGGTCTTTGGCCAGCCCAGTGAACTTGTCAGGGCTGGGAACCTTGGGCTCTCTTGCTTGGTTGGCTTGAGGCAGGGGAAGAGCTTGATGTTCTTGTTGGTGAAGTTGTTGTTGAAGCTGGTGCTGCTGGTGAAGGACTTGTTCTTGAAGTTGGTGTGTCTGTCTTGAGAGGGCTTGTAATTGGTCCATCAAGGCTTGGAAGGCAGTTGCATCAGGGAAGGTGTTGTTTGGGTCAGACATGATGGCAGAGAGTAGTGGGAGAGGGTGAAGTGAATTATGATGTCAGGAACAGGGCAGGACAGGACAAGGCAGACAAGGAACTGAGAGGAGTGATGATTGTATTGGAAACAATAATTCACTTGAGGGATGGGACAGGTCCCCCATCCCCCTTTTATACCTTTTGAGAGTCTTCCTTGTCAAGACTCAAAGAAAGTTCCAGAAAGAGCAATTAGTAATACAATGATACCAATGATACCAATGACAACAAGACAAGTCAGGAAAGCAAAGAAGGTTCCAGAGGTTTCCAGAGGGTGATTCATAACACACGTGTGATTGTTGATAAGGTTGATTGAATTGTTTCCCTCCATGGAAGAGTATCTTGAACCAGAAGCCAATATTGTCAAGTTCATGACATTTGAATCAGGCATCGTTAAAATTCTTGAGGGCTCCGAGGACTGCCTTGTGAGACTACACTGAGGTCTCAGTGATAAAGTCAAGGAATTTTATTCGCAAAAACAACTGTACCTGTCGTAAAACCACAAGGATAGGAACCCCTATTATTATTCCCAGTTCTTTAGTTTCCAAGGCGTTATCAAAGTGTATTTGCAGCTAACCCATCTTTATTATTGGGCCCGCTTTTACTACTTTCGTCTTTGTTAACAGTCTACTCTGAGTGAGTGAGTGGAAGGAGTGAATGAAGTGGAGTGTGTGTTTGTGGGTGGTCCTTCTCCCCAACTTGGAGAGAAAGAGAAAAACTCTGTTATGAATTATTGATACATGATGATGATATACACACCGTAATAGTTGCTAGGCAAGCGTGACTGGCACAGGGTAAAAACCTCTCCTACATTATCTGCTTGAGCAGAGGAGGAGGAAAACTGTTGACACTGGGTTTCTGTTCCACTTAATACTCGGAGTATTTGTCATCAGCGCAAGCCAGCGCCCAGGTCTGCTCTCCCATGGGCATTGTGAGAATGATAACTGACCGTCACAATAGGTTCAGGTCCGTCTTGTGCCTCTTGCTGCTAACCAGTCAGTGCTCCAAGTCAGGGGTTGACTTGTCAATTTTCTCTCTCTTTGTTTTTGGGCCATTTCTCTTTTTCCTTTTTTCTTCAAGCTGATTTCTGTCCTTTGGCACCAATACAGAGTCCCTTCAAATCCATCTGGCTCGCGACAGTGAGGGTAGTGAGAGGTGGTACACACCCAGGTGAGTACATGGTCCCTTCAGGGGCTCCTCTTAAGGGGCTGCAGGTGGGGAATGCAGCTGGCCCGACCACCACCCACCGACTGTGTGACACTGCTGGCTCTGTGTTGGAGTGAGGATCACAGGCGCTCACCTGCTGCGGAGGCAACAGCGGTGGCGCTGTCGACCCTGTGAGGGTGTTGGTGGCTGCGCCCTGCGTGGTCCCTGACACCTGAGAGTTTGATCTACAAGTGCCTGCCTCGGTCCTATTGCTGTGAGAGTGAGATGGTGAGTACAAGTGTGATGTGATAAAGCCCATTGGTTGAGTGATTGTGCCGACGCAGCCCAGCGGGGTGCGTGTACGATCGCAGGTGTTTCTGCGTGCGAGTTCCCTGCTGGCGACCTTCTGACCCCTACATAGTTGACTCCCTTCTCTCTCTCCCCCTGTCGCTGGCGACAACGAGGGCTCCCACAGCACCATCTGCGACAAGGGGTGCTAGGTTGCGCCCTGTCCATCCTGTCACTATTAACTGCTCCTGTTGTATTTGAGATTAGGTTTCTGAGATAAAACGCCCCGTTTCCCTCTTCTCTCTCTTTATTCTGTGGTTGTGTTGCACCCTTGGGAGTGCCCTTCTGTTTCCCCTCGCATTGGCCTGCAGCCACGCAAGTAATGGAGCACTGATCCCTCAGATGATTGTCCCTCTGAATGTTCATTCTTTGTGTTTGAGACCACTGTTAGACAGATCAGTAGGGATACTTTGTGGACAAGGCAAGTAGTAAGGTTTTGAAACACCCCTAGACAACAGCCCAATAAAGTTTTAGTTTTAGCCTATTATTTGCTTTCCCTCACACCAGGGCCCAGATCCCAGGGTCAAAGGAGTGAGTATAATCTCACAGAGGGCGGCTCTCAGTTTGTCTGAGGTTCTGGGTTTGCCACTGTGGCTGTGCTGCAAGACTGCGACTTCTCTCTTTCTGTCACTTCTTGTCTGTCAGTGTGTCAGTAACGCCCTGCTTTGTTGGTCACTCTCCACGTGGCCTGCTACACAATGTTCATTGTGACATGCCACTCTCCTTTCAAGCCAGTGACATATTGCCTGTGTGCGGGACTACCAATATCCATTGAAGGCTTTGTCGTTTATCATTTTTTCTCGCCTTTTTTTTTTTTTTTTTTTTTTTGGCAAGGATTACTTAAAAGTCGACAGGCATCCCCTAGTTGAAATTGAATTTTGGAAACCCCTGGCGTGAACGCCGACGACAACTTTCTTTCTTTTCCTCCGTCTCGCTCACACAAAATAATAACCCTCTCTCTTTCTCACTGTATCGTCCTCAAGACGCGCCGCTGCGAAATGGTTCTGTCCACTATCGCAAGTCTTTATTTTATCGCTCATTTTTTATTTCATTTTTTTTCTTTGGGTGGGGCGGGCCAAATGAATACTTCTACGGCGCATGCAAGCCGACGGCGACAAGCACTCCCGTCCACATGCTGTCGACAACAATTTACATCCCTACTTCTTCCAGTTTCCTCCTGTCGTGCTGACTACCACTGGTGCCCATCCAGGCTTTTACAGTACCTTTCCGCCACCACCGGATACTTCCGGCCTTGCAGCCGCAACTACTGTGACGGTAAAGGTGAGATGGCAAAGGAGAAATGTAAAGCAACCCGCATTGCGGAAAGCCGGGGACATTGACGGGGCCAAGAGCTCACAGGCCAACCTAGCAGCCGCCAACGCGGGTGAAGGGAAGCAACAACAGCAAATGGAAACAGATCGCAGTGGCAAGCTAAAAAGGACGGCGGGAGGGAGGGGAGGCGAATGAGGCTTGGCAGGTAAATGGTGTTTCCTTGTCAGGAGATCGCCGCCACCACCACGATCTTTTCGAAGTCCGACCGTCGGACTGCGTACCCACCCCCGTGCCGCTGACCGTCACCGCCGCTGTTGTCTGCTCACCTCTGTGACTCACTGCCGACGCAGCACTAACCATAGTACCTCGCGCTCCCGTAACGCGTCATTGGGTAAGTGGCGCAATTACTGCTGCTGTTGCGAAGGAGAACGGTCACGAGGGAGAGAGTTGAGCGGGAAAGGAGAGAGAGACTGAGGGGAGGCACAGATCGAGCGCGATGCTGAGCCGACACAGCGCCAAACCCAGTCAGTAATACTTCAGGGCCTTACGCATTGAACTTGATGACGGGGCTCAAACCTGTGCATCTCACCGCCCTTACTGTCCACCCACCAAACTCCCGCAACCCAAGCAGGAACGGGCGCGCACAGAAACACACATTTAACCCACGTACACACATCCGCACCGCGACATCAGCCTCATGTCAACGAGTGGCAGTATTGCTAGTCATATCGGTGAGAAGGGCGCCGAAAGTGCGACGGAAGCCGCCAATGATTCAACAGCCGTGCCCTACTTCCTTGCCGCTGCTTTTGATCCCCAAAAAGCGACTGTATGATAAGAGGCCGCGTTTTGATGATTCTGCGTGCTTACACGTCTCTTTAGATTGCGGAGCTAAGGTCTATTCTTTCCTCGTGCGAAGTTCAGCCTCCAAACACCCGTGCAAATAAAGAGGAGTGAGTGGAGCTCGGATTCTTCAGCAACTTGCCGTCCTAACCCGTATTTTGTATTCTAGATTTGTTAAATGCTGTGAGTGCTGCTAATGTTGCATATCGGTGTCTCCCTGACAGCTCTTTTCTAGTTAGGGAGAAGGTGGCTGCAAATGCCGAAACATTCATTCAGAATCTTGCCAAAGTTCAGCCCTCCAGTGACGGTATCACAGTTGTTTCGCTTGAGCCAATCGGCAACTCGGAGCGCGAAAGATCCAAGCCGCGTGCCCGCAAGTTGAAACCGAGCGCAGCTGCCACTTCACAAGTCGCAGCAGCGAAAGCGAAAAAAGCATTTCAACTGACGAATAATGTCGAAATCAGCGACAGCTCCAGTTCAGCCGACGAGGAGTCGACTATCCAACAAGCGCCTTCTCCTCCAAAGCCGGAATCGCAAGATATTGCTCTAAAGAATGTCACTAATTCGACGAGAACTGAGGATGCGACCAAAATCATCAGGAAGTTTGCTGGTAATTCCAAGAAACTTACCGAAGTTGCGGCAGTGGAAAAGATGAAGAATCACATGCCTATCATTACAGCATCCGAACATGCAGAGCAGCTCAGAGAGTCTGCAACTTCAATCAAAGAGGAACTGGATTTGTCCTGCATCCCGCCCCTTAAAGTCAAGTCGAGTGTAGCTCATTTCGAAAAGCGACCAGGAGGCATCGACTTAGCTCCAAAACAAGAAGAATCAGAGCTGGCGACGAAAGTTCCTCCGTCGCTCAACGAGACTGCTAGCGGGCGCTCCACTTCAAGGAATGCAGCGGAAAGCTCACAGGCGCGCTTTTTGCTGTTGGATGATCTTATGCCAAGCGATTCAGTGCAAGGCCCCTCTCCCTCCAACCCCTCGTCCTCTGCCTTTGACTACATGTCAGCAGTTGCCGCGGCATCATTGAGAAAACAGTCGAAGATTCCAAAAGTTGATCTTGGGGTAAAGATTGTGTTCAAATACACAAAATAGGCTTTACATTTTTCTCACATTATACATTGTGCTCAAAAATCGCCAAAACAAAAACTCGTGATATAAGCTACAAAAGCGAACAAGACCAGAAGCCGAGGATGAAAATTCGCGGAACTCTGATAGCCTGCCTCCACCGATGGAGTTGTCCACAACTCAAAGGCCTAAGAAAGTGCACCGCGGTCTGCACAATTCACAACTCATGCCACCTTCTCTTCCGCCTCCACCTTTGAATCCGCAACAAAACTTGCGCCCGCCAAGCGCTAAAAGCTTGGCGATTCAGGGCCCAACTATTCAAGAGCGCCCCGAATTTGTCGTGCCGATTAATGCGAGGACACCCGTAACCGCTACTGGCCTCTCCCCCCCGGCATCACTTCTGGATAAAAAGAGAAAATCACCCAGCCCTTCCTCTGCAAGGTTGAGAAGGGCAGCTGGATCCGCAAGTGTTCAAGGAGGTCTTCGAGCAGGTCCCCAGCGTATCCCAGTCACGTTTCCTCGACACAGCATCTCTGAAAGAATTACAGACGTTGTCTTGGACAGAAAGAGCTCTCTATTGAACTCCGGTAATGACTCAAGTGAAATTGTTAAATGAGAGTCTGACTTCATCGTTGCAGCGGCTGAGGCTGCTGAGTTTTATGACCTATCCCATTTGTCGAAGCCGATTTCCCGTGATGATGAGCGGAGACCAGATTGTTCCATTGAGGGACCCGCTTTCGAGAGTTTGAACCCCACTCGGAGGCTTTCGCTTCTTCCTCCCGCACTAGTTTGTGAAGATCACGGCCATGATGCAAAATTCAATGACGAAAGATACACTCCTGTTGAGGAAACATGCTCAACGCCACCACAGTCTCCGGTAGTCGGCAATTCCAACCAAATCATGTTTCACCAAGAAGTGCCGAAGCCCTCACAGGGATTAAGCCCTCGCCGGAATGCTAAATTGACTGTCCAACCGATGGGTTCACCTCTTCTCACCAAAACTTTGAAAGCGCGTTTGCAGCGCTTTGTAGAAGACGGAAATGTTGCAGTCAAAAGTCCTGGAGCTGATGCGCCAGCGTCTGTTGAATCTCCTTCAAAAGAGGACAAATCAGCTGTTACTACTGAAGTTGTTAAATTAGTGGAATCGGACTCTCTGGACGACATCAAATGCAGCGGGGATGCCCAACAGACTTCAAATCGCATGGATGGTTGGAAAAGCATGTTCATTTATTCGATTCTCTTCATTCTTGTGCCTTGCGTTGGAATAACTGTCATATGGTGGAGAGAGTACGGTCATCAGATTCGATTCTGCGACGGCTCCCGTGCAGTCGACTTCCCCCCCAGCATGCGACTGCTGCAGGGCGTATTTCCTGTTTGTGTACCCTGCCCTCACTGGGCAATGTGCAGTGATCGTGAAATTGTAGCATGCGCCGATCTGGGCCAGTCCATTCATGATCGCTTTCCTCGACACTCCAGCGAGCTTCAAAAGCTTGCAGGGCCGTATGGACAATACTTCTTCAAGATTTGCTTGAGTAGGACTTTGCCTACAGGAAAAAACAGCCCCACAGGCACACCAGAGGAAGCAGAGCTGGAAAATGTGGAATTCGAACGTCGAGGCGGCAGCTCCGTGGTGGTAAGAGAAGTCGCTCCACCTAATCTATACATTGCTTCGCACGGTTAAATTTGCTTAGCAACCTTTGTTTCAGCACACCATACCGCCGCCATCCCAGCCGACGCACAACACTCAATCATCGAAAAGGGGCCGTCTGGAGACAGAAACAGGCAGCAGCATGTCTCTGCAGAATATTATAATTCGAGGAATCAACATCGTGCAGGAAAATATGCGGAAACTTCAAGTCACTTTCAATGAACTGAGCCTCAAAATCCTCACTGTTTCTGGAAGCTTCACGAATCAGTTTTGGACTTCTTTCACCGATTTCCTTCTGGAGATACATCAAGCCTTAATAGCCTTTCTCTCACAAGTAGAAGGTGCTCTCGAGAACTTATTGGATAAGTTCGACTGGAAGGAAATGCAGCGGAACCTAAACTTTACTGTAATCGCCACCCTCTTTCTGGGAATTATTGTTGTCGGCATTTTGATCGGGACCTGGCATATTCTTGCAGCCGAAGCCAACCATCAACCCACCAAAGAAAGCGCGATTTCGCCCAAGTTGGGCGATCTTTCGACAGAGCCACCTTCGAATGAAACTTTCGATCTAGTGGAAGTGATGGCACAAGAGGTTCTCAAAGAGCTTCCAAAGCGCCTTGTGGAGGGGTCTTGTGTTCAAAAGTTGTTGGTTAAACGGCTAATTTTTTCGAACGAGCTTTACCAAGAGACCTTGAAATCTCTCGACGAAAGAGCTCAAGATGAGCTGTGGAAGCAAGTCGAAACGCGCGTCTGCCAAGATGGTTCCACTATTGCGGAAAAGTGGGCGAACGGCGAAGGGTTTTGGCACGTTGTTATGTAGGACGGAAAAAGAAAGCAAAAGTGGAACATCAGATCCGAAGCATCTCGCAATAAAAAAAACCTTATGGTAGTCAAAAAGGCTATTTATCTTGGCCACAACAGTCAGCTCCATGAATTCTACGGTATTCAAACCCATTGTTGTTCTACATTTGTCCCACCCCGATCCTGTCTAAACTTGGATGGATGAAACCCTTGATAATTGGTGTTTATTCATGCTACATGCACATGTATGTAAATAAAGATGTCCTCCCTAATCCATAAACAGTGGAGGATAGATGGTACCACCTTAGCCTATTCCTAAATTTGCCACTAAGTTATGGCTGATTCATTATTGTTGATCATGTTATCTTCAAAATAATTATAGAAAGTAACTTCACCTGGGCCTAGCTAATTAGATAGCCATTTACTGCATTCGGTTCTATTTATTAATTACGTTAAGTGTTCCATCATTAATCATGGTTTTTGCGCCAAAGGTGTTTTACAACTTGATGAAACAACTTATCGTTATCAAGTATGAAAAACCCCCCCACCATATTCCAAGCCACTGCCAAGGCATATGCGCCTCCACTGTAAAATTATAATGTTTCTTCAAAATACTCATGTGGTTTTCTGAGAGCATCTCTACTTGTCAGGGTAAATCAAAATTTGCCTGGAATGGCAGCCACCAGTGTGGCAAATGGCCTGGCAAATTAGCCCAGAGGCCAAACCAGGGCAAATGTGTCCCAATATAGCCCAGGTTATTCCCCTCTTTCAGCTGCAACTCTGAGGATTTCGAACGACCACGAAGCTGGTTCCACGCCAGCATCCCACCAGAATTTGCAGCACTGCTACCCTGTGTATTCCTTTTCTTAACAGACAAGTCCAACAATTTTTCTTTCTTTGCTCAAAAAAGTTTTGTTTTAGCCCACAATGCATTCAGATTTGCTGGGGACAGGTGGTGTGTGTGTCAGTCTCTGCAGTTACAGTTCTGTAAACACTTGGTGGTGTAAAGTATTTCCCCACCCTTTTATCGCCACACCAAATTTAGCCTGACTGGTGGCAGATACCGCCCTTTAGTTTGCAATTTTTCCAATAAAATTTACCTTCTCTTGGGATGGCTGTGAAGAAATCCAATTTCGAATTTTTTGGGCTACTCCAAAATGCAACAGCAGCCTTGGGTGTGTTGGCACCTCCTCTAACACCTGTCCTTGTGGTGTGTGTGTGTGTGTGTGTGTGTGTGTGTGTTTGTTTGTGCCTTTCTTCTTCTGGAAGCGACTTCTTCTTGATGATTCCACTCCACGGAGCGAGCCACATCATCGACGTCATCACATCCGATCAAATCATCGGCAAAACCAACTGACAAAAAAGAAAGAAAGAAAGAGAAAACAAAAAATAAAAATAAAAATAAAAATAAAAATAAAAGTATTAAAAGAAAGGGAAAGTCGTGCCACCCCACCTCAAACAAAAGCCGCTCTTTTCCATAAAATGACTCACGGGTAAATAATACCCCCGCGCGCGCGCGATACGATATATACGACGCCGGGACGGAGGACACACGCACACGCACACGCACACACACACACACACACACACACACACACACAGGACAGGCACACACACACACACACACACACTCTCTCTCTCTCTCTCTCTCTCTCTCACACACACTCACACACTCACACACGCACTCACACACACACACACCACCCGCTCTTGATCCAATTCGTTTTTCGCGAATGGCAATGGCGGCAGTCAGAGCTCGGTCGCTGCTGCTGGCGCTGTCCGACCCCCCGCCGCTCGTCGCTCGCCCGCTTTCCCACTGGCACCACCGACCACCTCGCGCAGCCCCAGTCCCTTCCACCACCAGCACCAGCACCAGACTCCTCTCCTCCCTCGCCCACAACCACAATGCAGCGATTTCCCCTGCAAGATCGACTCCTCACTCTGCACGATCGCCCACGACGACACCCGTGCGATCGACGGGCCCACCACGCGTGGTTCACTCCGTCGCCGAGTACCGGGCACTGCGCGCGTCGTGGGAGAGGGATGGAAGCCGGATCGGCTTCGTCCCAACGATGGTGAGGGGAACGGATCAGATCACTTTCTTTTTTTTGTTTGTCGCTTCAACTCAAGACTCTTGCCCCCGCGACTCGCACATATGCAGGGCGCCCTTCACGACGGACACCTACAACTTGGTAAACGCTGCTCACTTCTTTGCAGTTGACCAAAAAAAGCCACCCACACTGAAACATTTTCCGCGCCCCTCCAACCCCCTTCCTTGGAAAGCCCGAAGAGCGCGGAACGAATGCGATCGCGTGGTGACGTCCATATTCGTGAACCCCGCACAGTTTGCGCCGACCGAAGACCTCGACCGGTACCCGCGGACACTCGAAAGCGACGTCAAGCTCCTCGCGACCGCGGGCGCCGACATCGTTTTCGCACCGACGGTCCGCGAAATGTATCCGGCCGGCATCTCGCTGCACGTCGGGGAGCAGCGCGGCACGTTTGTCGAAGTCAAGGGCATGTCGCACCAGCTGTTGAGTATTCTTCTTTTTTGTTGCAAAAGCTCTCCTCGTTTTCCCTTCGTCCTGACGATGCCCCTCCCCGCCCGCCACCCCTTCAGCGAAGGAACAATCCGCCCGCACTTTTTCCGCGGCGTCGCCACCGTCGTCACCAAACTCCTCAACATCGTCGCCCCGCACGCAACCTACCTCGGCCAAAAGGACGGCCAGCAGTGCGCCGTCCTCCGCGCCCTCGTCCGCGACCTCCACCTCCCGAC
Source organism: Zopfochytrium polystomum (assembly GCA_025765615.1). NCBI lineage: Eukaryota > Fungi > Chytridiomycota > Chytridiomycetes > Chytridiales > Chytridiaceae > Zopfochytrium > Zopfochytrium polystomum. The sequence continues at coordinate 279,429 of JAIVFJ010000026.1, forward strand.
CGCCATCGTCGTCTGCCCGACCGCGAGGGAACCCGACGGCCTGGCCATGTCGAGCAGGAATAGGTACCTGTCGAGCGAGGAGCGCGCCGTCGCGCCGTGGCTGTACCGCGCGCTGGCCGCCGCCGAGGCGCGGTTTGCGGCCGACCGCGCCGCCGGCGGCCGTGGTGGTGGGTGTGACGCCGCGGTGCTGAGGGACATTGCGACGAGGATGCTGGGCGGCGTCCAGGGCCTGGCGGTCGAGTACGTCAGCGTGGCGGACCCCGTGTCGTTGGAGGAGATTGAGGGCGTCATCGGCGAGGGCGGAGCGATGATGTCGGGCGCGGTGCGGATCGGGAAAACCCGCATCATCGACAACGTTCTCTTGGGTGTCCCTAATGGACAAACTACCGTAATGTAATGCAAAAAAAAAAGAAAGGAAATCTATGGGTCGGGTTTGGGTAGTGGGGGGATTTAATTTTAAGAAAAAAGAGCTGTGCACAACCATAAATTGCGTCCTTGACTTCATAGTTTGGAACGACAAGGTGATTGGATCATCAGTTGAGAATGATTACCCAAGGTCAGTGGAGAAGGCGCCTCGTTTTGTCAAGTTCAACGACATTTATTTCCAGATCGCACGGGGTATCATTGTGTTTCCAGCTCCAAACCCAGCCACCAAAAAAAAACCAAAAACAAAAAAACACCTCACCGCACCGGCGTGCAAAACTCCCACGACAGAAACCTGTCCGCCTCGCTTCGCACCCTCTTGCCCTTCCCGGCCGAGCTTGCCATCTCAATCCCGCCGCCGTCGTCCTCCGCGACAAACGGCGCCTCGTCGATCTGCTCCCGCATCTTCAAGTCCTCAAAGAACCGCCCCCCGCGCTTCGCGCCGACGACCGCGGCGGTGGTGACTTCTCCGCCAGCCGCGTCCGCAGCGGGCGGCGGTGCGCCGGCAACTTGGGCGGGCACTTCCGCCGCCGCCGCCGCCGCGTGCTGGTGTGCGATGGATTCGGCACCGTCCCCGCCGCCGCCCCTGTCGCCGGCGATCAGCCCGTCGACTTCGACGGTCCCCCTGAACGCCAGCACCTCGACGTACACAGTAGACGCGCATCCGAGCCGGTGGGCGCGTTTGACGGCCTGGCGGTACACGGCGGGGTCCGGGACGGGCCGGAGAAAGTAGATGCGCGAGACGGTCGACAGGTCGATCCCGAACGCGCCGCGCGAGACGTCCATGATAAAGACGCGCAGCTCCGGGGTCGTGTTGAAGGTGGTGACGTTTTGCGATTTTGCGGACGCACGTTGCTTTTGTTGGGGCCGAAACAGAGAGAGAAAAACGAAGTGTCCGAAGGTTAGAACGGCGGCGGGATGGCGGTAGGCACTCACGCCGTCTTTTTGGAACAGGAGGCACTTGATGCGGGCAATGTCGCAAAATTCTTTGACCGCGTGCATCTCGTTGTTGTTCTGCAGTCAAAGCTTTTGTTACAACCCATTATCATCGCCAAGCACTCGCGCGCCAGTCGGTACTCACTGTTGTGTAAACGATGATCTTGTCCGTCTTGTGATGCTTGAGGATTTCGGCGGCCACATAGGACAGCTTCGTCGAAGCTGTCCCGACAATGTCAAGCCGGCCGGGGTCTTCACCGTCTCCTGCCAAGCCCGTACACCATCGCTTACTCATATCTCGCTCCTCTCGTCGCATGACATCGGCAACGTCTTCAATCTGCATCGCGGAGGATGGCAGTGCGTCTACTACAAATCCGACAGTCTTTTTCTTCTTTGCCGCTGGCGCTTCGCTCCCGTTCACATCCACGGAGCTTGTCGCGAAACCAAACTGCTCGCCGACATCTGACGAAGGGGAAAGCGCTCCAACGTTGGTGCGAGGCCTCTTATGCGCTGGCTCGCTGTCAGTTACAATTGCAAGGGAGATGGGGTGACGTTTGCCGCTAAAGTCAGGCGGAGGTGTCGGAAACTCAACCACAAAGCTACTCTTGCCGCCGCCGTCAGAGTCTTCCGCGTCCGATATGATAAGCTCGGGCGAATGGGCTCTAACAACATCGTCGGATACCGGCACGGGGAGTGCATTCGAAGCCATGTAGCTCCCGTCAATCGGCAGTGTTTGCTTGTGGCGAAACACAAAAACGTCGAGTGGTTGGATGAGACTAAAGAGAGCTGGCGAATTGAATTCGAATAGAGTCTGTCAATGGCGCTGGATCCTGCTGAATGAAATCAAAACCTTACGTTCTCTCTGCTTGGAAACTATGTAGGGCATCTCTTCAAGCCTTTGGACCACGCGGTAAAACGGATCCGCTTCAACACACTCCAGACAGTGAATGATCTGCTTCAACAGCTCAGCATCATATCGCTTCGTTTCGGCGACTTCCAATCCAGCCCTGGCGCGGTTCAAGGACTCAAGAGCCTGCTCAATGATTTCGTGACCGTTGAAATGAAAGAGGGCGAGTCGCAAGTTGGAAACAATTTGGTGAAGCCATTCTCGGTTCCTTTAACAGAGAACAAAAACCAAATTACAAAGAAGGTGGCTTGATGGTATTTTACTCACCGATGGTGACCAAAGTAGTCCACACCCTCTCGTTCAGTGAGAATAGAGTTCAACTTAATTTGGGAGATGAGAACATTCATGTTGATGCGCTCTTGGGCGTTCATGGCAAGAAGAACCACCTTTTCCCGCAATGGGGGTACTATCGAGATCAAAATTAGCGATCTGTGAACAGTTTGATAACGCGGCAGTGCTTACGCGGTTTTTCGTTCGCAATGTCGGACAGGCGATGACGAACCATAACCGTATCAAAAAGTGTTCGCACTACCTCCACTGCGTTCGGCTTTCCATTCACCCATGGATCCATCACCCGCTTTTTGAAAAGATCTGAACAAGATATTGACAATTAGTCGAGAATAGAGGAACTGAAGAGGACTCACGCTTATCTGACGCAAATGGCTCTATTTTCAAAAAGGATGACACTATCCCGCTCAGCCTCTGCAAATCCACCTTCTCCACTGCAATTCTTCTTCTGTCATCTATGATTCCATCGTCTTCACCACCGACGCCCGGTAGTGGAGTTCCACTCGATATCCACCAATAGTCTGCGGAAAGCTGCGCCGTGATGGCCATCAGATGAGATTGGTTGGGTCGGGCGAGAACGTCTGTTTTTAAGAGATGCCCCTCGTCGAAAATAATGCGAAGGAAGTGAACGTAGAGAAGTGGAGACTGCGTTTCCGGTGCCAGTCGAGGGGGTAGAAGATGAGACGGGAGGCCTGTTACGGATGTCGTGGACCCGTTGACGTCCGGCTGGTGTCGTCCTTGTTGTTTTGTCGAGGAAAACGGGCTACACCGACATTCGCGAAGTCGGGACGATCCAATATATGGGCATTGGCAGGCCCTCGGGACAGGTGGAACAAATGTGCGTGTCAGTCCACCCACACTATGTTCGTGTGCGAGCCTTGCATGGCTGATCAACACAAGATCGTGTGAAATGAGTGTGCTGACCGGAGGGATGGGTACCTCCTTATCCTCGGCAATGACCAACACCCTCATACTTCCATCGAGCACGTGCTTGTTGATCTCGGAAAGCCACTGGCTCTTCAACGTGTCCGGCACGACGATGAGCGTGGCACGAGCGAGAGCCAGCACGTGGCAAGATGAATCATCATATTCTTCTAACCCGTTATCCGCCAAGCCGCGGAAAGACCGCCGACGACGCGTTGGAGACATGGCCAGACCGTCGACACGGAGCAACCATCCCCGTGAGTCCATCACCCTTGCAACAAGATGATCAGGCACTGTGGCACGGAGCTGCGGGAGTAAAATGGAATCCTCTTGACGCATTCCCGTCGGAGACGGCGACAGGACAGTTCTTACGATTTTCCATGCGCACTGATCCGTCAGGCTCATTGGACGAGCGCGGCGTCTCGAAAACTCAACGTTTCCAACCCGAGGGGACGCCGATGAACTTCTCCACCAACCCAGCGTATCATTCGAGGCATCCTTCTCAGGTGGTCTTGAGCTGCTTCCGCTGCTTGCTGCGAGATCCCTGCCGAGAATGACGACTCTTTCTGTTCGGGCCGCAGACGAAATCAGCCCGGATGGTAGCAATCTGATGCGGGAGGAGACGGCGACGACAGCGAGGCAGATCAGGGTCTTTCCCGTGCCCATGTTTTCACACAAGATGCCGCCGTGACCGGACGTAAGCTCCTTGCGGATCATCGCTTGGACAGTGGCGCGCTGGTAGTTGAACAGGCGAGATCGCAGAGTCTCGTCCAAGGAGTGTTGAATGGCGAGAACCAATTCCGGAGTCAAACTACTTCGAGGGCGGCCGCTGCCGCTCGCTTCAGTCTTTTGCGGATCGCCGTTCTCCGTCGAGGCGGCGGTGCTAGCCTGAGCGTCTGCCTGTTGCACGCCGTCATGTGGGAGAGGAGACTCTAGTGAGTTGAAGATGCCGGCGAGCGACAGCGCTGGAGTGGCGCTGGAGGTCATTTTTGGTGTTTTGACAAGTCCGCAAAGATGAAAGAAAAGACACAAACCTACAAACCCGCCCTTGAGGTATTCATTCACATACAAGGGGTACTACTGTAGCAGAAAAGGATATACAGGAGATGTCTACCAAAATGGCCGACACGCGCTTCTTGCAGCCCGCGCCAGCGGCGCGGCGCCAAAAGCAATCTGGCATGCATCAAAAGGGCACGGCTGTCGCCAGGACCTCATTTTGCCGGCGCTAAACGCGCGGGCAGCTACCTGTTGAATTTCATGATAGTCTCGGTTGGAGGAGCCACCTCTACTGCCACTGCCCCCCAGCTGGTGGGGTCTCCAAGCAACAATAGAGAATGCAAGCTCTCACTAATAGTGAAGGAGGGCCGACAGTCTGTTGAAATATCTCTTCAATTATGATGTTGAATTGCTTTGTGCGGATTGAATGTTCAAATTGCGAAAAGTTTGGTGCCCCCAATAAATCCTTCCGCTTCGCGCAGCTTCTAGTGGAAAACACTACCTCGAATCGTGGTCGGCAAGATGACGGACAAATCAAGATTCCCACAGTAGCAACTATTCATTGTTGTTTGTGCCAAATGCCACTGACTGTCTGGAGAATCATGAGTGGACGGAGGAGCCGGGAGCCGGCGAAGGACGTGCCCCGCCCAAACCAGCAATGGTGGGCTGTGAAGAGCTCTGAAGTAGCAGAGCTTAGTTGGCCGGACATCCAGGTCGATTGATGGAACGAGACCACGCGAATCCACCATCGGGTGTCTGCAAAGAAATCTAAGAGGGCGGAGTTTCCCACCATGACGCGCCTTGTCAAGACATACGGCAAGCGGGCTGGGACGAGGGTCGTTGCGTCCTCGACTCTCTTTCCATTCGACGAGGTCCGCCCCGAGCCCAATAGCAGTCAATCGCATCAACGGAAGCCGCGCCCAAAATCACCCGTCTCCAGGCGGGCAAGGCGGCGACTCTCCCCGGTGGATGATGACCCTGAGAAGGATGGGGCCAACAGATACGAAAAGCCAGCGCCCCAGCTTCGGGAGGAGGCGAGGCCGCCGCAATCGCAACCCATGCGCGCGATGAGAGAAGCTGCTGATGCGCTAGCGGATCCTGCGTTTCCAAACTATGACTCACCACTTGTAGCGCCTGCACCTTCAGCAACTAGGACTGAAGCTGCGACAGAGAATGATGCTGCGCCGTCAGGGATGACAAATCGTGCCGCTTCACCTGTTTCTGTCCTAATGAGTCGCTCCAGTGATACATCAAAGAGGGAAACCTTCGCTGAAAGCGGTACCAATATTCCCCAGGAAGGTCAAGCCGAGATCCGAGAGGCAGTCGAGAAGAGCAGGCCCAAGCGCGTCGCCACGCCGTCAAAGCAAACCATCAGATTCAGAGGGGCACTCGACAAATTGCGGGTGGCGCGCAGGCGAAGGTCGATCAAGTCGATCGGCGCAGTGCATTCTCCCGATCCGTCCGACACCGAAAGCTCAGAATCATCCGGCTCCGAGGAGATTCCCACCATCGCAGCAGCAGCTGAGCCGCTTGAACGTACACGTCGGCGAAAGGCGGTCCCACGATTCGCAACTCGGCTGAGGATCGTTGAGTCTGACGAGGATGACGAGCCTCCGACAAATGCTGTTTCGCCGCCACCCCTGAAAATGGACCGCTCTGAGGAGTCAGCCGCATCCACTCAAGAGCGAGCGGCTGAAGAGATTGTTGCACTGACTGCTGCGATGAGTGAATTGGAGCTGAAGGAGGAGCTCATGAAAGCACAAGCAGTGGAGGCAATGGAATGCGCCAATGTCGATTCGTTTGCGCCGGTAGAAGGCGCCCTTATGGATTCAGAGGAGCCTTCTATAGCGCACGCAGAGGACAATGAAAAGCAGGCCTCATTGGCAGAGAGCAGGGAGTCTCTCTCCGCTCAAATGCGTCTTGTGACAATCGACGATAACCCCGATCCCGCCGGAGAGGACGAAAATGAAGACGGCTGCAGCCGAAATACGACGGAGGAACACGATGAATTGACCACTTCATACGTTTTGAACACGTCCGGTATGCTTCAACACTTTGGCACCGCAGAAGAGGGATGTCTTTCGGCTATCCTCGACCAACCAGAGGACTATGATGAGGTGGGCGGATTCGACTACTCGGCCGGGGCCGATGTATCTCTCGATGCAGTTAAGGACATTTCAGAGGAACTTCCAAGAAAGGCTAGCCTTTCGCCTTTCGATGAAGTTGCTCACCAGAGCCAAGCCTCACAGTTAGCCTCAACACCTTCGCGGGAAAGCAGGTTGTCGCCAAAAGCCAATCAAACCGAAAAACTTCACGTATCAGCCGCGCCTACATTGTCGTTCTCCGAAGCGGGCAAAGCCTTTTGGCCACTAGAGAAAGTTCTTCAGCTCTGTGGTCAGAAGGAGGTAAAATCGCTGTCTGAATGCTTAAATGCAATGTAAAGACCCAATCATCCCACAACCAAAAGTGTTTGACTTTAAATTCTTCAGGTCTCTACAACGAAAAATTGGTGAAGCCACATATTCGGAGGTATTCGAGGTATACGACAACAGCGTCGAACCACCGCAGTCGATTGCCGTGAAAATCATGCCGTTCACCGCCAGCCAAAACCCACTGCACCAACGACTCCCATCAAGACGAAGCGTATCGGGCGGAGCAAGGAAATCCATCCCTCTCCTGTACAACGGTTCAGAAATTATAAGCCTGCATGATGTCGCACAGGAAATTCTTGTGACGAAACAATTAAGCAACTTTCGCGGAGCTAGACGCAATGGTTCTTCAAACTTTGTCGAACTGCAAGGGTATGGGAACAGTGGTTACCTGAACCGTCTTGCTCACAATTGGGAAAAGCGTCAAACTTTGTCATGGTCCATATCCCCAGAATTATTTGGATGCGTGGGACAAGTATGCAAGCGACCGAGAGAGCGAGAACGATAGACCAGGTTCGCTCATTCCAGACATTCGGACTTCAGACTTGTATTTCTAACACTGACTTCCGCAGACGTACTACCCCCTTCCCAGCTTTACGCAGTCCTTTGTTTGTCGAATGGTGGCATCGATCTCGAGCACACAAGGCTGCTGCGCCGTTGGACGCAAGCAAGGTCCCTTCTTCTGCAACTGATTTTTTCAATTGCTGAAGCCGAGACTCTGGTGGGATTCGAGCACCGTGACTTGCATTGGGGAAACATACTTGTGGCCGATACAAAGGAAAGCCAAGGGATGTACAGAGCAAAACGCAACGCGGAATTTGTTGAGATATGCGTCCCGTTTGATGGTGTCAAGACAACAATCATTGACTACACTCTGTCGCGATGTCAAACGAGTAGGTCTTTGCTTCTTGTTTCGAAATCGAATCCATCTAACGGAAGAGTGACCGTAAGGTGAACAGCTAGTATTTGTCGATATGAAAGATGAGTCGTATTTCACTGGTGAAGGAGACCTCCAGGTAACATCATGCACTTCGCCTCTCAAAACTCACTCTGTTTTTGCTAGTTTGAAATGTGAGTAATTTCGTGTTTGGCAATATCTGAAATGTAAGAACTTCAGCTATCGTATGATGCGCGACGAAACAAATGGGGACTGGTCACGTTTCCACCCAAAAACAAATGTGATGGTGGGTTATCTCAGCGATGCACATTGTTGTATTGTTCTTCACTGATTCTATGGTTCCTTTTCAACAGTGGATTTACTACATCATTGACAAGCTGCTTACAGCAAAATCCACGCTTCCACGCGGTGGTCGCGGCCCAAACAGCGGCCGCGCTTATCGACTAAAGCTGGAGGACCTTCGGAAACGCGTGCTTAGCTACAACAGTGTGATCGAGTTGGTTGAAGAAGAAATATTGTGCGTGTCATCTAAGACAGTCCAAACAAAAGATCGCTTCCTCGGGGCGGGATGGAATGTTTTGTAGATTGTTCATATTTTCAGCTATTGGGCTATTGCCGAATAATATTTAAAGATCTCCGCACGCTGTCAGTGGCACTAATTCGCACCCGCTTTGGTGACCCTCCACCTAATGTGCTTTTCGCGACTCCTTTCGGAGGGTCACCGGTGGATTTTTGACGCGATACAGCGTTGTGCAAAGCAACTGCTTCAGCATTTGCTGCACGCTGTTTTGCAATTATAGCATTGAGTAAGTCGGTAACCCCTGACTTTGGCTTTTCTTTGCTCGGTGTGTTTGCCAGGGACAAGTTACTTCGATCCTACCATTGTGTCAGAATCAGTAAATGGTTATTCTCGGCGCCTACCTTCGCTCCAACTGAATCCATCCTTCCCAGCTGGCCCGACCACTGAGCCGGATCAATGTACCAAGGGCCGTACTGAACAAGTTTGTCAGCGAAAAATATTCAAATCTTCTCCTTCATGAAACGGCTATCAAAATTTTCACCTTAACTCGTCGGTTACGAACCAACAGCTTGGAATGAAAATCCTTATCGTGTTCTGCCTCAGTTTTGGAGGGGAAGGAAGGGTGCGCAACGTGCACGCTGACAGTGAATGGTACTGTATTCAGTCGCGACGCATTTGCATCGATGCGCGGATTAGTTTCTCAGCGGAAATAAGGCTGAATCTCAAGTGTTAAAACTGACCTTTGCCCGGAGGTTTTCGACCGTCCGCATCGAACGACACTGGTTTTTGTTTGGTTAGCCGTGAGGAGAGCCTGTTGCTAATCCTACCTTCTCCCAATCTCCGATTCTCAACCACGTCCACGAGCTCGTGCTCCGGCCCAACAATTCCGTGAAACTTTAAACGCGCCACCATCGCCTCCGACGGCAGCTTCTCCACCTCCACCACAGCCGACTTTGCGCCGGACCCGCCGCCTCCGCCGCCGCCACTGCTTCCGCCTCCGCCCCCTACTCCGCCAGCCCCCGCGCCTTGACCGCCGTTCGCACCAGAAGCCTTTTGCCGGCTCCGCCCGTCTAACAGGTCCAACGATGGGCGAAGCGGGTCCAAGTGCAAGAGGTCGTCCAGCTCCTGGACCACCGACGGGGGCAGCAGCGTGGCGGCGGCCGCCGCCGCCGACGCGGGTGGTCGCGGCGTGACGGTGCCGCTGCTGCTCCGACTGGCCGCAGCGGCGTACGGGTGAGACGCCGCGGTTGACATCTGCGGCGAGGCGCCGGTAATGGACAGGCCAGAGACGGCAGAGTGCAGCGCTGAGGTGAGCGGGACGGGGAGCGGGTGTGACGACGCGTTTCCAGAGGGTGGAGGCGCGTGTGGTTGTTGCTGGTGGTGTGAGGCGGTCGGGCCAGGGACGGTTTGGCTTGCGGCGTACTGCCGATGCCGCTGCTCGATGGCATTTGCTTCCTCTTGCATGGTTATGAAGACGCCCTGAATCCATCCATGCAGGTCGCGCAGAACTTTTTTTTTTTGAAGCCCCCGCAAAACGCGCAAGAGTCAGAGGAATGGTCGGTCGACGCGCGCACCCAGATGATAAAAAATCCTTACTGTGATTGAGCTCCGAGTTTGCTTGGGACCCAGGCCTCTCTTTCGAATGCTTTGCCGTTATTTGCGGCGTCTGTTGGGGGAGTTGCACCGACACGAGTTGCGACGGAGCAACGAGCTTTCCGTATTTCTCCTTCAAGGACCTGCCGGTCCTTGCCGTTGCTTTTTGGCTTTCGTCATCTCCAGCCAGCCCGTGAGCAGATCCCGCTGCCGCCGCCGGAATGGCTGGAACGATGATGGAAACATCCCCACCGGCGACCGCTTCGCCCCCGCCGTCCTCGCTCGCCTGGCTCTCCCTCTCCCACGACGCAATCGGAAACTCCGACAATTCGTCGTCCTTTCCGGACTCGGACTCGCTGTTGCGTTCGGAGCCGTCGGGCGCAAGGGCGTCGCGTCCGCCCGCGGCGGCGTTTGCGTCGCTCGATATGGATGGAAACAGCTGCAGCCTCTTAGGGTCGCTGTGAATTTTGGGCGGCCACGAGGCGTCCCCTAGTGATCGGCTCGACGAGGCCGACTGGTGGCGGTGCCGGCGAGTGTCGTTGGACGTCACCACGTGTTGGATCACCTTTGTTTGATAGTCGTTGAGGCCTTCGATTCCGAGGTCCTGGAGGCCGTCAAACAGAGTTTTTTCATTGTTGGTTGTGGGGGCATTTACCAGTTTCCGAATGAGCTCGTGCTCCATCGCCGCGACCGCTTCCATGCGCCGCTGCCGCCGAGGAAACACTTTGGTTCGGCAATTGTGGACCGTCACGAGAGGGACGAGAGGGCGCGCTTTGGTTCCGTCAAAGTCGCCGCGGGTCTTCAAAGTCGGTCCGGCCGTGGCCGGGCGAGCAGGCAGGAGTGCTGGGGCGGCTTCCGAGGAACGAAGGCGACCCGCTGCGGCCGTTGAGGCTCTTTTTCGATTTGGGGTGTACAGTGGGGTTTCATTCTTGGTCGACGGGCGGGAAGAACCGGTGTCGGGTCTTGATAGCCAGGTTGTGGTGCCGGTCCGACGGCCGTGCTCTCGCACGCTTCCCGCCGAGAAAGTGGCCCTCTTCGCTTTTGTTGCGCCGCGCGGGGCGTTTACAACGAAAGGCTCCAATGTAGATAGCACCGAATCATCAACGTGATGCACCAGTTTAAAGGGCGGCTCTCCCATGATGGATGGGCGAGGTTGTCAATAACGACGAAAGTGTGACGAAAAAATCGCTAACGAGAGGAATAATGAACGTTGGTGTTTTGGCGTTATGGCGTTTATTCAATGCTACGGCCGGCTTAAACAAGAAAATACAGAGAAATCCATTCATCATTTGCACGCCATCAAGCCACCATGGGCTGGTTACCCAGGCTTGGCACTTCCAAGCGGATGCTTTCTTTCGAGCCGCGGAAATACCGCGCACCTTCGTATGCCGTCACAATGCCTGCCATGAGGCCTCCGGAAATCAACGCGGGCCGAAGACCAGCTAAGGGATAACAAAAATCGTCAGTAAGCACTTCTTCGCATGAGGGAAGCAAGGGTGTTACCTGTAGATTTAAATATCAAGCCGGAAACAAAGGCCGATGATATGTGGCCAAAGGCGTCGGACTTTTTCCGGTACGTGTACTGCAAGTTGTCCGTAAGAGCCCAAAGCATAGCTGCGACGGCCAAGAAGGAAACGTTTAGCTATCATAGTTCCGCACCAGCACCAAATAAACATTCTTACTCAGAATTCCCATCGAATTGGCTGCCCATGGACCATATCGAGTCATTCCGTTCATCAAGCTGTTCATGCGAAGCTTTGAATTCATTCCTGCTGAAATTCGTAGGCCGCGCATTGCGCCATACGCTCCACCGCCAGCGAGACCTACGAGGCGAATAACAAACGTTAGCCTGCATTTCTACAACCTCAGCAAATGCAAGCGAGAAACCCCTCCAGATCGCTAAAGACACCCAAACTCACCAAGAACGTACGCAACACCAGTTCCGTACAAAAGCTTGTCGTAGTTTGTTCGCATGGGCAGAGGGCCAAAGCTTCCACGCGCAATGACACGCTGGCTGGCCGGGATCATGGGGTTGTCGTTGATGAAGAGGTATTGGATGCCGCGGTCTTCTGCGGGGAGTGGGTGGAGTTGCGCGAGGAGCGCTTCGTCGGAGAGGCTGGGTCGGCTGGGGATGGCGGGGGCAATCATGGACGAGACGGTTTCTGGTGAGCGGCGCGACGAGGCCGATGGGGACGACGGCTGCTGCTGTGAGGTGGCGGGTGTTGACGGGGCGAATGCAGCTGCGCTCTCGGCTTCGGCATCTGTGATAAACTCGGAGGACGGAGGGGACGACGGCGGCGGCGGTGGGGCCGCCTTGCCAAAGAAGAAGCTCATGGTAACGGCAGGCACTAGACTCGCAGGGCAGACACCGAACGGCGGCCGCGAAGGAGGAAAGGAGGGAGGAAAGTTGTTCTCTCCTTTTTGACGATCGATTGTTGTTTAATTTTCTTGCGATCGCACTTCGCTTGTCAGACAGTTTCTTTCTTGCTCCGTCCCCATGCTCGTACATCGAACGGTTGCCGCCCTCGCCACACCCCCTCGCAGCCATCCTCCATGATGACAGCCACCATCAATCACTCCGCTGCCACGGCCTGCGGCAGCGACTTGGCACCCCTAATTGTAAAACGTAAACCGGTGCAGCGCAAGCGGGACGATCCTTTTGGGACACGCCACGCCCGCGATCGCCGCGACATGACTTCCCGGCGGCCTTCTGCCTCGCGATGTCGTTACAGTTTCACCACTAGAATTGCGGCGGCGGAGCTGCTTCGCGTGCTGGTCATGGTTTGACGAATCCAAACAGCGTCTTGTGTTCGTCGCTTTCTTGTGGTGTTAGTCCTGGATCTTGCCATGCACACAACAGGATCGCCCAGGGGTGAGAATGGCAGCTGGGAAGATACTTCTGCGACAGACAGATTTTCCCACGCGAACGCACGGGGGTGATTGCATTGGATGAGCGCCATGAATAAATAGTGGACTGTAAACACTCAAAATGCATACATCAACTGAATACATAGTTCCTCAGTTTCTCATGGCTCTTCTGCACGAGTGCACGAGGGCCACCTTTGCGATATTGTTCACACTCGTTGGCTGAAACATAAGCCTGGGAACTGAGTCTTGAGGGACTGAAACAAAGTCGAATTACGCGATCTCTCTCTCTCTCTCTCTCTCACTGGGTGAATCACGCCCTTGTCATCCTCAACCCCTTTCTTTCTTTCTTTTCTGCATGCGGGTTTTTTCACTCTTCCAAAGCAGCCGCAGAGTCCTTGCAATCTCTTCCTCCTCCTCCTCCTCCTCCTATTCGTGCCGCACACTCTCCCTTCGCCACAGCTGCTCACTCATCACTGCCCAACGCGTAGCTGCCTTCCAGAGCCGCCGCCGCCGCCGCCCTTGTGTTTCGCGTAAGTATTCGCTCCTTCATCCAGGGACTAGCTCCTCCCTTGCCGCTGAGTCTCTAACCCCCATCCTCCCATCAACTCCCAATTTCACCTCGACCAGAACGAATTAGCGCTTCGCGTTTTGCTACCTCCACCAAGACACTTCCAGAGACCCAGCTTCCATCCCGTAGTGATCACATCATGGCTGCTCAACCAGGAGTTGATCTGAGCGGATACCGCTCAACTCTGTTCCTGACCTTTTCGCCAAAGTCCCTTCCTTACGCGGAGCTTGCCGCGTTCAACTTGGCAGAGGTTGGAACCGCTGCCTCAATCAAACTCGGCTTGCACCGCGACCTTCATTCCTCCGTTGTCTCGCTTACTGTCCCTGCTGGACCTCATACAACCGAGCGATTCACCCTCGAAGGCAAGGCCAGCATCTCCCGTTTCATTGCCCGTATATTCCCAGGAGCCGGTGGTCTCTACACATCCCTTTCACTGGAGAAGCAGGCATTGGTCGACGAGTTCCTGGATCTCGCTCGAGCCGTTGTAGCCGGCACCGTGAAACCTGTCGAAGTCCTCAACCGCATCAAGGCAGGCTCGCCGGTCCTGTCCAAGAAGCCCTCTTCTAAGAACTTAACTCTTGCCGACCTTGTTGCATGGGACGTCGCTCGCCAACATCCCGATCTTGTTCCTGACGCTGACCGTTGGGCCGCAGGCGTGCAGTCCGTCCCAGAGGTCAAGCAGGCGTTTGAACAGATTCGCAAAACACTCGTGAAAACCCACCTTCTTGACGAGTACCGTTTCGCTATCACCAACGAGCTCGCCCGAGTTACCTGTGTGGCGACAGACACAATCTTCCCGCTCGTGGAGAACAAGTGGCCAAAAGACGCGTCTGGATGTGACTTTATCCTCGCCGCACCTCGTCTCCGCTTGCCGGGCGCGCCGGCCGAAGTCGCAAAGGATGTGGCGTCAAAGTTTAAGAAGGACGACAGCCTTGCCGAAGTCAAGGCAGACGGTGTTTTCATCAAATTCTTCGTGAACTGGCCTTCGTTCCGTAACAAGCTCATCCCAAAGGTTTTGGAGCTGGGTGAGGAGTACGGTACCAACGCTTCCGGCTTTGGAAAGCTGGCCATCGTCGAATTCAGTAGCCCAAACATTGCAAAGCCGTTCCATGTTGGTCACATTCGTAGTACTATCATCGGAAACTTTATCCAAAACACACTTCAAGCAAACGGCTGGAATACCACCTCCATCAATTACCTTGGTGACTGGGGCAAGCAGTACGGTGAGCTAAACAGTGGCAATTGATTATCAAGAACTCCTCTGACTGCCTGATTCTTGCTCGTAGGTTTGCTTGCCATCGGATTTGCTCGCCACGGAAGTGAAGAGAAGCTCGTCGCTGATCCCATTCGTCACCTGTATGATGTGTACGTCCAGATTAACGCAAGTATTTTGGCCTTATTCTATTGAGACAATTTGAATTATAACTGTATTTACATTTCAGCGCGAGGCAGAAGTAGAAGAAACAATCCATGACGAAGCCCGCGCATATTTCAAGAAAATGGAGGAAGGTTTGTGATTATCAGTGTCAATCCTTATTTGATCTGACAAACTTCTGTGTGTGCAGGAGACACGGAGTCCCTCGGATTGTGGCAGCGCTTCCGAGACTTGAGTATTATCAAGTATCGCGAGATTTATGGCCGTTTCCATGTTCACTTTGATGAGTACTCCGGCGAATCTCGATACTCTGCGTTGCAAATGCGTGGGGTCGTTGACAAACTCGAGGAGATGGGACTTCTTTCCGACATGGAGGGCTCCCGGGCAGTCGACCTGAAGGAGTACAAGCTCGGCATGGCTGTGATTGAGAAGCGTGGCGCAGGAGGCATGCTTTACATCTCGCGTGACGTTGCTGCAGCCATCCATCGCCAGAAAGAGTACAAATTTGACAACATGTACTACGTCGTCGGCAGTCAGCAGGAACACCACTTCAAGCAGCTTTTCAAAGTTTTGGAGCTCATGGGCATGCCGTGGGCGGAGCGTTGCGAGCACATCTCCTTCGGTATGATCAAGACGAAGGACGGCAACATGAGCTCGCGCAAAGGAACGGTCGTGTTCCTGGAGGACATTCTCAACCAGGTCCAGGAGTCCA
This sequence comes from Zopfochytrium polystomum, assembly GCA_025765615.1. NCBI lineage: Eukaryota > Fungi > Chytridiomycota > Chytridiomycetes > Chytridiales > Chytridiaceae > Zopfochytrium > Zopfochytrium polystomum. The sequence continues at coordinate 294,866 of JAIVFJ010000026.1, forward strand.
TGCTCGAGGTCATGAAGAAGAACGAAGTCAAGTTCCGTCAAATCCAAGAACCAAACCAAGTGGCAGATCTGGTCGGCCTGACCGCAGTCATGATTCAGGACATGAGCTCTCGTCGCGTGAAGGACTACGAACTTGACTGGGATCGCATGTTGGCTTTCGAAGGCGATACGGGACCATACCTTCAGTACGCCCACGCTCGCCTCCGTTCGATCGAACGTACCGTCAACCTCGACGTTGGTCCAGATGTAGACCTAACGGTGCTGACCGAGCCGTCCGCGGTTGCACTTTTGGACGTCATGGCCATGTACCCGGACGTTGTCCGCGACGTGGCAATCTCCCTCGAGCCTTGCAATACTGTGAGCTTTGCATTCCGTCTCGCGCACGTTGTCATGGTGGCGCTCGAAAACCTGTACGTGCTGAACCAGCCGCCCGAAATCGCCCGCGCGCGTTTCGCCATGTTTAAGGCGGCCCGTATCACGCTCGGAAATGCGCTCCGCAGTCTTGGTGTCTTGCCGTTGGAACGCATGTGAAGAGAACGGGAGGGATGGAAAGAGAGAGGGCACAAACTTCTTATTACACCCAGAATTGGGGGGTTTGAATGTTCTTTGTATTTTTTGTTGTGTAACGTGTTCTTCATTTGTGAGCGTTTCAGATCAACAATGTTCCTCCTCTGTCCCTTAAGATGAATCCGACATTGGCTTTAGTGGAAGCCACTCGATTTCTTCCATACCCAGTGCGCACCGCTTTTCTCACTTAGAATACCATCAAGCGGCAGTAAGATAAACCGTTATTCTGGCTCCGCTTTTAAGTTGCCTGGAAAAAAAAGGGACTTTTTCTAAGTCCGCCAGCAACATCCGACTGCAACCATAACGTTTACAACGAAGTCGCTGTCGCTCGCCAGGAACGAGACGCCGAACCTTCATGACACTAAACTCATTTGCATCTAATTGAATACAGCCGCAGCCTATCCAAGCTCCTCTTCTTCGACGAAGTGACGGCCTCGAGCCGACCTTCTGCAACAGTTGCTGTGCCTCGACTTCTGATTGGCAAGTGTTTGAAGCGTCGTCCAATATTTACCGTAGTTGCCTTTCCGTGTGCCTGGTCGCACTAAGAAATTAGCAGTCGACACACAAGATCAGACACAGGATCAACCCTGTTTCGGTGAGCCTGTTACCATTTCCCTCCTCGATCCTCCCACAGATTCGCTCTGGTACGGCCGCGTGCCGTCAGGCAATTGCAGTTTCCTGCAGCCTCCATTGCCATTTAGCATCACAACGTTTCATTTCCCCCTCCGATACCACCGTTCGCACATATGCTGTTCCGCACTTTCTCTGACTGGTAGTGCAAAACGCTGCAACAGGCTGAACCCAACTCGTCGACGGCGGCTCCCCACCGATTCTCCGCCCCGTTTTTGCGGTCAGCCGTCATGCCACTGTCGCTTGGCCAAGCCCTGGCGGAGCTACTCGCGACACCGGAGACAGAGCTTCGCAGTGCCTGCGAAGACGTGCTCGGCGGTGCAAAAGGTAAACTAATGTCACGGTTTGCACGGGCTAATGATCTCGTCCTCCTTTAAGGATTACAGCGCCACCACGCTGCACTAAAACGCTTGGACGAGGAAATTGAAAGACGAAGCACCAAGGGTTTCATGGAAATCCTCAACCCGCTGATAGATAAGGTTTGCTGACGGCTCTGGCAGCAATATCATTGACATACAGGCAAGATTTTGAGAACAGAGGCCGCCATGCGCAGCAGATCCCTCATTCTCACCTCATTCCTTTTGCGAAGCGCGAACGGTCCCATTGTCGCAAAGGCGTTGATCACACTGCTTGAAGCCCAGGACAAGAGGACAAAGCTGGCAGTGGTTTTGCTCCTCGAATTTTTCACCAGCGAGATGAAGTTGTTCGTGTCGAAGCTCCAGAGAGGTGGATGGTCGCCAGACAAGGAAGAGCCGGGACGGTCCAAACCGTGGGTGCTCTTGACGCTGTTTTGGGACGGACTCGTCAGGATTTTGCGACAGGATGGCGTTTTTGACGACAAGCAGTCTGCACGAGTGGAGACCAGGTTGACAACACTTACTGTGCATGTTGCCATGGAAGTGCTGCTTCTTTGGTGCGACGCAGGGTCTGGAAATTCGTGTATGGGAAAAGCTATTTCTTCTTTGGATGCTGGTGACACGGAGGAGTATGAAACAAGTGACAGCTTTGTGATCACTCCTGAGATGATAGTGGATCTTCTGGAAACTCTAAAATTGGTATGGATTTTTGGTTGCCCTTTATCATGATCGCATATACTGAGGCAACTTTTGACAGTACAGGGCAAACAGTCCTTTGTTCTGCTCCACTGTGGATTCAGCGAAGGCTTTTGTGGAATCATCACAGATACCAATACCCATGTTTAAAAATATGATAAAGTCTCTTGTCCGAGGTGCCCATCCATCAGTTGGGCTCATGGCTCTGGCAAATTTTACGAGCCTCTTGCACAAGATTCTATCGCCATCCTCTGTAAGTTTCAACTGTTTGAACTCAAATCAAATGCTTAAATGTTGTTTCTCTTTACAATGGAAGGATGATGCTTCTGGAGGCTACTTTAAGTTACTGGGTGCAGCTTTTGCTGTTGGGCAGCGAAGCAAGGAAGACATTGATGACATTTTGTCAAGCAACCCCGAGCTGGAGAAGGCAGTACTCCAACTGGCTTCTTTGCTGGTAGGCGAATGCACCAAAGTTTTACTTTAACAAGTTTGGTATGCTTTCCCCTCAAGTCTACAAGCCAAACCCCAGAAGTTGCAAAGCTTGCACTTGCGATCCTTGGAACTGCAATAACAGTGGTTCGTTCAGATACAGCAAAACTAATAGTGGATCCTATATTGGCTTTGCTGGATGAAGATGGAGTATCCAATTATGAGAACTCTCCCCTGGTCGCAGCTGCAGCTGTTTTACTGGAGGTTGCAAGTCGAGATCCTGAGGGAACGATTGTCCCCATTATCTCACGGATTGGGTCTGATAAAGCTCACAGGAGGAAGAATGCCCTTTTCCTGCTCCTTGAAATGTTTCGGTTGAGGGGCTGGGACCAGGTTAAAGACAGCAACGTGGCCCATAAGTTGCAACACATGCTTGCAAGCAGGCTGATTTGTCTCATTGACTGATGAAGACATTGTCATTCGAAAACACACAGCCCAGCTTTTCCAATTCACAGGTTGGGGTTCTGTTAATTTGAGGTTTGAATTAAGCAACAATCTCAAGACCCTTCTGCATCAATACCTCAGCTCTCCTTCTTTTTGGATAATAGGAGTGACCGAATTCGCTCATCAGCTGAACTGTCTCTTGTCTCAGCATTAAGGGGAGCGCAGATGGCTGAGCCAGGAATTGTTATACTTATGGACCACGCTTTGTGAGTGTCAGCTCACCACCCATTCAATTGCTGAAGTTGGTTCCAGGTCAATGAGTATGGGTGTTGCACCAACCAAACCACCAAAGCTCCCCTCTGATATTGGCAAAAACTTTTCAGCCTCGAGTCATTCAACCACAGGTTTGTGAAGGTTGCTTTGATTACGCTTTTTTTTTTTTCACTTAAACATCAATTTTGATTGCTTGACTTCTTGGAAATCACGCAACAACAGATTCAGAACGCTTCCTGCGAGTTGCTGCAATTTGGGCAGAGTCTGTTGATCCACTGGAATGGCCATCACTAATTCCGCAAGTCCTCCGTAAAGTGTATTCCTTCCCAGAAACAGCTGTCTATGTCAAGTTTGTGGGAAAGCTTGCCCAGTATTGGGAGACCAACAAGGCTGCCATTGCAGGATTATCCACCCTTGCAGAAATCATGGGTAACCAGCCAACCATTGCAGATTATAGTGACGTTGGAGATGATGACTTGAGGAACCTGCTTTTATGTCGCTTGAGTCCCCTCTTAATGCTGAAGGTGAGTGAAATCTTATCCTGTTCTCAATCTCGTGGATAATGAACTCGCCTTAATTGTGCAGATGATGCCACTCAAAACCTTGGCACAAATGCAAACTTCAGTAAAGCTTCTCCCAAACAGCATAGTTGAGGCGACAGAGTTGACAGATCCCTCAGATTACATAGTGCCTGAGTTAATAAATCGGTGCGTGCATCTGGTTGCTCTACTTGTAGTCAAATAATTGGTGTAAAATCAGTATAGAGAACTCAAATGAGTTTGATCAAGTGAGAAAGCTGGCATGTGAAGTTCTAGGTCGTCTTGCAACATCTATCTCTCCTATTATTGTCCAAGGGCTTGGACAATCATTGCAAAACAGAAACTATGACAATGCTAGATCGTATATATACTCTTGTTGCTGCTTCATAGCTGCTCATGGTCCTGACTCAGCTCAGTCTTTATCAGAATGGTTTCTGCCAGTTCTTGATCTCTTTCTACTTTCCCTTGATGGTAATTCTATGGCTTGCGTTCTAAACTGGTTTTAAAAGGCTTTTTCAGGGGAGCCTAAATTGGAAGCTGTCCTGCGAGGTTTCCTGGATCTCTGCTCATTGTGTCTAGCCATCTCTGCCCGAACTGGAGCACTGGCTGGAACAGCAAAGACAAAGCCTCTGATTGAAACTATTCCAATGGAAGGCCCTTCAGATGTCCCACAGCCTCCTCACAACACAAGCAAGACAAACTTGGAGCAATTTGTGCTGCTGGTTTTGTCCTTGCTTGATCCTGCCAGTGAGGATTGGGCTGCAACCAAGTTGATTTTTCCAGCTGAAAACAATCAGCGAAAATATTCTGTCGTTGAAAAACGCTATGCTATCTCAACATCAATGGCAAACATTCTAACAATGACAGTCAGACGAATGACTGAATCCATGAAAGATGCTTCAGTTCCTTCAGAAGAGCAGTCTATATTTCGCAAGTCCCTGTCCTGGATTGGAGAAATATTTGGTGCCAGACTGGCCTTTGTTGTGAATAAGTGCTGCATGGACCAAAGCAAAGACAGTGCCATTCCTACTGCTGCGTGCTTGCAGGTGACATGTCTTTCAACGCTTCCAAAACTGACAATCCTTTGACTAGGCACTTTTCAACCTCATGTATGAGCTGAAAGAAGAGAGCTCAGACGTCCTTGATTGCATTGACATCAGCTTGAAGGCCCTTCTTCACGGAGAAGCAGCGGTTTGTTCAAAATATTGCTGAATAATTCTTACTGTTCTACCACTTGCATGCAGGTCAGATTGGAAGCGCTCAAGCTGCTTGGTGCATGTGTCTCTGCTCAAAGTGTTCGTGAAAAAGCAGGGCCTCTGAAAATGCTTCAGGTCCAGCGCGCAGTCCAAGGAGTTGTCAACTTGGAGGCGGATAATGGAGTACAAGCAATAGCACAGCGGCTGGCTGAATCATTGTAGTGCCTGGAAAAATAGTCTCCAGCACATCCCTCTGCCCTGACACAGACTGGGATGGACAGAGGGATTAGTGTTGATTGGCATTTTATGCTATGTCCAAAGTGGTATTTATAGAATAAATGTTCTCAATGCATCAAATGTTTACTGTGATTGCCTCTGCACAGGACAGTAAGTAAAAAGGACGGATTTCCCCTTTCCTGACTGCTTAGCTTTGCCACATCCACATTGGAGGTATTTTAAATGATATGTCTGCATCCTCTTCGTAAAAGTGGATATGTCACATATCTGCATTTCTGACTACACACTCAATTAAACGCTTCATCCAGACCCACTCTGTGTCGTGAAGCAGATCTGCCATCTTACCCTTTTCCAACCTTGTCTGCAACCACCAGAGCAGATTGCAGATATCCACAACAGGCTCCACAGAAATATTTTTGTTGCAGGACATCACAAACATCATGAATTAAGCTCGGTTTTTGCCAGTTTCAACCAAAACAATTTGGAGGCACTTTCACCAGCTTGGAATTCACAGCCATATTTCGAAGAAGAGGCCTTTCTTGTTTCTGAAGCATGAAGCTAGGTGCCTGCCATTTGCTTGCAAGCACAAGGATTGGACTGTCAACACAAGGATTGAACCGTCAAGGATTGGGCCAAAGTAATTTGGACAGATGAGCCAACTTTCAAAACAGGGAAGCAGAGCTAGGTCGACGTATGAAGGAGAGCTGGAGAAAGCATGATGAATGAGTGCTTGCAAGGCTCATGCAAGAGTGGTCGTAAATCCTTCTCTATTAAGGGCTGTTTCATGGGTTCAAACGCAGGATGCTTTTTGTTCATTGACCGCTGCCTCAACTCAACCAAGTATATTGACATTCGTGAAGTGGAGTTTGAGGGTTTTTATGAACTGTATGGATAGGAAAATGGACTCTCAAAAGAATATGACTGTCTGGAATCCCAGCTTGGAAAAATAGGTCTCAAACACATGGACCAGAATTTCTCATTTGTTTCAACATTTTATTGAAAGAATCAAGGCTGTTATCAAAAACTAAGGGGTATCCACAAGGTATTGAGGCAGTTGCTCTGTGGACACATTTTACTTTGCTTGTGTCTTTTTTGGATGTGTGAATAAAGGGGTTTGAGCCAACACCATTTTTTTGATTTTGTCTAAGTGTATTAAGACTTTTGTCCCCTGGCTGTGCAGTCAATTTTCTGCCTGCACTACTTCTCAAGTCACTCATTACAACAGCAAATGTGACTGATGCATTTCACAGAAATGCTCCTTGCATTTGCTGTAGTAAATGAAGTAATAGGGATGGTCATACTCTTCCTGCAGGGCAGCCAACAACAGTTGTGGTCCAAAGATACACGCAATCCTACTCTCAAAAAGCTCAGGAGCTGTGTGGGATCATGACCTTATGGCTGCCATAAACATGTACTGAATTGTACAATATTTGATGTGTTGTGCCAGGGAGAACCCTTGGGAGGCAAACCGTGTGCGAAAAAATATTTTGAATTAGGAAAAGACGGTCATCGGTGCCATGGATTACCGCGACCACGTGCGATTTTGTCTGTTCCCGAGCGCGTTGGGTAGTTTATTGAGACGGTGAGAAACCTCACCGGCGCTGCGGCATCCCACCCGTTCAAATTCGACCAGTGCGGGACTCTTGGCTTTACGTGATGGTGATTATGGCAAGGGCCCCAATGTTTTTCGAAGGCTTCACTTTTGACTGCAGCAAGGGAAATCCGAGCGACACAATAAGTTTGAACATGTTGGAGAATCGGCGGAGGTAAAGGGATAAGTCCCGTTTGGGACGAAAAAAGGAGCTATGGGTGATAGATCATATCATCGCTAGTGTTTTGTATTGCCGGCAGCGAACAATAAAAGAATCATGAGAACAAAAAAAAACCAAAAAAAAAAAAAAACACAGCAACAGCCACCACGAGAGGAACAACGAACAGTGGAGAGCTTTTGGGGATCCATTGGGATATACTGCGGTAAGCCTCAATGCAACACTTTTTTGCGCGCCGAAACGCGTTTTGACCCCTCCACTCTCCCCGACTTCCCATGACACCCCAAGCGATTAACCGCGCAAGTAGGAACACGCATCCACAGCATACTCCAGGCAGTTTTAAGCGCTCTAGAACCAAGGAGTATCCTCGTACTGGGTCGAAGTCCACGTGGTGGTACGGAAGAAAGGAAATACAAAAAGGGGAAAATGGTGAATATACAGAAATGGGCAGAAGAAGCGAATGGAACAGAAACAAGGAAGGATTGATGGGCATCGAAAGAGAGCGGGACCGATCGTCGGCCACGGGAGCGGAATTTCGAGAAGTGTGTTGCACGACCAAAGCGCAGTGCTAGCGGTGGATCTTTGGATGACTGGTCTTGACGGCGGGAGGGAGGGGTCGTAGGGGCGAAGGGGGGTTGTGGTGAGCTTGGATTGAAACATTTGAAAGACGACGGCACTCTACTATTAAGCGTGACAGATCTTGCGGTACTCTGGATAGTCTTACACGGCAGCGATCGAAGATGTCGGAATGAAGCCGGACGCGTGTTGGAAGAGCTTTTGACTTCTTGAGGTTCGGCTCGTGCGAAGATAGTGCGGGATGTGCAGCTTGCTCAAGAGCCAGGCATTGCTTGTATGTCAAGCGGTGGACGACATCGGTGTGGGTTTCTCTTTCGTGGCTCTTGCATACGCCATCATTGCTCCCGCGATCCACGAATCAATTCCCGTCTTGGCGCATGAACCGCACCCGAACGTTGTTGTTCTCGGTCTGTTCCCGAAGCGCAGGACAAAGAGCTTCCAGGAGACAGAGCACGAAGACGTCGGGTTTTGTCTTTCGTGACTCGTCAATGCTCCCGCAACATTCAACCGACCAATCAATTCCCGTCTTCGGAGCTTGAACAACACCCGAACGATTTTCTTCTTTTTCGTGGGCAAATCCTCGGGTTCTAGAGCGTGAAACGCGCCTAGAGTATGCCATAGATGCGTCCCTATTTTGCGCGGCTTAATCGTTTGGGTGCTTGGCAAATCAAGAGAGCGCGCAACCAAATGCGTTGGGCGCTTTCCCATTGGAACCCCCCCACGGCTCTGCTGTTTGTTGTTTCACTCGTGGCGGCCGTTGCGGTGGATTTTTCCCCCTTCTTCGAGTCAGTTACTTTTTGTTTCTGATTCGTTCTTTGCGTGCGGTATGATGCTTCGTGGATGTTCTGCGGGAAGAATACATAACAGTTGCTTGCCATGGTCTGTGTTTGAGATGGCTTGGTAATTGGTGCCCTTCGATTTGGCTTATTCTGCTGTGCACTGAGATTGCTTTTGGACAACGAAGACGAGAAAAGGCGGCGGGCGTGGCCCTTACGATTGGGACAACCAGAAAAGAAACAGACGTTTCAAACTCCACCGCGGCGCCGTGGCTGACCAGCCCCCATTCTCAGGTTTGCATCGGAACCCACACGAACGAAATAGTTCGACTTTTCATGCTGCCCAAGTTTTTTTGAAACACCAGAATTTGGTCAGGTTTCAGAAGACAGGAGCACGAAGCTACTACTGATGAAGGGAGGCAAGAGACCCGCTACTGCCATCCATAATAGGTGGAAGTACCGATTCTCTTCTGGAATGCCCCATCGCCTCACGCAGAGGTATTCCCGGGCTTTCCTCGGGGTAGTCTTGCTCCTGATCCGCGACTTCCTGCACCAGAACGGAATCCATCGTGCCCCCTGTCCCGACGTCGAAGTCTCCCTGCTGGAACGTTAAGCCGTCCCGCTGATTCTCGCCCTCGACATTCACGCCCTCGACCCACGCGTCAGCCGGCGGCCCGACCTCCCCTGCGTCAGCGCCGCCCGATGATTCGACGTGACCAGGACCGCTATCGCTGCCGCCGACGCTGGGCTGCTGGCCTCTTTGATCGCCTTCGGCGAGTGCCGCTGCACCCTTGCGCGTGCTCAGGGCCGCCGCGCCTTTGCCAGCGGCCTGCCTCTCGGCTCCGACCAGCGCGACGCCGTTCATTTTGGCAAAGAGGAGCCGGAGGACGCGCTCCTTGTCTGTCCAGCTCAGCTCGCTGATGTCGAGACGCTTTCCAGAGTTTTGCGGCGGCGGCGGCGGCAGCGGTGGCGGGCGCTCGCCGCCCTCGGATGCCGCCCTTGATTGGGGTCTCGGGCGATGGTGGCGGTTGTAGTCGGACGGGGACGCGGCGGGTGGAACGGGCGGCGGAGTCGGATGAGTTAGTTTTGTGGATGCCGGCTCTGGGCTGTCCGCGGGTCCAGTGGACTCCGCCGCCGGTACTGCTGTTTGTGGGGGCACTGTTGTTGGGAGAGCGGGGAGGAGGTTTGGCTTGAAAGATTGAATAGTGGAGAACGGAACCGCCTTGTTTGCCATAACCTGAAAAAAGTAGAAGTTAGCGGGACACGAGGGCACCCAAGTGGCAAGGCACGCGCCACCCACAGCTCGGATTCTCCGATTATACTCTTCTCTTGCGACGCGTTTTGATTCTTCCCGCTCCAGCTGAATCTTGTGTCGAACATGGTCCAAGGAGTCCATGAGGAATCGCTCGAGGTCCGTTCTCTGGTCGAGGATGTGCTGAGCCAGCCGCTACGAAATGGAACCACAAAAAATTAAGTGCAGGTGCGAGCGGATGTAAAGAACTAACCTTGATGTGTTTCATCTCCACCGCTTTCCGCTCCAAGTTCTCTCGCAATCGCTCCGCCACTTTTCGAACTTCGTCCAGCTCCTTCCGCGCAAGCTTTCCTATTAGTCCACGCTCATGCTCGAATTCGCGGACGACATGCGAAAGAGCGTGCTCCATACTTTGGACTTTTGCGTACAAGTCTTTGGTCTTGGCGGAACAATTCAAACGTTAGTTGACATCCTGCGACACCAGCAAGGAATAACGGTACCTCTTGCGACTGGGTTTTTGCCTGCAGAATCTTTTCCTTTACAATGACGTTGTGCAGATCCTTTTCCTCGATCAGGAGCCGGTTCGCCCGCAAAAGCTCCTTGTTTTGCTTCGCAAGCTCTTCGCCTTCTTGAACATGATAACTGAGCGATTCGGAAAGCCTCATGTTCTCCTTGTACACCTCTTTTGTAGTCTCCTTCAAGTTGGCGACAGCCTCCTTTACAAATCCCAGTTGCAGATTTCCGTTTAGAGCGATATCTCACAATCTCGAGAAAGCATCCCAACCTTGTGCGCCTTTGCTGCAAGTTCGGAGATTTTCCGATTGGCCTCCTTTTGCAAGCGAATCTTTTCTTCAAAGAACTTGCGTTCCATCCGAGAAATGGTTTCTTTGTGCTGACGTTCGGTGTCGGCGAGCTCCTGCTTCAAGTAGTCCAGCTCCTTAAGCAGGTCCTGCCGCTTTTTCTGTGGGAAAATTTAAGCAAGAACGGAGGATCTGAAAAATACCAACCCGGAAATCCTTGATAACCGCAAACTCGGACTGCATTATCTTAAAGGTGGCCTCCTTTTCGTTTATGGCAGAGTTCATCTCTTTTTCGGTTTTAGGAGAGAGATTCTTAGCAATGCAAAGAATTAGTCGGCATACCTTGAAGCTTTAGATCACACTCGTAAACAACTCGCTGCTGATCCACCTTGGATTGCTCCACTACCCTCTTCATCTCGTCCTGCAGCGCTTTGATTTGGCTATCCTTGCGCTCAGACTCTGCGTGCAGAGCGGCTATGACGTCTAACTTTGGATCACTCAGGCGTGAGCGAGTCGCGAAGATACAAATCCGCCCCTAAAATTTTACGATGTTACCGCGTCCTTCTCCTGTTGCGTGCACGCGTCCTGGAGAGACTCATTCGTTCCTATGAGAGATTCCATACGTTCCCGACAGTGCCGGAGCGATCGGTTTGTTGCGTCTAACCTGAGTCGTGTGGTAGAATCGAATCTCAGTCATGACCTTCGCTGACGACGTCCACTCACGTCTGCTCGAGAGCGTATTGCGCGACAGGCACCGTCTCTCCCCGCGCGTTCACGATCGTGTCCCCATGTCGGTCATGATGCTTCTTTCCCTTCTTCTTCTTGTCCTTCTTGCCCTTCTTTTTCTCTGTCATGGCACCCACTTCTTCTCTGTATTGCTGACGGCGCTGTGGATTTGTCAGGTCGACGAGCTTCTGTAGTCAACCAATCAAATTGCACTGAAACGGATTTCAGACAAAAGCGTCTGGCTGCACTCTGCGCATGGCTCTGCGGTGGCAACTGCCGAGGGTGGTAAAAGAAGGTCTCGCACGGGGTTGGAAACCAGCCCCCCCCCCCCCTCCGAGGGCCAGGTGCGTCATCGTGCATCGTTGGTTGCATCTACTACTCAATTACCGCACCAGCGCTGTCTTTGCTCCAATCGTCGTCACCCACTTCCAGTGCTTTGGGATGCCCGACTGCCACCACTTCTCGATCCTCCGGGTTCCCGTGGCTACGATTAGGAGCGCTCTCCGCGCGAGTCGGCCGAGAACATCAGACTCGTCCCCGGCGAAAAGACGGAGAGAAGACGCGTAGAAGCCGCGTTGGTTGGGAGGTGTCGCTGTTCCACCGTTGGGGGCTGCAACAGTCGTCGGCGCTGGTTGTGGCGACGCGTAGGGTCGCCTTTTACGGCGCGCCGTGCTCAGAACACCATCACGGGAGTTCCGTTTCTTTACTGGTGAAGTACGACGTGGCGCAGCTGTTTACGATTTTGTACCTGATTTTTAAGTTTCGGCCATCTCATACGGAGATACACCCAAAGCGCAATCATTTATTAGTCCGTCTTTTTCAGAGGAGCAATAGCCGCAAGCCGCTCCACCAGAGGAGGGTGCGAATAATGCCACGCAGAATAGAGCTGTTCGAAAACATGAGGAGAGCGGAGAAGAACAAGAGTATGCAGCATGCCTGACCTTGTCTGGATTCAAATTTCCCCGATTCTTGGTGTTCAGCTTGATCAGTGCTGACACGAGAGTCGCTGTATGCCCTAACTTCTTTGCGAAAGCATCGGCCTCGAACTCGTGCTTTCGAGATAGAACGTTGCCGACGAAGGACATCAATGAGTCAGCGGGTTGGCTAAACAGGCATAGTCAGCAAAGCCTTGAAGTGAAAGAGTCTTATCCCATTCACTTACTACAAAAAGCTAAAAAGGATCAGTCCGACAATGATAGGGGTGTCGCTAAATCCGAATGCTTCATAAAGCGGCTTGGATTTTATAAACTGTCAAATGGACGACAATCTTTGAGTTGCGTTGAGGCATTCATTCAACCTTACGTGACTGAACAAGTAGAACATGACAAATATCTGGAATTGACTGACACCAAGCATCTTGTAAATGTGGCTCTTTTTCCAATGTCCCAGTTCGTGAGCTTCATCACGATCAGCCAACGGTGATTAAATCCCACAAGCAATGTTTACCCAGAACAGCGCAAATTTCTTCGTGGTTTGAATGCTCAAGAAGCGTATCGTAAAGGACTATCCGCTTTTGCTAAAAGAAACCGGCTTGTCATTCAGCATTGTACACAGCTCTGTGGTCAACAAACCTTGAAAAAGCCGAAAAAGTAGGCATTCGAGTGCGAGCTCCGTTTGCTTCCATCAATGACGAAGATTTTGGCGAGGGGAAAGTTGACCGACTTGGCTAACTTCTCAATCTTTTGTCGGAGCGCCCCCTCTTCCAAAGGTTTGAAAGTATTGAACAAGGGCTGAATCAACGTTGGATAGATAATGACCATCACGATCTGGAAAACGAGCCTTCACGCGAACGATGAGTACAGAGCCTTGTTTCTAAGTGCAGATAGGTCTGTTCGGGACTTACATGAATATCCAGACATAGTAGAAAAATTGGTCGCCGCCCCACTGAATGACAGATAGAAGACCTATTGAGAAGTTGTCAGTGGCGATCCAGTGAAGTTCTTAACGCTCCAAACCTGCAATGAGTGGCGAAAGTAGAACAACCGTCAGAAGGAGTTCCTTCAACAAGTCTGAAAGGAACAGCGCGATGGTTTGCTTGTTGAATCCATGCCTCTCTTCGATGACAAACGTGCTGTACAAGGAAAACGGAATTTGGAGGACTGTCATTCCCAAAACCATTATCAGAACGAATAACACAGATCGAAGAATCTGCAACAGTTTTTTGGGACGGCAGTTAGCAGGGCTAACAGGAACTGCTACCAACAGAGCTCACGTCGCGTTCCCCGAGCAGCCCAGCCTTCACCAGTAGGTCTCCTGAAATTGCCCAGAGTGATGGCAGCGCGTCCAGCACGATGAGGAGTGTGTTTTGGATCTGCGTAAACGCGGAGGTGACGAAGCCAAATAGAGCCTTGTCGACACCGTAGGCTTTGGCTTTCTGGTGGTCTTCGTCCGTCACTTCAGCCTTCAGAGATTTTGGCACGCCGAGGGTAGGGTCGCGCAGTAGGCGATACTGGCGGTAGGCTAGGTACTGCTCCCAGACGTAGATGGTCCACATGAACCCAAGGACGATTGGCTTGTAAGGGAGCCCCCCATCGAGGGTCACAAGGTGATCCATCATGCGTGACAAGTTCGTGGTAAAGCTGCGCCGCAGCTGCCTGAAAAATAAATCGAGGAAATGTCGGACACTCGAGCCATTTTCCGTGTGATGTAGTCCAAGCTGATTGTCACTTCTGTCACCATGGTCGTCCATACTCACATGAACCAATCGGGACTCCACCGTGGTACGAGCCCCCGATGCTGTTACGGTTGTGCAACTCTTTGCTTTAATATTCCATTTTCAATGCGCACCCCATCGCTACTCCCTCCCCAATCCAGCCCCTCGCCCAACTCGAAAGCTTGAAGTCTACTGCAAACGACTTGGCTGTCCCACGCAAAGGGATCCAGACTTTTTGCTATATTGCGGGAGAACAATGGAGGTGAAACCGATCCATGGGCAGAAGTGCTCGAACTAGAAACCCAAAATAAAACCAAAAACGTTTAAAACCACTTGCAACCAAGCGATGAAATCAATGCCCGTATCGCGCAAACAACAGAACCAATGTTCCATCCAAAAACCTGATGAGAGTGAAGGTCAGTGCGTGCTTCGAGCGATTTGGATTTCACAATCTTACTTCAAGTAGAAGTTGACACCGACAACGGCAACTGCATGGATGTTAGCGACATTGGAAACTCATTCCATTAACTCACAAAGAATAAATACGAGGACAGTAGGACCGACGCGGTCATCATACGGTCCCGGATCCCGCCTGCGAATCTTGTCTGCACGCCATTGGAACAAAATTAGGCTGTAGAGCTGCGGACCGACGAGAAACAAAATCATTAATGTGCGAATTGGCGATTGAGCCGATAGTACCATAAATAGCAAGGCAACACATGTGAATAGCACACCCGATATTTGACCAACTTGATCCCCGAAGTTTAGAAGCCCAAGGGCTAGACCACCAAGCACAATGCAGACTGACCCAGGGCAAAATGTGAGTAAAGCGAAAATTTTGCAACCAGTCACTTACAGTGAAGCCAGCTCAAAAATGTTCTCTCATTGGCAAAGAAGACTTTTGGTTCGACTCGAACTGGGAGCTGAATAGCTTTGGCAGGCAAGTGCGCAGAAGGAACACCAACAGCGGACGAAACAATTGGCCCGCTGGCACCAGGTGCTGGGGCACCAAACCCTTCATTCGGGCCGAGCACAGACGTCCGCTTCCAGGTCCATGTCGACCAGAAAGCACTGTAGTTCCATCTTTCGATGTTTGCTGACATCGCTGACGTTTCTTGGTGGCGCCCTGCACGGCGCTTGTTGAAGGGCAGTCCACCGAGAAGGGAAGTTCGCTCGTCAGGAGCGGAGGTTGCCGGTGTACCAACTGAGGAAGAGGGCGATGGAACAGCAACTGGTTGTCCAATATTCAAGGGAGATGGCCGCGGGGATATTGAGTTTGGGTCGATGATAACTGCAGTCAGTTCGTCCGGCGAGTTCCTGCTTTGGCCTGTGTTCGATGTTTCCGGCACCTTCGCCTTGCCAGGCGCCTTGGTAGATTGGTTCGTGACTGCCATCGCCGCGATCATTGGAACATCTTTTGATACGTTCGTCAACCAAAATGGAAGGAGCGACACTCTAGACTCTAGCAGAACCGCTACTCCGTGTACAAATTTGGAGAAAGATTTCACTTCAACTACCTGGAAAAAACCCGTGAGATACAGCAACTACAACAAGGAAAATTACGGACCAAATTGCTTTCAACGAGTTCCTGAACCCAATCCGGGGTTGTTG
Organism: Zopfochytrium polystomum; assembly: GCA_025765615.1. Taxonomy (NCBI): domain Eukaryota; kingdom Fungi; phylum Chytridiomycota; class Chytridiomycetes; order Chytridiales; family Chytridiaceae; genus Zopfochytrium; species Zopfochytrium polystomum. Next base: position 310,395 of record JAIVFJ010000026.1, read on the forward strand.
CTCCCTCTAAGGTCTCAATTTTAACCTCTAGGACTGCATAGGGGAAGTTCTCGAAATCGCCACTTGGGAGATAATCAAAGGGCCAGGAAACGCCGCAATCGGGCCGGCGCCAATTTTCCCCGCTTCGAGTGCGACCAGCGTTATCCTCTCGAATAAAAGTGAGATCTGTGTCAAGCGAGATTCGGACACGAGAGTCCCCTGGAAGCTGGAAAGCTGTGCGGTTGTAAAACGTCCGAATCACTGGACGCAATTTCCTATCTCTTCCAGCGTTCTGAATAAGTGTAGCAAGCCTAGATACGTCTTCCACATCATTATCGCTAATTTCCCCTTCGTCTCGAAGATGGGCCACAAGTCTTTCTGGTTTGTACTCCCCACGGAGGAACTGATTGACAAACTTCTCTTGAATCGCGAAACGCGACTTTTCGGATGTGATTGTTGAGTCGGGGTTATGGTGGACCTTTCGCTCAACAAAAATGGTGCTTTGGTCCATGTTTCCGTACCACCGCAGTCGAATGGACTGGAAAACGTGCTTAGTCGAACCGAACCAATCGAACTCTCCTACCTCAGCTCCCTCTTGCTTTTCCAAGCGACCTGCATACAACTGGAATTGCTCATCATCCAAGTAGATGGAGGAGATAGCAGGATTATGGCTTCCGGTTTTATTGTTAACAACCATCGCCGGGAGCTTCTTCAAAATGATGGCTCGGACTTTATCAACATTGTCTACAGCAAGTCTGAGCTAAAACGCTTTGCTAGCCAGGCGTTCCTCACCGTACTCAATCCAATATTTCGCGGTATGCCGAACAAACTTCGACTTTGGAGGAGGCGACACTCCGATGGACGAGGCCATTTCATCAGACGCTCCCGTCCTAACTGTTTGAAATATACGCGAGAGCCTCACAACCAAGTCCTCGACTGATTCCTTGAAAAATGGCCTTGAGTTCAGGCGGACGAGGAACATTGGTTTCAATTGAAAGGACGTTCGCTTGTCGTGCTTCTTGAGAATCTGTGTGTGAAGGAACGATTACTCCCAATCGAGAGCCCACACAAAGACATCCTTACCTTCATGAATCCTGTGTAGTTGATCCGCGTGAACTTCGAGAGCTCGCTCGTTTCATTCAAGACTTTATTGACGTCTTGTTTCAGAGTAGCCAATCGCACGTACTCTGGGGCTACATTGTCGGGGATCGCTGAGAAAACTGGAGATCCAATGACACCGCCCATGTGAGGGTGGGACTTCACGAGCTTTGCGATCTCCCTCTCGCAGTGGGCGACGCGTCTGGACAGCTCATCGCCCTTGATCTGCCGGAACGATGCAACCTGAACGATCCCATGAACAAGCAGGTCCGGTCGAACGGATGACAATATGGGTACCTTTTCCAATTCCCGCTCCAGCATCTCAACGAACGACGCTTCGTCTTGATCTGAAAAGCCCCCCGTCGAAGAAGTTCGGTCTTTAAGTAGTCGCTTCAGGCCATCGTAATCCCTGAATGAGCAGGCAGGGGGCCGATCGTGAGAAGGAAGCCCAATTCCTTTCTGTGCCCCTCTTTTCACATGTGGGTGCAGGTGCCCCCCATTTCCCCCAATAGAAGACGGGCAGTTACAACTCACAGGTAGTAAAACTGCCACGGCTGATAGATCTGCTCGCGCAAGCGGGCGGCGAACTTCATTGTGAGGAGGCAGTGTGAAGAGGGGAGCAAAAGCCCTGGCAGATCGAAAAGGAGACCGCCTTGGTAGCGCCTCTGGCAGATCTGGATCTCTTTCTTTTTGTCTCCCTTCTTTCTTTCTTTCTTTCGAATTTTTGCTTTCCGTTTTCTCAGAATCCAGCCAACCATTCCGCCAGACCAAGTGCACGCGCCGCCCTCCCCAACACGCATCCTCACAATGACGGCCCTGAAGCAGAAGCCACAACCGCCAGCTCGCAGACTGTTCCTCACAGTCGCGACTTCCGAGGAAATTTCCGCGCCCAAAACAACCCCGGCCTCGCGAACTATGACACTTTCCCGCACGCTGAAGGAGCCTTTGGCGGGAAGAAAACGACGTGAGGTGGATGGGAACAAGTAGAGGCAAGATCGTGTTATGCTACGCGGCCCCCACACCGCAATTCCGCGGCAGCTCAGTGTTGTCATCGCCCTGTCCCGGTCTTCTCACTCTGCAGCTTTCGAGAATGGGTTCACCTTGCACCGTGAGCCGACTGTGTGTTGTTCTTGCGCTCATCCTCTCTTTATTTTGGTGCTGATTTTTGTTGTGGCGCCGTCGACACGCAAGCAACATCAATCCACACTTGCCAGCCTTCGAAATATCTCCTTTCGGCGCAGGTCGATCACCTGCGACCGTTGGCTGCACGCCGCGTTCAGTTTCATCATTTGAAGGTTCTGGTCGTCCTTCAGTGATAAAATGTTAATTCTATATTCATCAAACGGAAGTCAGCATACGATTTTCCCCAGATCGCTCATTTTCGATTGAGCAAGCCATTCCACCGCTAGTAACTTTGATGCGCCTGTCGAGACAGCAGTTTGGCACATCGGTAAAATCGCTCTCATGTCACTGAACACGATGTAAGATACTTCTTCACTGACATGACTTTACTTCACCTGTGGTGGCGAGCGTCCAGAGAAATCGTTTCATCTGAGACTTTTGGTTGCTTCAATACATCTGCAAGAACTCGTTTGCCGATGAGGAGTCTCCTTATATGATTCAACCACTCGCTTTGCGTCTCAACCAGACTTGCATCAAGCTTGCGGATGCATTTTAGTGCAAGTCAAACTGATTTTGGCCTACATTGATCTGAGGTCCATCATCATTCTCAAGCAGCGATCTTTCCTGCTCGTGAATCAGTGTCTGTGTGGCGAGAGCATCCTTCAGTAGGTTGAGGACATCTTTGGAACGTAAGTTGCTGTGTGGCATTGTGGCACGGGCTGGTTCGGACATCCTTGGTTCCAAAAGAAAAAAAAAAGAAAAAAAAGACGTGTCTTCTGGCCCAGCATGGACGTTCCCTCTTGTCCCGACCAACCTATCCCAGCGATGCGCTACTGGGCAAACTCCCTCCTGATCAAGACTCAGATTCGTACACACAACAATGATGGAGAAGATGCTACCAATGAAACGCATAGAATGGTGGATGATGTTTGCGCGAGCATCCGTCATCAACTCGCCGCTTGGCGGGACCAGCTCTCGAGTTCAGGAGAGGAAGCGACGGATGAAGAACTTTCGGCCCTGGACGCCCTTGGTGTCGCACTTTGGAACGAAGCTGTCGAACGTCAATCCTCCGCCAGACTCACACTTCCCAGCGATACGATAACGGCTTCCAATTCGCTGCAATCAGTCACTCCTCTCTGTATCGCTCAACTTCGTGACGTCGCATTCGACCTCCTGTTGGCGGGAACACCAAGTCCCTTTGATGAAAAATGTGAGCGTGCCACGTCATCAAGTTCATTCGTCCGCTCATACTACCCTCGCGTATCTTCGATAACTACAGGCAAAGTGAAACTCATGGATCTATCTGTGAAAGCAGGAAAAGCGTGGTACGAGGCGCGAGAGTTCGAAAAGGCCGAGGGCATGTACCAGAAGGCAATGTCTTTTACAGACGGAATCCTGGATCATGACACCGGAATTAAGCGACTGTACGGCCTCGTTAGCATTTATCAGGTAAAAGATTCGAGTGCTGAGGTTCGCGATTGAAATACCTTTTTAGGCACAGCTTGTTTGGGACTCCAGTCGCAGCGGCGTTTCATTTCATCTCGCAAACCGCATTGTGGACCCAAATTACGCCAGCTTCTTAACTTACAAGGATGTTAGTACTTGCTTCGTCCGACACAAAGTCAACAATAGACTGAACGCAGCTTTTCATGCAAAATAGATGGAAAACGTTTCCCACATCTGTATTGAGTGCTCTCAGTCCTGCGAGCACTCAGCTGATTCTATTCAATGGCTTAAAATTGCTTTGAGTTGTCTGGAAACTTGGGGTCTCAAAACCCCCTCTATTTCGCCCATTCAGGTTCTCCCGACCTTAAGCACTCATATATAGCCTCATTCTACCGTAGAACAAAGTGACACTGTTACTGGGAGAGGCTTTAGCAAAAGCAGGCAGAGTTGACGCAGCGCTTCCCATTATCGAACCCCTGCTCACGGTGTGGGTCGAATGGAAAGGGTGCATATTGTTAAATCACCGTGATTTACAGGCTTCTGAGCGACATGTGGCGCTAACTGCCTTCAAGTTGAAAATCGAATATATGGCGAAACTTGGATTTTCCGACGTCGGAGCACTTGAATCAGGTGCGGGCTCTCTCCGTCACGGAAAAATCTCACCAAAGAAAAGTGGTACAATCATTCTCCTCCAATATCTCCATGTCAAATGCTACACAGGAGGAGTTGGATATGTGAGCAACTTGAACTTTGAAACCGAAGCGCTGAACAACTGCCTCGTTCCGATAAGCTTTTTCGCGGCTCTATTTGCTATCTCCAATATCAGGTTTGGACCCAATTAGGACTCGCTCTATTAGTAATTCCCAAAAGTGTGAAGCTTGCACTGAGTGCAGCGAACAGTCTTGTACAACAAACGGCAAATTCTCGGAATTCGGCAAAAATCGTCGAAAGTGTCGCGATGACGAAAATCCAGCTTCTTGCATCGAAGGACGCCGCGAGTGTGGACAGCGACCGCTTAACAGAAGTGAAGAAGATTGTCGCAGAATGCATCGCAAAAGACTTTTCGTATGTTTGAAGGCAATTTCTCACTGGGCCACTGCTGACTCACCCCTCACACACTGTCTTTCCTCCTTTAATTCTCTCTCTTTATACATTTTTATATTTGTACGTTTGTTCACCCCTGCGTTGTGCAATATCCCAAAAAAAGGCATGATACAGCGCGACTCGTTCAAATCGCCGTTTGGCGAGCTGGAGAGCGTGCATTTCAGGAACGAAGGTTCGACTTCTCTGTGTGAAAGATATTTCATACCACGCACTTTCAGATTTAAAGAATCCTTGGATTGGTTTCAAATCGGAATTCAGTTGTTTACAGGCAAGAAAGAAGATACAAGAAACGTCTCGATACTGCGAAGGAAGCAGGCACTTGCGAGTAAGTTTAAAGAAAGTCTGTGCCCTAAATCCTCTAATTCTTGCAGACATTGAGCTGGGTTTGTGGGAGAAAGCAGAGCAAGCTTGTGACAGTAAGTTCACATTTGTTCACATTACTTGAAACACCATTCTGCTAGGGGTTGACGAGGACGAGCCTCTTTCCGCATCTACCGCCTACCTTCGCTTTATAATTGCACTCAATAAGGACGACCAGGATGCAGCGATCAAACACCTCGCTGCAATAGGAGGAAGCTCTGAGGCTGAATCGACCCGCAGTTTAGCTCTCAGTCTGCTTCTTAGTGCGGCTGACCGAGCCTTCAAGATGGGCAAAAAGAAAGTTTTGATGGGGGTTTTCAAGAAAATCGTGGCAAGCACGTCCGACCTGTTTTCGGAAAACGTCGCTTTTTGGAGACGTGCTCTTCTCATCATCATTCGGTAGCTCAATCCCCGTTAGCCTTGTAAAACCTACTAGACTTCACGTTGTTAGATGCATTCTGAAGTTGTCGAAGTCAAACAACCCATCATCCAGTTTAAGGTTTGTGCATACGCCACTTAGCGTCAACTAACAAGCGATTAAAGCGAGAAAGAAACTCTCCAGTACATCAAAACTGGTAAGTAACTTATTCAATCCTCGGCTGCTCACGTTAAGAAAGGTTGCAAACTTCTTCAATCTTGGAGTACGGATTTAACTGAGCGCAATGACGATTTTGAAGCAGAAGCGACCTGGTTTCACCGAACTGTTTGGAACATGGCCCTTGAAAAAGCTTCAACAGCTGCAAACCTTGCAAGTTCGCTTTTCGGTCTTTGTCATGAGATTTTAAAGCTGCTTGAAGCCAATGCTCCAAACTTGACTAGTAGAAAGATCTGGTTTGTCGGGATGTTCTCACTTCGTTCGCTCACAGGAAAATTGTCGCAGCCTTTTTCTGCAAGCAGCCGGAGAGATTGAGCTGGCTCGATCTGGTGTGGATTGCCTCCAGCATCTTGATGTCGCAACCACAGCAATTAAAGGTGAAATTTTGAAAAAGAATGCCGTCATAACATTGCAAGCAGATTTGAAAAAGGTAAACCTGGCTGCAGTACGGATACTGCTCATTACCTCGAAAAGGCTATTGAAGATTTGAAACCACTCGATACTGGCACAAATGAAAAGGATCTTATCGCGTTGCAAATGATTGGATTTGAGTACGAGGCAATTTTGCTGCGTCATCAAGCAGACCCAGATTCTGATAGCTACGTTGTCGCTGAGAGCACAAAGCAGATATTGGACGTACGTTATTGTCCACAACGCAAGCTTGCAAATCCAGCATAACAGCTTGAGCTTCTCAGTCAGCTGTATTGATGGATGCGCCAATCCAAGTATTTCAGCGATTGGCGGATCTGTCCATGAGGCTCCAGTCCCCCAGCTCTGTTGTTTTTATGACTGTCCGCGCAGCTCTCGAGGCCGAGCTTAGAGCCAATCGGCAATTAGACTTGAAGCATTTCAGCCATTGGTGACAGCAATTTTGATCGCACTGCGCAGTCTGACTCTATCTTCAGGTTTCGCGTGCTTGTAAGGTCGTCTCAGGTTAGTACGAAAAACATAAGTTTGTTCCAGCAAGCGATTGGAGTCATAAAAGCAAATGGCGTTCCGGTAAGGAGTGATTTTTCAAAGTTGACTGCATTGCACTGATTACTTAGACAACATACCCACCTGAGGAGATTCAGTGGTAATAATGTGTTCTGCAGAACATTATTAATTCTAACTGGAGACCAAACTATCAGGTTAATGATAACTGCTTGGTGCGGCATTCTTGATTCTTTCCCTGCATTATTGACAAAATGCCAATCACTAAAAAGGAATTGCGGCTGCGAGGTTGGCTCGCTGATATTGTTTGTGGATGACTTCTGACCAATATAAAGTATTTTAGGTACTAAGGATGCACCGCATTCCATTCAAGGCTCTTTTGTGAAATAACTCACAAAGTCCAATAGCTGTAATGACAGAGAAAATGCAAAACTTTGGTGCGAAACCTCCCTGGAATTTGCAGAGTTTCTCCCTCCACACTCCGCAGTGGTGAAGGAGGTCTGGACAAAATTGATGAGATCGTGTAATGATCGTCTTTGCAGATGCGCGACAACTTCGAGCATATGTCTCAGGCTTCTGGATTTTAACTGCATATTCTTTCGCAGCGACTCGCACAGAGTTCCGTAGAGCAATCTGGCACGGGTATCGCAGGAAAACAGAAACAAATAAAGAATAAATCTTCTCAGCGGGGGGCGACCAACCGGCCAGACTCGGCAGCGTAAAATGCGACACGCGCGGTCCCAAGGGCAAGCGCGTTGAATGATGGGCAACGCAACTGTTTCTTCGGAATACTGGGCGATGACGGTAATGGCGCGAGCAAGGGGCGCGACTTCGAGTGGAACGAATGTGCGTAGGACCTAATTCGGAGTCAGTCCTTAAGGACAGAAGGAAGGAAGCAGATAGTAGTAGCATGTGTAAAAATTTCTTGTCCAACGATCCATTTCACTCTTCTTTGCTTCATATTGCTCAGGTTTGCCTCCAATTCTCTCAAACTGCACCACGACCACACAGCATGCGAACCACGTTAGTTACGAAATGACAAATCAAGAAATAACTGCTTTCTTCTGTTAGTTCGTGAGGCGTTTCTTCATCAATGCTACAATTTTGGCCCATCGCTCGCGAAGGAAGCGAACAATGGATGGCAGTCCGCGGCGTCGGCCCACCAGATAGCTTGCCGTCAGCCCGAAGGTGGGTGGTGGTAATGTTGTCGGTATTGGCGTTTGCGCCCGGTTGCTTGCGCGGCTGCCGCGCCGGGCGCGCCGGGCACGCCGGCGGCTGGTGCTGCTGTGCCTCGGCGGCGGGCGTGACTGCCGCAGGCCCGTGGAGGGTCGGAAGCGCGGGGCCGGCGACAGTGTGCGGCAGTGGGAGAAGCAGGGCGAAAACGTCCGAGGCGAGGAACTCGCGTTCCATGAAGTTGGGGGGTTGGAGGGTTTGTGCGGCTCAATGCCAGCCTCCTCTATCTCCATAACCTTCTCGTCTTGCACCCGCGCAACAACTCCAACACGTTAGCGTGCGGCAACGGGATGCCCGTGCCCTAGCCAGTGCGCAGCAGGACGAGCTCGGCGAGGAGCGTTGGGAAGAAGAAAGTGAAGGACAAACTGGGCTCCTGGACGGCGTGCCGTCGTTGTCTTGGTCCTTCATCCCGGCTCTTCCGTTCGGCCGCGCTGCTTCGGCTCTGTCTCTCTTTCTTGTCTCATCGCTTCCTCAAGGGTGTCCGTCCCTTGGGAAACTCTGACAAGTGTGGTGAGTGGTGGTGCCCTGCCCCAATCACACCCATCCCACACCCCCGGCGCAGTCCTTCCTGTCCCCCCGCCCATCCAATCTGCCGCACGACTTCGTGGGCGTCGAGAGCGCGAAACCATTAGTCTGGATTGCTGCAGTTACCGCAGGCTTCGACCGGTGCCCATTCGGCGGCAAGTTGGCCGCTGCCGACAGGATCACCCACGGTGCAGCCAACCGTCACGACGGTCACCCACAACAGCGATCGCCCTATCGTTGCGGCAGCCTCGCTGCCGTCATCGCAAACGCTACGATCGCCACGATTACAACCTGCCTGCAGCCGCGGCGCAGCCTGCGACCTAGCCGCCAAACGCCATCTCCACCGACCTTGGCCCACCGCGACTGCGGCAAAACCGGTCCATGTCAACACCGTGACAAAGCTTCCGACGTCGCTGGGGTTTGACACCGCGAAAAAGAAAAACTCACTTCTTTCGCTCATTTCCTCCCTATCTCTCTCTCTCTCTCTCTCTCTCTCTCTCTCTCTATCGCCGCTCCAAAAATTATTTGCGAGATCTTTTAACTTCATATTTCTCTTGTTTTCTGAAGGTATTCCGCCTTTTTGGACAAATTTCCTCTCGTCAGTCAAAGTTGTGCGCCTTTCTATTCAGAACTCAAGGAGTCCGCCCTTCGAAGAACCGAAATAGAGAGGACCTACCAACATGGGCGGTGCTGGTCCGTAACTTTCTGTTTTTAGAATGCTTGCTCTATGTGATCTCACGCATTCTGGTCTGGCAAATCAGAGGATAATCTCCGCACGCAGCAGTATCAATATACCGCCAATTCCAACCTTGTCCTGCAGGTCGAGAGGTCCAGCCTTCCTCGACGCGATCAGGAGCCTTCTGGAGAACCAGAAACACTCTATGGCCGATTGAATCCAAAATCTTTTGGCGATCGAGCCCAGCGAACAGGACGTGAGCAGAAAGAAAAGGCAGACAAGAAGCGGAGGGAAAAGGAGGAGAAGCTGCGGGCATCTGGTGCTGAACGACAGGAGAGGAAACGCGCACGTGCATATCATGACGCAGGGTGAGTCACTAGTTCATTCCTTGGGTTCTTTCCAGTGGGTAGTCGCTATCAGTGAAAGCAATGGTCACATTGCTGATAGGGTGCTGAGCGCGCTCTCTTTTCCTTGTGACAAGTAATATCCAAAGCTGACAAAAGATTTCTCAGGCTTGGTTTCTCAAACATTCTTGCAGCAACAGAGGAATTTGAAGGCGAAACTTACAGACCACGTACGCGCGAAACAAGACAAGCCTATGAACTCCTTCTTTCATTTGTGAGCACTTTCATACCTGTTGCGCCGCAGGAAGTTCTCAAAGGAGCGGCTGTTGACATCTTGGAGACATTGAAAGATGATTCAAAGAAGGACTTTGATCGACATCGAGAGGTTGAAGAAATTCTTGGAGCCAAAGTCCCGTCAGACAAGTTTGCGCAGTTGGTCAATCTTGGAAAAAAGATTACAGATTGGGGTGCAGGAGCTGTTGGCGAAGGTGCAAAGATTGACGATGGACGTACAGGTGGTGCAGATGGCATTGACGAAGAAGTCGGTGTTGCTGTTGTGTTTGACGAGGATGAAGATGAAGAAGGCAGTGGGGACGAGTATGAAATCAGGGACAACGAAGACGAGGATGGTGATGACTTACAGGAGGAGGATGCAGATCTGCCTGGAGATTCTGGAACTGGAGGAGATGACTCTGCAATGGATATCGATGATTTTGCTTCTGTGACGCGTGTAGGAAAAGGCGGACCAACCAGTCAATTGTCTTCAGCAACGCAAACTGGCGGCCCTTTGGGCAAAACCACTGGAGCAGCATCCATGCTCGTTGATCCGCACGATGTTGACGCCTTCTGGCTTCAGCGCCAAGTTGCTGCTGCCTATTCTGACCCCCATGTTGCTCAGTCTAAAACTGCTGAGTGCTTGGAGTTGCTTTACTCATCAAGAGATGTGCGCGATTGCGAGAACGAGCTCATGTCCTTGTTTGACTATCAGCATTACGATGTAGTACGACTGCTCACAAGAAACAGGGATGTTGTGGTATGGTGCACTCGATTGGCTAAGGCCTCAACTCCTGATGAACGTCACACAGTGGAAGAGGAAATGCGAGACCGTGGGGTCGACCATATTCTAACTCGTCTAAGCCTTGCTCCTACTCGAAAAATTGAAGGAGGGAGTCGCCGTGGTGTCGTTGAAGGAGCTATGGAACTGAGTGATGGAAAGCCTGAGGCAAAATCGCTGCAGTCACAGGAAGAGCCAGTGCCGACAAAGTATGTGCCCAGCAAGGCGATTGATCTTGAGAGCCTATCATTTGAACAAGGGGGCCACCTTATGTCGAATAAAAAGTGCACGCTGCCGGAAGGATCTTTCAAACGCACCAAGAAAGGCTATGATGAATACCATGTACCAGCACCAAAGCAATCGCCACTTGCTCCAACGGAAAAGATTATTGAGATTTCTGCAATGCCCAAATGGACTCAAAAGGCTTTCCCCAAAGCTGACAAACTGAATCGAGTCCAAAGCAAAGTTTATCCTGTTGCTTTTAAAGAGGATGTCAATATGCTGCTATGTGCACCCACTGGGGCTGGAAAGGTAAAGTGTTTATAAGTCCTGTTCTATCATCAATTTGGCTTACAACTTTTGTATATGCAGACAAACTGTGCCATGTTGACAATTCTTCGTGAGATTGGCAAGCACAGAAATGACGAGACAGGTGAAATAGACCTGGAAGCGTTCAAAATAGTCTATGTCGCTCCAATGAAGGCTCTGGTAACTGAGATGGTCGGTAACTTCGGTGGTCGACTTGCACCATTTGGAGTCAAAGTAGCAGAACTGTCTGGAGACCGACAACTTACAAAAGCCCAGATTGCTGAAACCCAAATAATTGTCACAACTCCAGAAAAGTGGGATATTATAACTAGGAAGGCAACAGACCGTTCTTACACAAGTCTGGTCCGACTTATTATTATTGATGAAATTCACCTTTTGCATGATGAGCGTGGCCCTGTTCTGGAAAGCATTGTGAGCAGAACCATTCGGACAATGGAGCAAACACAAGACCCTGTGCGCATTGTTGCGTTATCTGCTACGCTGCCCAATTTTGTTGATGTGGCGACATTCCTTCGCGTGGACCCCAATCATGGTCTCTTCTTCTTCGACAATAGTTATAGGCCATGCCCTCTCAAGCAGCAGTATATTGGTATTACTGAGAAAAAAGCTGTTAAGCGATTTCAACTGATGGATGAGCTTACCTATGAACGATGTATGGAGGAGGTTGGCAAAAACCAAGTGCTGGTCTTTTGCCACTCGAGAAAAGATACAGCAAAGACTGGTCGAGCAATCCGTGATATGGCAATGGAAAAGGACACCATTGGACAGATCATCAAGCAGGATGCATTATCACGGGAGATTCTTCAGACTGAGTCCGCGGCTTCAAAGAACACAGACTTGCAAGATCTACTTCCCTATGGGATTGCAGTTCACCATGCTGGAATGACCCGTGCAGATCGTGACTCCGTCGAAGCATTGTTTGAAGCAGGACATGTTCAAATTCTTGTTTCAACTGCTACGCTAGCTTGGGGTGTGAACCTTCCTGCCCACACTGTGATTATCAAAGGAACGCAGGTGTATAGCCCTGAGAAGGGTAGGTGGACTGAGCTCAGCCCACAGGATGTTCTTCAAATGCTTGGACGTGCGGGTCGTCCCCAGTATGATACTTTTGGTGAAGGAGTTATTATTACAACTAATGCAGAAGTCCAATACTATCTCTCTCTGTTGAACCAGCAGCTTCCGATAGAATCTCAATTTATTTCTAAGCTAGCAGACAATTTGAATGCAGAAATTGTCCTTGGAACTATTCGAAGCAGAGAGGAGGCTGTTCAATGGCTAGGTTACAGTTACCTATATGTCCGTATGCTCCGGAATCCGTCTTTGTATGGAATTACACCTGACGAAGCAGCTGAAGATCGATTTTTGGAGCAAAAACGAACAGACTTGATTCACAGTGCTGCGACCATTCTGGACAAGAGCAACTTGATCAAGTACGACAAGAAGACAGGGAAATTTCAAGTAACAGAGCTTGGTCGGATAGCTTCACACTACTATATTAGTCACACCTCAATGGCAAAGTTCAACCAGCACTTGAAGCCTGCCATGGGTCTCATTGACCTCTTCAGAGTTTTTGCCTTGTCTGATGAATTCAAATTCATTCCGGTCCGTGAAGAGGAGAAACTGGAATTAGCAAAAATATTGGAACGAGTTCCCATACCTGTTAAGGAGTCCATTGAGGAGCCGACAGCAAAAGTGAATGTTTTGCTGCAAGCATACATTTCGCAACTTAAGTTGGAAGGGTTTGCACTAATGGCAGACATGGTCTATGTTACGCAGAGTGCTGGTCGAATTTTGCGAGCCATATTTGAGATTTGCTTGAAGCGTGGCTGGGCGCAGTTATCTCGAAAAGCTTTGGACCTGTGCAAAATGGTGGACAAGCGAATGTGGCTGTCAATGAATCCACTTCGGCAATTCAGAGGAGTTCCCCCCGAGCTTATCAGCAAACTGGAGAGGAAGGACTTCCCCTGGCACCGCTACTATGATTTGAACCCACAGGAACTGGGTGAACTTGCTAGCAACCCTGGGTCTGGTCGCCAAATTCACAAGCTGGTGCATCAATTTCCAAAGCTTGAGCTCCAAGTCCAAGTGCAACCCATCACTAGGTCTCTTCTTCGCATTGAAATCACTATCACTCCAGATTTTGTGTATGATGAAAATGTCCTTGGCCCGGCAGAAGCCTTTTGGATTCTGGTGGAAGATGTAGACTCAGAGATCATTTTGATGCATGACTCGTTCATTTTGAAGAAAAAGTATGCAGAAGATGAACATGTCGTCAGCTTGACTGTGCCGTTATTCGAACCACTTCCACCAAACTACTTTGTTAGTGTTGTGAGTGACCGGTGGCTCCATTCCGAAACTCGTATTCCCATCTCCTTCAAACATCTTCTTCTGCCCGAAAAATACCCACCACACACAGAACTCTTGGATCTTCAGCCACTTCCTGTTACTGCTCTTCGAAACAAGGAGCATGAAGGAATTTACTCAGATTTACGGCACTTCAATCCGATTCAAACCCAAGTTTTCAACACTTTGTACACCACAGACGACAACATTTTTGTTGGAGCACCAACTGGAAGTGGAAAGGTTCGCAATGTCTCCATAGAGTTCCAATCTTCTGACTTTTTTTTTTTTCAAGACTGTGTGCGCAGAGTTTGCGTTACTTCGGCTCTGGACGCTCCATCCCAAAGCGCGATGTGTCTACATTGCTCCATTTGACGAAGTTATTGAGCTTAAATTAGCAGAATGGAAGAAGAAGTTTGGGAAACTTCTTGGTGGCAAAAATATCGTTGCACTGACTGGAGAGACCGCTGCGGACCTCAAGTTGCTTGAACTTGGAGATGTTGTCTTTGCAACTCCGTCTGTGTGGGATATGTTGTCTCGGCGATGGAAGCAGAGGAAGAATGTGCAGACTGTCGGTCTATTCATTGTTGATGAAGTGCATTTAATCGGAGGAGAGATCGGCCCCACAATTGAAGTAATCACGTCAAGGATGCGGTTTATCGCTGTTCAGACTGAAAACAAGATTCGAATTGTGGCTTTGGGCACATCGCTAGCAAACGCACGCGATCTTGGAGAGTGGATTGGCGCTAATTCTCACTCTATTTACAATTTCCATCCGAATGTTCGTCCAGTTCCCTTGGAAATTCACATTCAGGGCTACAACATTCCCCATTTCGCCTCTCTGATGATTGCAATGACCAAGCCAGCTTACGTTGCTATTACCCAACTTGGGGCAGCTGCAGGCGCGGTGAGCACCAAACCGGCAATTGTGTTTGTTCCAAGTCGCAAACAGTGCCGCCTGACAGCTGCCGAGCTCCTTACCTATTGCGCTGCTGATGGCGTGCCAAAAAGATTCTTGCATTGTGATGAAGAAGTGTTGAAGCCTCACCTGACGGCCATCCAGGATAAAAGGCTGGCAGAAACACTGGAGTACGGAGTTGCATTCTACAGTGAGGCTCTTTCTTCCTCTGACAAAAAAGTAGTTGAGCGCCTGTTCACCACTGGAGCTATTCAAGTAGTTGTCGCCAGTCGTGAGTCATGCTGGGGAATTCCACTGAAGGCACACCTTGTTGTAATCATGGGCACACAACACTACGTGGGGAAAGAACATCGGTATGTTGACTATGTGATCACAGATGTTTTGCAGATGATGGGCCGTGCTTCTCGCCAATTGCCTGGTGAGACTGGCCGTTGTGTCTTGATGTGCCCCTCTGTGAAAAAGGACTTCTACAAGAAATTCCTTTATGAGGCTCTGCCAGTGGAATCGCACTTGGATCACTTTTTGCACGATCACTTCAATGCCGAAATTGGAACTCAAACCATTGAAAACAAGCAAGATGCAGTGGACTATCTGACCTGGACTTTCCTCTATCGTCGCATGGCGTTGAACCCAAACTACTACAATCTTCAAGGAATTACTAATCGGCATCTATCTGATCACTTGTCTGACCTTGTGGAGACCACACTCGAAGATCTGGCGCAGAGCAGATGTATTCTGATTGAAGGCGATGATGTTTCTCCATTGAACTTGGGAATGATTGCAGCCTTCTATTACATCAGCTACCTCACGATTGAGACTTTCGCAATGTCACTTGGGGAAAAGACTCGACTGAAGGGCCTTCTTCAAATTGTTGCTGCAGCTGCTGAGTATGACGACATTCCAATTCGGCATCATGAGGAAACACTTCTCCGACGTTTGCATGATCGCTCAACCATTAAAGTCGACTTGGGGCCAAATAACAAACTTCTCACTGATCCCCACATCAAAGCCAATCTGCTTGTGCAATCTCACTTCTCCCGTCTGCAGCTTCCTCCTGATCTTGAGTCAGACCAGAAAAGCGTGCTGACCAAGATCCTCCGATTGATTCAAGCATCAGTTGATGTGATTTCAACCAGTGGATGGCTTTCGCCTGCTTTGGCAGCGATGGAACTTTCGCAGATGTGTGTCCAGGCAGTTTGGGAGAGAGATTCAGTACTCCGGCAGGTTCCTCATGTCACGCCAGCTGCTATTGCACGTCTGAAAGAAAAAGGAGTGACAACAGTACTTGAGCTTCTGGAAATGGAAGATGAAGATCGTGAGGAAGCACTGCAGATTGATCGGCGCGCTATGGCTGAAGTCGCTGCGTACGTTAATCGATACCCCAGTGTTGAGGTAACATACGATATTGGATCCGAAGACAGCCCTGTCAAGAAGGGAGAGTCGGTCAATGTCGTGGTTCAATTGGAACGCGCTGAGGATGAAGATGAGGATGAGGGAGCTGCTCCCAAAAAGCAGGCTGACGTTGGACCAGTCATTGCTCCTTTCTTCCCAGCGAGGAAGGATGAAGGCTGGTGGGTTGTTATTGGGGACAAGGCAGCAAACAGCCTTCTTGCTATCAAGCGTACGACACTCCAGCAGAGGGCAGTTGTCAAACTCGACTTTGCCGCACCGGGTCCCCACATCGGGGAGGCAGGCAAAGTAGACCTGAAAATTTATTTGGTTTGCGACTCATATCTTGGTGTGGACCAAGAGTACGATTTCACCATTGAGGTTGAGGCTGGCGATAGCGATGATGAGGAGGAGGAAGATGGCAATGCAATGGAGCAGTGACAGAAGTTCATTTGTCGCCTTGAAACCATCGTGTGGTAATGTGTTTGGTTTTGATTTTCAAGGACAAAAGCAACAAAGGAATTGTGTGATGCATTTTGGAAAAGATTCATGCCATTTTCATCATTGTATTTGCTGTGAAGCGTGATGTGGGAGTGAATGAAAAAATCATCAATATCAGTTGGGCCATACAATATCTTCATGCCGCACATTGAGATCAAATGAATTCTGCTCGGTCATGCATATGGATGCGACTCAAACTGATTACTTAGGATTCAAATCGAAGCCACGAACCGGTATTTAGCCAAAAACTGGACCGGATTGGCCTTTGATGATCCTGACCATTGGGACTACCAAAACCAGAGTTGAAGGAGAAAAATTTATAAACCAGAGTAAATTTGTTGAGGCTGTTTCTTGACCTTTACTTTTTGATTTTCTCCACCAACACCTTTTTTTTTTTTTTTTTTTTTTTTTTTTTTTTTTTGATACTCACTGATGTTTCCTGTTTTTAAGGGAATACAACAAGCAAAAACAGCACAAATGCAGACCCAGCACTGTGCCTGGGTCTAACCAAAGTTTTTCTCAAGTATATTTTCTTTTTTATACAGCAATAGGCTTGCTTTTGCTTTGCAAAACTTTTCCCAAGAATATCATTCAAGTCAAGACACTGATACTGTAAAACTCTACTAGGCACTGGTTGCTGATGTGCTGGCTTCATCTGACGACTCCATCGTGATAACTAAGATAAGAAAAAAAATCCAAAAAAATTCAAAGGATATGTGAAGTAATGTGAAGTAATGTGAAGTAATGTGAAGTAATGTAAAGTAAAGAAGTGAAGTAGTTAAGTAGAGTAAGTGAACAAGATGTTCAATAAAGGTAACGTCCAACGACATTATGTGAGTGAATATGTTAGTTGGTGTGTTGGGAATGGGCGTTCAAAATATGAACATAATTAATGTGGAAGTCTGTTAAACGTAAAACAATAAGGAGATTTGAAAAGAAATGAGGGAGAAGATTTTTTTTTGATATGGTATGACATGATATGATATGATACGATATGTGTTAGGTATATTTCGAGCGTGTTGGGAATGGGCAGTTGACTTGTCGTTCCTTTATTCGTTTGCCCAGACAAGCCCATACTTCTTATACAGCATTTTCACCCTCTCACCAATGATACATTCATGTACCATTCTTCCTTCCTCTCCAATGCATCTTTCCATGCTGCGATAACCTCACCCACACCCGACAAGACCCTCCGAAACCCAAAGCCTGCTTCCTCCGATCGCGTTAAATACACGAACCTTGCACTCCTGCAGAACGTTGCCTGTACCCACACCTCTCTCAGACAACATGCCACCGCTTCCTCGTAAACAAGACCAGACGCTGGTGCCAGCATCTGTGTAACAAAGTCCAGCTCTGGCGATGCAATCTCTGGTTTATCTGGGACTGAGCTTGGATCGTGGATTTCTTCCGGCTGGCTCAAGTACGCAACTAGGAGAGATAGTAGAGAGCCTGTTATACTTGGAGATACTGTTGGGGATCCAACTACACTTTGGTGTAGCTGGCGAACCACTTTCATTACAAGGATCCCACTACGCAGATGATATTCCTGCTGGGCATGTTCAAGGGCTGCAATCAATAACCTTTCTACATTGCTAATAGAAGCAGATTTGGTGTTGATTAGGCCGGCCATCTGCTTCGCGGATGCTGTAGCCAATGTTTCGGTAAAAATTTCTGGGAATTCATAGCTTCTCTTCCAAAGCAAAGCCATGTCCGCAAACTTTATGGGGCTGAGATGGCATATCACTGATTCCAAAATGAGGACGCATTCTTTGAAGGAAGACGAGAATTCTGCAACCAGTATTCATGAGCTATAATGTTGTACAAAAATTGCACCAAAGGCTGTATTCGCGCCGAAAATCCATGCTGTGCAAGGGCAGCAATGACTGCAGGAAAGCCCAACTCATGGATGTCGCGATCCATACTAGTTTCAAGAGAATATTGTGGGAGAATGAGAAGGATAGCATCGAGGATCTCAATCAACTTGCTTTCGTTCATGTCAGGGGCCAAATGACTAATCAGTTTTCCAACGCCTTTTTGTTTGTTCAGTCGTGACACAAGGATAGGAATGCAATGCTCAAGCAAATTCTGACGATGAAGCTCCAACTTGTTTTGGCACAGACAGTCCAGCAACTCCAGCCCAACCATGTCAATCGCAAGCACAAAAGCTGTCCTGAACCGTTCACCCGACAACAAACTACAGAGTTTTGTCAAATTGACTTTACGCTCGAGCTTAACAGTGGAACGAATATAGGTGAGATGCAAATCCTTGCTACCACAGATTGGAAGAACTGCCAGTGGAAACGGGCTTGGTCGGCCTTCTTTGTGCTTAACGTCGATGTAAAAGTGAACAAGCTCCTCGACGTCTAATTGGAACTTGATCTTGGCCATGTCGTCATCTACGTTACGCGGCCCCAAAGCCCAGGGTCCATTCAGAGCAGTCAATAGTTCATACAGGCGGCCGTCCAATACGCTCACGCAGCTCTCCAATAATTTCCAGATCGCAGCTTTGAACTGCAAGTTTTCGATGGTCCTTCTAATATCTGCAAGTGCAGCAATGATCTTTGGAGCGTGTTCCAAATTTACTACAGAACAAAAGTATTCCAAAAGTTGCAGTTGCCTGACGATAAATGTGCGGTAATCATGCATGCCTGACTTGTTCACTTCTCGTTCCTGAAATGCTTGTAGTAACGCATTTTTAGCCTCAGCAACTCCATCCACATCAACAGAACGAAGGTGCTCTATAAACCGAGATGCATCACCGAAATCACGACTATCAAGGAAACGGATCACAAACTGTTTCCAAAATACAATCCAATCAGAACTGGCAGACACACAATCAGGAACGATATGAGCGTACGGAAATGATGCTTTGGCAGTAAACACAAGCACACAGATGTGTTCCCAAGCTTGCCGGACCATTTCCATCGAGCGAGCAGCAAGTGCTGGAAGAAGGGATACAAGGGCTTTGACCAGCACAGATGGCAACCATGGTTTCTGTTTGATTGCTTCGACCGGCTCATTATCGTAATATTCACGATCGCTGTCATAGCTTTCTTGTTTTTTTTCCATTGCATCATTCTCGACCATATCATAGCTTTCAGAAAAGAGCCGAATACGATATTCCAAGTAGTTGAATGCAGCTTCAGCCTGAACTGGGTCAAAACTGCGGGTGAGCAAGTACATATCAGGACGGGTCTTTGGTGTCTCCATCAAGTCTTTCCAGAATGTAAATCGTATGTCAAAAGGTATCAGTGCAATAGTAAATCCCGGCTTCACAGTTCCATCCCCACAGTATGCATTCACAGCATCTGTGACAAGATGGTCAAGAAGTGGTTCTCCAAGTTCATCGAACTTGCTCACGAGACATTCGATTGGAAATAGGGTGGGGATAGACTTTATGGCTGTTACGGCATCATCGAAGTCCAAGCCCCGTATATCGAACGTGCAGCGCAAATCAATGCAGCATCGGATTGCAACCAGCGCTGAGAATGAGAAAGGACCAGGCTCAGCTGATCGATTGTCCCAGTGGTGGCGGCTGGCTTCCGTGGCTAAAGCTTGGGTTATGTGGAGAAGTGGGCGAAGCAGCAATGCTTTGACGACGCGGCCTCCGACAACCGATCGGGCAAGGGTGCAGCAGTGAGACAGGCTTACGAGATCAGAAAGCGTCAGGAAGCGGCAGACTCTAATCAGCACGTCGTCGGTAAGGCAAAACAGTCGGGGGGTCAACGACGATTGAGTTGACATGTCAGGCACGATGAAATTTCTTTTCTTTTTTCACAACCCCTTCACTACTCCCCACCACTCCACTCCGCACCCATTACTGTTGACAATACTGTTTTTTTACTTTGATCGAGCCTTCCTAGTCTTTGCGGTCTTTCCAGTCTTTACAGCAGGCTTATTGGAAGCAGTCTGTCTTCTTGGAGGCGCTGCTTTTGCCTTGGCGTTGGGAACGGCCTTTACTCGTTTGACTGGATCTTTCATCGAAACAGGTGCCTTGGATTTGCTTCGACGTAGATTATTCAAGCGCGCGACAAAAGTATTCCAGTTTTGCTTCCAGGACGTTAATGCATCGTTTGCCAACTTGCGAAGTGTTGCAGCTTTCTTTGGCTGCTTCTCAACTAATATTTTGAGAATTCTGTCTGCAAGGGGTACAAAAAGATTTAATTCCAAAAGTCAAGAAAATCAGGGACTGACCTTGGTGTGCTTTTGTTTGTTCGAAAAGCTTTTTAGAGTCAATGCCTTTGCTGCCTACTGTTCCACTTGATCCGCTCGGTTTGGAGCTTGCACGGAATCCTTGCACTCGACTTCCGCTTCGGAATGAAGACTTAGCAGAACCGGAACACCAGCAGCTCTTTTCACATCAGCAGCTCTTTTAGCACGAACGAGCTGAAAATGTTGAGTTAACAAAGGATTATGGACAGAATAAGACTAAAATTCAGGAAACGTACTTCGGGAAAAGATCGTAAACCGAATTTGAAGAAGGGACCAGCATCTATCGGGGTGGGATCGGCGAGCGTGACCTGATCGAGAATCTTATTGGCGACTTTCTGGTCCGCTTTAGGGAGAGCTGTCAAATAATCCTTCAGAGATTTCAGTTCAGCCTCGCGGAGACCCCCAGGGAAATCTTCCGCACTCAGGCTATCCACCAAGAACTTTGCGCACTCTCGATTTTTTGTGCAGACGACATTCTCGGCGTCCATCAAGGCGTTTTCAATTTTTTTCTTATAGTCTTCCAAGGCCTTCTTGGCCTTGCCGTACGTAGCATATGGTATATTCTGGAAAGTTTGCAATGTTTTTATATCATCATGAATCCGGAAAGACTGCCTTACCCTCTCTGTCGGGTGTACCAACCAACCCTCAATTTTGTCGGTCACTGCATATACTGCATTTTCAAACTTTTTCACAAGACCAGCTTTTCAACAGAAGAAAAAAGAGTGTCAGTGGGCGAAAGCATCAGTGGTACGACAGGAACATACCTTTTATACACTTAACGTTAAATCCAGCAAGTGACGCGTCCAGAACCGGTTTCAATCTCCCCATAGTAATTTCACGATGATCTCTGATCGTGTTCCAAACGTTCCATTCTATTCCCTGGAGATCTTCTAGCCCCGGATCTTCCGGGTTAAGGGCATTGCCCATAACAAGCTTTTTCTTCAGACTGTTGGCGGCCGATGTGATTACAAGTGAGTTCTGGAGTTTGTCATTGATTATCTCCATAATTTGCTGTATGTAGGGTTTCCGATCGGAATTGGAATTAAAGTGGTTCATGATAGTCTGGACTTCAACGATAGAACAGTCCTTGACGAGCGGAACGAAAAAGTTATTGACGAGTTCGTTCAGCTGCAAAAGATGGTGGGGCGGTTAGAATGTTGTTCCACAGAGGGAGAGGACGAGGTGGGCTTGAAACAACACGAGGGAATGGCGCGGAAGATGGTGTAGTTTGTTAAACGCACCTCAAGATTGTGATCGTTTTCCATGCCGCCACCAGCTGAAGGCAACTTTCTAACGTCATCAGTGGACATGGTGTACAGCAACAGGAAAGGGTTTGCGTTTCCTGCTGCTTCGACGGGAAGGCTGGCTATGACAGCTGCCAGCAGACCGAGGAGGATTGCGTGGAAGGTGTTCATTCTCCCACTCAAATCCACCTTCCATGACACAGGATAAGAATGACCATTCCTTCTCAGAGGTACGGCGGAATTGGAATGGCGTACCTGGTACATGCAATTGAGATATACCATTTTACTGCATTCCCTCACTTACTTCCATCCGGATTCTATAAGCAGGCTCATGGGTCTCTTTGGACAGTGTAGCATAGACTGATGAAGCAATGCCTGGGACATCTGCAAGAGGGAACCCATTTTTTTTTGAAAGAAATTGACAGGCTATCAGCTTTTTTGGGGTCGGCAAGAACGTCCGCCCATGCTTTTGTTCGGCCACGCTGATGATTTAAAGGCAACTTCAAGTTTCTTTCTACTACCCAAGACCTGCCACCACCAGTTTTGACTTGTCCAATCACTCCTTTCACAAGCCTCATGTCGATAACAACTGTTGCTACTTTTTTTTCATGGTGCTTTTCCACTTTCTCTGCCTCCCAGGCCACATATCATATCTGTTTTAGTGGGCTATCCTCCATTATTTCTCAGCTGAACCGAAGGACGCAACCCATTCTTCAGACCCTTCGTTCGAAAAATAAAGATGTTACAAACTCCCTCATTCCAAGAGGAGAAGACGGCTGACCGCCGCCGAGGCCCGACGAATTTGCGCACTGACTGAATGGCCCATCTCCTTGCGACCAATTGAGCCAATGTCTTCTGAATTCACTCCTGTCGAAGAGATTTCGCTGCTCGATTCTTGTCTCGGCAGCAGGGCAGACATACTATCCTTCCTCGTCATTTTGCGAATAATATCATTCAGTCCACTTCGTTTGAATGCAGCTTTCATCTAAAAAATGAATGTTAGAAACTAACTTCCAAAGCATACACAAAACTCGATAGATCTCCCGAGTCCTCACCCGTTCGCAATCCCAAATCAGCATCCATACAAGATGAAGAGTTGCATCTTGAAGGTCCTCCGTCTCTGTTGCGACCATAATTGTGCAAAGTCGAGGAATGAAATTTTCTAGGCAGTACATGAGCATTTTCCACATAAATTGTTGCCCGACCTTCCGAAAGGAAATACGACTTGCTTTCTTTTGCGGAGGCAACGTTTTTGAGAACTGAGAGAACTTGCAATTTTGCGGAAAGCGAGGAAATGGGCATCAAGTCGACAATAACAGCAAGCATTCCTGTTTTTGGAGTCAGACAAACAAATAAATGTGGTCATTCATATTCTTACCAGACTTCTTTAAGACTGCAAGTTGGCCATCGGATTTGTTTGTGGCGTTTCGCAACAGGCAGAGAAGACCCTCCACTTTTGACGTGCTTCTGGCTTTATAAGCTTTTGGCAGCATGGACATTAAACTATCCATCAATCCGTCCTAAAAACAAAAGTTCAGTCGGCAGAAGGTCTTGGGTTTCCCAACGCACTTTCAATAGGTGTGCTCTTGCTTCTGGATAAAGCACGCAGATCTTTAACACCTCCATCGCAGCAACCTGGACGTCATCAAGCGTATTGGACCTGCACCACCGCTTCAGCACACGGCTGAGCAGTGAATGTTTTGCAGATCTGGGCACAGGTTCAAGCAGTTGTGTTGGTGGCATGCAGTTGGCGATTGCGTTTTGAAGGCAGTGCATGGCTTCTAGCATCACAATATCATCGAAATGCGCTGAGTCCAGAAGAGCTGAAATGACAATAAAAATGCCCGCAGACTGCCCTGCCAACTTTGCAACAGACCGTGATAATGTTGAGTGAAATTGAAAGAAATAACAATCGAAGATTTTTTGTACCTTTGCACTAATAGAACCAGCAAAGAGATGTCGCAGAGTGCTGAAAATGAAGTTAAGTTCTCCTTGGACAAAGTGTGCTTCTTGCTTTGATCCAACCTAGTTTGGCTTTTAAGCAACTCAAACTAGTTATTGAAAGTCTCACCTGCGAGAGCAGTTCGTCAGCCCAGCCAACTAGTGCAGTTGGGATTCCACACTCAAGTGCAATCGTTTTCGCAAACTCACAGCGCCCAAGAAGGCATTGAAGTGAAAGCCTTAAGCTTTCAGCAAAGACAGGATCGTTTTTATCGAATGTGGGACCGCTGGCAAATGCAAGAAGCTCCTGTGTCAAGACTTCTCCAACAGTAACTGGTGCTGCTGTTGCCGTTCTTGGGAGTAAAAAATTATGTTGCAATAGCTCATCCATCGGAAGGCAAACCACTTCGCCAAAATGAAGAGATAAGAGCCTTGAAAGCAAGCAGCATGAAGCCTTTCCTGTCACAGTCGCTGCAATCACCGACATAATAACTGCGCCGCACGATCCAGGTGGATTTGAGCCTGAGTATGTGTAGGCTGATTCATTCAAAAATTCAACAAGAATAGAATTTGTTCCTGGAGCTATCTTGTGCGGTTGCAGCATTTCCGGCAGCAAATCAGCAAGCAATAGCATTGTGAGCTGAATCCACTCGTTGTCTGCTAGAACTTCCTTGATATTGAATGGCCATAGTTTCAAACTTCGAAGTGCGCTTGCAAATAGTATCTGTATACGATTCAACAGCCTCGTCTCTTGGACAAAGTACTGCGCTGTTGATCTGCCTGTTTGTTGCACAGCAAGCCGACAGATGTGCAATATAACTGTCCGCATTCTCGAAAGAATTGGTTCATCACAATGATACTGCTGTCGGCAGCAGAAATGGCGAAGAAGCGGAGTTTGCTCCAAAGATGCAGCTCTTGCATGGACGCTGACAGCTGAAGCATGCAGAGTGACTGTAAAGAACTCAATCAATACGCTCCAGGCTCCACCAGAAGGTCCGAGTAGAAGAGCATTGCTCAGAAAGGTTGGTGCAAGTAGTGTCAGATTGAGAAGCAATTCAGAGAGTGCACATCTGTATGAGGAAGAGCCAAAGTCACTGTCCAGAATGCTGTGTAACCGCTCAAAAAATCCACAGTGGTCGAAAATCCCTAAAAGTTCAGCAATCTTCTCCTCAGCATCAGCAGCCGTGGCAAGTTTTTCTCGTTGTTCTGATGGCATATGTCTCAATGAGCTAGAGCTCCAAGGTCGGCTGGAAGTGTGAATGGGATCATGATAGTTGTGGCTCCTTGGACTTGGCAAATCTGATGGAATAGAGGCAGAAAAAACTCCTGATGAGCTTGGAACTTCCTGCTGCAAAAAGTCCAATCCTCCAGAAATTAGATCAGGGGCAGCTATTTTGTTGTCATGGCAGAATGTGATGAGAAAGTTGTTGATTATCAGAGCAGCCTCGCCACGAAGCTGTTCAGACCGCTCATGATCAAGCAAATAGGAGAAAGCCATGTCCAAGAATTGTGGAAATTTCACAACTAGGTGGTGATAGCTGTCTTTGATGAGAATCAAGTTGCCAAGAATACCCAGCCCGAATTTTTGAATCATACGTTCATCATCATTGAGAAGAAGTTGAAGCCAGTTGATATCATTCTCAAGAAGCCAATGGTCTCCCCACAGGAATGGAGCAAAGGAATCATTGGGAACAATAATACATCGAGATATGTTTCGAAGGGATAATGCAGCAAGCCTGTATGTGCTTCGATCCTTGTACGTGAAAGAGTTTCCACCATCTGTGGTCATATTATTTTGCTGGTAGTAGCTGAGAATGGCCACCAACAGTCGAATCATATTGGTTCCAACTTTGCCAGAAACCAATGATACAAACTCTTCAACACAGCTGAACGTCACAAGGCATTCGAGACAGTCAAGTTTTTGCTTTTGAGAGGCAGACTTGGCCTTATCAAGGATAAACATCAACTTTGTTGCATTCACCAGTGCAGCTAATGTTACACTGAATGTACTAGAGTCCTGTCTGAGCAACTTCAAGTGTGCACCAGTGAATGCTTTGATAAAAGAGATGATGTTTTCACAGAGTTGGATCTCAGGCAGAGTTGCTTCCTGACCAGTTTGGGCAATGCTATCAAGCAATGGAGCTAAAACATTGCAAAAGGTGGCTTGAAAGGTTTGCTGAGTGAAAAAACACTCCTGCTGAGGTTGAGCTCGTGTAGTAAATTGAAGTACTTTACTGAGTAGCAGTTGGTCCTTGCTATTAGCAGGACCCACCATTAGGAATCTGGAAGAACCATAAATAATTTAATGCCAGGCAAAGGTCTTACCGTCCCAGTATTCCTCCATTTTCCACATTGAACAAGCTGCCAAAATTGTCTGGACCGACAGCGATACTGTCAAGCTCATTAAGGGCATAGGAAAACTCCTCATGAGATTGAGCGGAGCGTAATTTGTCAATCACAAGATGTTCAGTTGCAGCAATTCCGGCAACAGTATTTTCACTCCCAACAGTTGCTTGAGTTAAAAAGGCTGCGCAGTTTGTGCCTGTTTGTAAGACATTTTGGTCATCTTTTGCCCTCACCTTCCATTGCAAGGTCAACAATGTCAATAACATTGATTGTGAAAACATTGGAGCTAATAGTTTCATCTGGCAGCACATCAACAGGACATAACATCATGTAGTTGTCAAGGAAGGCTCTTGGCACTATTACAGGAGAGGTTGCAGTCTGAATGATCAGCTCTGCAACCTTCACTTCACCCAACTGTGGCATGGATATATAATGGCAGAACAAGAGCGAGAACAGAAGCTTTCCATATTCCCTTCGCACACGATGATGTGGATGAAGAAGCCCTTTCCAAATATTAGAAAGTATTCCACAATATACTCATAACTTACAAGACTCTTGAATGATTGCACTGCTTAATAGTCTTATTTCACCTGCCTTAACCAGAAAATCTGCCATGAAGAACAGGAAATTTCGACAGAGGATGAATAGGGATGCAGATGCAGATTCAGGAATACAACTGGCTTGTGCTGATGTCCCAAGGAACTGAAGTATGTGCACTGGAAGCTGATTTTGAACAGCCTGATCAATTAAAGTCGAATCTCAATCAAGAGTAAGATGAGATTCTTGAATCTGGGTATAGTGCACTTACAATGCATTTGGGAGGTCATCCCTGTTAAAGTTCCCTCCAATTCTGGGGACCATACTGTTTCTCCTTTCAAAAATGAAATCAAATCATTCATTTCATGTGGACCAATCTGCACAGCCAGTTAGTGGAGCACAAGGGCAAGAAGGACAAGAATACATTGTCTCTCCACTCTGATGTCCCTATGAAGTCCTCACTTGAGCTTGTAACATGATTAAAAACCATGCAGTGAGCAAGTTTCTCCACATCTGACATGTATCCTGCTTTTGAAAGCTCCTCTGCGCTCAGTTGACGAACTCTTCAGGGTGTAAGCATGTGTTAAGGATTAGAGAGAGTATCCAAGGTGCCAACCTCAAGTCTTTGTGAAACAACCCACGTGACCACAAAATCTTGACATCATGAGCTGTGAATACTTCCTTGCAAAGTGCAAAACAATTTTGCACCAACTGAAGCGACAATCTATCCGCATAGGATAGCAACCATGGCATTAAACGTGATGAAAGATTGACATTCCCTGAAGCAACAGCAGATTCCACAACGCTGGCAAGCGGAGTGGCACTAGGGTCTCCTTCAAACTAAATAAATCAGTGTTTAGCGAAACTTATCTCTGATAGAAGAACCAACCTGCACACCACAGTCTGATAGAGAAGCTGACACCAGCGCACTGAGGAAAAAATCAAACTGAAAGGCGGCCTGTGTCCAAGTGGGCTGAGAGAAAACTCCTTTGACAACTGACGATTGAACCTCTGCAGAGGAAGCTGTCAACAGAAGGTTGCAGAGGTATGCTCCGTGAGGATCAGATGATTCAAGGAGCCTCCCTATGAAACGTTTGGACTGTTATTCCATGAAGAAGAGGTAAGGTCCACAGGAACAGAGTATATGCGTCTGAATTCCTTGCTTAATTCTTGGACAAGATTTTGTAGGTAGTTCAGTGAGACATCACAACGAATCCCTTCTTCCAAGCTGAGGTGACTTAAGAAGTCCTGTGAGTTTGTTGAGTCAGAGTGAGCCATAGCCAATTTTGTTCTTAAGGGCAACTCAACCTTGAGAAGTTGTGAGCGCTGCAGAAATATCTGGGCACCAATGTCAATGCAAAGATAGCCAAAAAGTTTTTCCTCAATCTTGTCTGGGTGGGGCTGCTGCAAGCAGAGGTGAAAGTCTGACACTATTTCTTCATCCACAGGACTCAAATGCACATATTCAAACGTCTGAACTATTTGAGTGGGTGTGGGAAACATTTCCTCGCAGAAAGGATGAATAAGTCTTCTTGATAAGACTACATTCGCTCGGGAAAAGTCTTGTGGTGTTTGGACAGAGGAGCTTGAGCTGGTTGCAATGGCAGCAACTGCATGTCTCTCAGGAAAATGCAGGGATCTTGTTTCAGGATCTTTTCCGGGAGCAGTCATGTTCTGCTGCAAACGAAAAGCCTCCTTATAGATAGGTTGAACATTTTTCATGCCCTGTCCATCGAGTGTTTCAGCAAGTTTCTGCAATCTAGTATGACTGGCTGATGAAAAGGTCGCAGCTGATGATGTCACTATTTGCTTAATAATTGCTGATGCTCCAGGCATGCTGGAAAGACGCTTTGCACAGCCTGGCTCCTCATAGAGATTGGCAATTAGCTCTCCAATCGTTTGCAAGGAATTTCCGAAGCCACCAGAGTCTGTCTCCACACCAGTTGAGTCTAGTAGCCATGAAGCAACTGCAAACAGTTTCGGCAGAAAATAAAGGTCATACACAAGGGACCCTGGCATATATTGAATTAGATTGATTGAAGTCCATGTTATCAATGCTTCTGGGTTCTTGCATCACTACTTGCCTGGATCGATAATTTTTGCAGCAACTTTAAATGCAATAGAGTCCAGGGCTCGAAGGCGTACCTCAGCAAGTGGATGATCTGCAGTTTGTCAAACAACTGGAGAACAGCCAAAAGATCTTTACCGAGCTTGTTCGCCAAAGCATCAGCCATTTTTCTCTAAACAGCTGGCCTTTTCTGTTTCCTCCACCATCCGAGTTAATTACGCAAAACCTAGGTTGTCGTCCATACTATTGGGCCTGCGGTGCAAGAAACTTTCTTCGAAAAGCCGTACTGACGTAATATCTGAGCAACATTATAAGTAGGTTCAACAATTTTAAATAACTGCCTCATACTAAGTACTAATAACCGCAATATTCTGTGCCTGGAAGGATGGGCTGGTGGTGGTGGTTTTCCCCCTCCGGCTGGCCTGGCTTGACGAAGGTGCCACGCACACAACACTGATGCACGAGCTAACCTGACCGAAGCAGCGGTATGTCAGTCAGTGCAAATCTAACAGCGCTGATAAATGTGAATTCGACGAAGGTTGATGAGGTAGCAAAGACTTAAAGGAGCTGCGCAGCATTCTGACTTTTCCCGGCTTCAATCACGCTCGCTTAATTCGAATAGCCGGCGTGTCACCATTTACCCGACCCAGTTATCGCAAAGCGATCGCTTTCATTCTGTTTCCGTTGCTCGGGAAGAGCTGCAGTCATTCAGAACGCGACGAAAGCAGATCTCAGCATCAATCCGAAATGATATTCACGAGACATTTGTCCCGTTGCTGTGTGTTCGGGGTGCCGCGTTGGATCGGTGAATAAAGATCGCCCACGGTGACCTTCACAAAGAATTGTGCGCTCGCTCCAGAAGTCTTTAGCCGCTAGATGCTGATGCTGCTGCGGCTGCTGAGGGAGTCGATAACGAAGCGGGCGAAGCGAGGCGGTGAGGAGGCACAACCTACCCTTTGCCCAGAATGACCACCACTTTGAAAAATTCTGGGGCACAGCAACCTTTGGAGCTTCGCTCCGCTCTTGTTGTTCTCACTGTCCCACACATCGAATCCGCGCTGTTTCGAGCCTGAAGAGCGAGCTGTCGCGAGAACAGCTTCTCCAAGGTTGAGGAGTTTGTGTGGGCGGGGGGAAATTCAGCGAGGAAGCAGGGTCTTTGGGTGAGGTGGTTGATGCCCCCTTCATTGTTTCCAAAAATACCGTGGTGTCTTTCTGTCTCTCACCAAATCCTGCGGCGCACAGCCCCCCAAAAAAAGGAAAAACTTTCTTGCTCGTCGCACATCTCCTCTCCACAATGAGGCCCTTCTGTTCGTCTGCGGCCGCTGCTGTCGCTACGGTCGCTACTGCCGCCGTTGCTATGATTGCTACATCCAGAACTGCGAGCGCTGCTACTGCGAACGGATGCGCCATGTTTGGTTGGTGGATCAAATCTAGTCAAGCACCGTGCCGGAGCCCTTCTAACTCTGCCTCCTTTCCGTGGTGCCCTCAGACAACTCGAACAACCTCTACGTCTTTTCTGCCACCTTTGGAGACTACTCGCTCGGACCAGTTGGATCCTTCACGAAAGCCACGAACGCAATTACCAGCCTGCCTGGTCGACCGCCGTTCTCGACGGACAACTTGATCTGCATCTACGGATCGTCGCAAAATTCAATCTACTTTTTGAATGCGGACCCAGGTGTGCGCCTTTCAGATGCCATCCCTGTCTTGCTTGTCACTAATGGCCCTCCAGCAAACCCAATACTCTTCATGAGTACAACCCGGCAAAGAATGCATGGCGGGCGGTTGCGTTGGCTGGATCGGGCCCTGCGACTCTGGCGAATGCGAGGGCGTACATGGACACCGACACAGTCGTCATTTACGTTTACGCCGAGGGCCACGTTCGTACTCCTCCAACGACGGACAACCAGGAACTAATCCATGTACTTTCACCGATATGTAGATGTGGCGCCTTGGCTCTGCCCCTGGCGGTCCCGATGGCAACCTGGCGGACAACTCTGCGAGCCTCAACTGGGTGGCCGCTGAAAACAACAAAGCTCCGTTCGACACCACCCAGTACACGAAGCCGACCTTCGGTCAGGCCGCCTACAATATGTACTTTTTCGGAGTTCCTGGCCTTCAGTCGGGAAACATTATGTGAGCGCTTATTTCCAGACAGCAGTGTAAAAGCAAACTTGCTCACGTTTTGCCTTCTAGTGGATACCGCATTCACTACAACGAATGGGGCGTTGGACCTCAAAGCGTCCAGGGAACATTCCCCAACCAGCATGGTCAGGTCGCTCAGTTCCTTGTTCGTGTTCCTGGCCAGGAGCACGATGCTGAGCCCCCTTACCTTGCGTACATTCCTGACGACTACTCTGGTCTCTGGATCATCGACGGATACGTATGTGTCCGTCTTTTCTGTGATTTTACCCACTGCGATCTTAACTTGGTGCTGACCTTGGTATAATCCCATTGAAGAACAACGTCACCTTCACCGGCCCAACCCCCCCCTTCGTCCAGCACCTCTGGCCTAACCCGCTACACTGCGAACCCAACAATATCTCGTCCAGTTCACCGCAGACACTGGCGTCATGCGCTACCTCGACGCATCGAGCATCATTTCAGGCAGCGGCGCCGGAAGCAGCTCTTGGATTGACGTGCCGATTCTGTCTGGCGCGAGCACCATCCCCCCGCAGACGTCCACGCCGACGGGGACGGGCTCTGGCTCGGCTGGGAGCAGCGGCGGCACCACCAGCCGCGGCAGCGCGACCGTTTCGACGTCGACCGCGGGAGCTTCGTCGTCGTCGAAGAGTGGGGCTGTTGCTAACAACGGGTTTGCTTCTTGGAGCTTGGCAGCTGGGATCGCTTCGATCTTTGCCTTGGCTCTGCTGCTTTAAAGACTGGGCGGGGAAGATCCCATTTTTTTTAAACGCGTCTGTCGTCTTATGTGGCGTTGTCCTTGAATAGAATATGATTGCTTACGACTACCGCAGAGGGTAACACCCTAAGTTTGTCGACACTTTCGGGAACCTAAAACGGCGTTCAACACCGAAGAGAGCTAGTGCTGTGTTCAGTGGACGCCGCACCGGGCGTAAACGAAGAGAAGCCCATTGCAGTAATTCAATATTACAAATCCCCTCATCCCACCAAACTATACCGCAGCAGCAGAGCGCTCAGCCTTCCCCGCGCGCACCTCCGCCAGCACGGCATTCCTGGCCTCCATGTCCCTCTCCTGCATCCGCTTCACCAGCCTCTCAAACCGCGGCTTAAGCTTCACCGCAAGCTCCGTTGACAACAAGCGGGTAATTGACCTTGTCGACGCCGGCGCGCTTCCCCGCTGCGCCGGCGGATCGACGAGTACCACTCGTACGCCAGCGCGTGCATCTCGGGCGGGTGCGGCGACGGGATCTCGACGCGGTCCGGCTGCGGCAGCGGCGGCCGCAGGAACACGAACGACGTCGTCGGGTAAGATACTTCGAGGTAGGCCGGCGTGAACATGAAGGGGGACATCCACGGTACGGGGCGGAAGGGCAGGCCCTGACGCTTTTTCGCGGGAAGAGGAGGAGTGCCGGGGGCGGCGGCGGCGGCGGCGGCTTCTCCGGCGGCCGGGGCGGCGCCCGACGAGTCGGCTGAGGTGGAGGCGGCAGGCGCTGGCGTTTCCAATGTCGCTCCCTCTCCATCGGTTGTTGTTCCTGCCGCGGTCGTCTCCGCGGGAGAAGTTTCCTTGGCCGCGCTCTCCGACGCAGCAACTTTTTCTGCATTCTGCTGATCTTCCTTGGCGCCAACCTCCTCAGTAGCGCCCTCCTCGGCAGAACCTTCTTCTGCATTTTCGGCTGGACGGGGCTGATGGAGCATCGGAATGACGCGGGGATCAATGGTGACCATGTCGCCCGGCAGCAGGCGGCGTGGCGGGTACTTGCACTGCGGGAAAAGATACGGCAACGAACCGCGAAACACGATCGTGTGCCAGAGGTTTCAGTTCAAGTTTCCCCGCCTCAAAAATAAAAAAACCACTTTTTTTCGCTGCAAAGCATACCTTCACGCCGTTCACCTTGACCTTTCCGTCCGTCACAAACATCTTCGCCATCGGCAGCGAGCTCGCAAAGTGCGCGCGAAACAACGCGACATCCAGTCGCCGCTCGACCTCGCCGAACGCAAGGGCCTGCACGGGCGGCAGCCGCTCCCGCTCGCTGGCCGTCAGGTGCCGCATCGGCAGTTTGTTGTTCCAGTGCCGGTTAAGGAGCTGCTTCTCGGAAATATCTGGGCCGTGGTACGCACGCAGCTCGCGCTTCGCCGTCCACTTTTGCTGGAAGACGGTGCGCCGAGTGTTGTCCTCGGGCTTTTCCCGGATCGCGAGGTTGTAGACGTTCAGCTTGTCCCAGGACATACGAATCAGGCCCCGGTATGGGCAGAAAGGATCTTTGGTCTAATCGTCGGGACGGTAGGGCGATCAGAGGTACAGTCACGATCGTTTGAGTCGGGAAGCTAACCTTCCATCTGCCCGCGAACGAAACTGCTCGTCGCGCTGACATGGCTTGCGATAAAAAACCAAAAGAACAAAACAAAATAGTTGAAGGAGGAGGATGATCACACAAACAGTTCCGCTGTGCTTTGGCACCTCGAATCGACACTCCCTCGCATCAGGATAGCTGTGGACACCAGGCAAGCTGCCCGCAGTCTCGAAAGCGACGTCAAATTTCGAATTTCACAATAATGTCCCCAATTTTGACGACTGCGAGTTGGATTGGTGCAGTCAATGAACGCATTTCCAGAGGGGATGACTCAAGCGGCCAGTTCGCTAATGAATCGCGCGTTTCTGCGAACACTGAAATGGGCACCGTCGGGCGCACTGCGTCCTAGATTTGCATATAATTTGCCAGAAACGGTCAACAGCACATGATGATGACTTACTGTAATGGGACCGGTCCGAGAACCTGAGACCCGCGCTTCAATTCCACCTAATCCTTGAAAGGTATCAACGACGCATCCAACGCGCACCGTCCGCTTGGTAATCTTTTCCCACACAGCAAACTTTCTTCCTTGGCCGCGCATTGTCACCTGCTGGTTTTGATCCAAAAGCGCTTTGCGCTGGGTGGCCACGTTTGTCACACCTGTCGATCGAAAGGAAAGAAAATAAAAAATAAAAAATTGTCAAGTGTGCGAGCGTTTCCGAAAAGATCCAGACGCGACGACACACACGAGCGATCCGCGATCCGCTTGCAGAGACCCGCGATCCGCGCAATATCACGCTCAGGGTTGGATCTGCGCCATCATCGCCTCGCACATCACCGTCCAGTTGCTTGCCCATTCCATCGTGCATCTCGCTCGGGCCTTCGGTTTGTTGTGTCTTCGGCAATCACGAACGGCGCAACATGAGGGAATTTCTGGAACAGACGCTCCGCAAGTACTATGAGCTGATTGGATGGAATGAAGAGGCAGTTAGCTACTCCAATCTATGTCATTGGTCCAAAGGTAAGGCGAGAGTGTGCACACACGCAGCTCGCTGACGGACTTGCACCAGCAATTCTCGAGTTCGACTCGCCAAACGGCCTTCTCCTGAGCGTCGGCAAGTCGGTCTCCCCAATCCTCAAAAGCAGCTACTCGCTGGGTATCCCAGACAACCGAACGGCCGCCGGGTTTCTCGTTGTCTCTTCCCCTTTGGCTCTTCCCAAGCCGTTCCCTTTGCACGATGAAGATCAGACGTATAATCCGACAACGGAAAAGGACGTTAGCTCAGACGCGGATCTTGTTCTTCTGGGCGAGGACCCTAATGACCTTTTCTGGAAGAGACTCGGCCTTTTGTATAAACGTGTGAGGCTTTTGGTTGCCCAATACCTTCCAGAGATTCTGATGCGGGCACTTGAATAGCAAGGTTTATGACAAACTACCTGCTGTACGGACGGCTCTTCCACAATTTGCGGTTGGAAGGGTTGTACTGTCAGAGCATTACAAAAAAGGACATGATTGTTATGTCCGGGATGAACTCATGGTACAAAGATGATGCACAGGTTTGAAGATGGCTCTTTCGTTTCCAGTGCTCCCCGCCTAATCGAAAAGGCCAGATTGCGGCCCAGTATACCCACAAGGCAAAAAACTGGTGTATAGAAACGAGCTACTCGTCCGATGCGCATGTGCTAGGGGTCAACAGCCTTTTACGAATCCCAGATACCAACTGGTACGTCGGAGGCGAGGTATGCTACACAGCCAAGGAGCGGAGTGGAGGACGTAAGTCTCGCTTTTCACTCGAAGTATTTTGGGCTGATCATCGTTAGTTTCTGTTGGAGCAAAATATGACAAGTGGTACACGGACCGGGTTCATTCGATTGTGACCCTTCTTGCAAACCCGATGATGGGTCACGTCAGCGCCTCCTTCACTTCGACCGTTTTTCCAGATCTTGTCATGTCCACGGCGTACGACTTCAACACATATAGTTACGAATCAGATCTTTCACTCGGCCTGGAATACGCACCAAAAGATGCTGAACAAGTATTGAAGGCAAAGTTTGGTTTGTCCAAGGTGAGCGGATCCTTCGATTGCGTGGAAAGTTTCTGATGTTCTCTGTTTCATAAGGGAATCGGTTTGAAGATTGAGGGACGATATAATGGTCAAGTTCTTGTTGGAATTGGTATGACCACGGAATTTTCTCTTAAACCGAGAAGCACTTTTGGGGTTGAAATAAACTTTGTTTGACTGTCGTTTGTGCTCTGGACGGTGCCTGGCCTTTTTTGTTGACTACCAATTAGTGCCGATGTGGTCCACTGCCCAAGAGCTCCACCTGAACGTTCTGATTTGGTTAGGTTCTTTTTTATTTGTTCTGGTTTGGGTGTCATTCACAATTTTCATTCACGAGTCCGTTGCGAAAGTATGAGGGACGAGAAGGGGTGCTAATGTACATACAGTTAGGCTGGGATTAGAAGAGAGGTAGAGGAGAGAGAGGTTTCGGACAGGGAGGGATAGGGAAACTCTTACGCTTTGGAAGGATTGCGAAAGAGTAAGTAATCACAAGAAGAAAGAGGGAAAAGCTTTGCTCAAAACACGAAAGTGGCGAAACGAGGGAATGTTACACAGTCGGCTCCTTCATCAAGGGTTCTTCAAACAAGTGTCGCTTTGCAATCCAGTGCCGCTGCTTCCGCCGACCCTGAAATGCACGTCCCACAATCCCGCGCCGCCTTGCGAGCTCGAATTGACGTTCCACTGCATCAGGATAGCTCCAGGCAAGCTGCCCACGGTCTCGAAAATGACGTCGGAAATTTCAACGTTCCCAACGTCCCCCGCGTTTCCGACTTTGAAGACTGGAGTCGGGTTCGCGTAGTCCTTGAACGCGTTTCCAGAAGCCATGATGAGCGGCCAGAGTTCGCCAACGATGCGCGCGTTTTTGGGAACGGTCACGGTGGATGTTACAACGTAGGCACCGTGGTCAATGTACAGAATCTGGTCGGAGGCGAGGCCGTTGAGAGCGGCCTGAATCGCCGCAGTGTCGTCGGTGGTACCGTCGCCTTTTGCGCCCTTCGATTTAAGACTGACAAACTTTGAAACAGGCACATCGGCATACTGCGGCTTCGATCGCTCGTACACTTTACCCTGGGCGTTCAACAGCACAGATGGTTTCGAGGGTCCGGTCAGAGAGCCTTGGACGCGCGATCCGGCCGATCCAACGTATTTGCGGCCTTGGCCCCACATCGTCACAAGCTGGTTGCCCGCCAAAAGCGTGGTGGTTCCACTTTGAGATACCGCGACGGGTGTGTTGACGAAATTGGTGTTGTCAATGATGAGTGCGCCCGCACCAGTTGGCGTCGACGATGATGAGAAGGCCGTGTTGATTGCGGTCCCAGTGTTTGTAAACGTGGAGTCGAGGAGGACAGCGGAGCCGACCTGCTGCCCTGATGACCCGCTTGATGTCATGTCGAGTCCTGTCGTGCATCCAGTTACATTTACAGACTTGAAGGTCCAACCCCAATCCCAGTTCAGGTAGATGGCAGTTTGACAGTTGGTGAATGTGAGGTTTCTGGAGGTGAACTGCTGGCTGCCAATGAACATGCCATATTTGCCTCCAATGAACACAAGATCGGTGAAGAACCCACCGGAACCTGAAACGGGAGAGGAACCAGTAAGGGGAAGTCGACAAACTCAAAATCACTGGCAAATGGCGGATTTAATAACTCGTAACCTCACCGTTGTCCATAAAGATGCCTTGCTGCGCATTTCCAGATCCACCCTGAACCATTTTGAACACAATGTTCTGGAGACTCGTAGCTTGGGCGACTTGCCAATGAATACCGGTGCCGGTTGAGGCGGGCAATCCGGTCAGGTCAATAACGAAGTTGCGGATTTGGCGGAAAAAGTTGTTTTGGTTGGTGAACCAATTAACTCCGCTCACGTACGGGTCGGCGTCAATGACAGCCATGCCCGAAAATGATGCAGCCGCCTTGAGCACAGGGAGGTTGGTTGGGTCTCCAATCATCATGGTGTAGTAGTATTGGTTGAGAGGGGATGACACAAGGTAGGTGCCGGCTGGAAAGTACACGATGGCTGGCGTCGTCGTCGAAGAGTCGCAGCCCTGGCCGCAGCGGTTGCCGGCACTAATGGCTGAATTGATGGCTGCTGTGTCATCGGTCACACCATCCCCTGTCAATCAGAAAAAGAGGAAAATTGTCAGCTCGTAAGTATGACGCGCCAACCAAGCAGCTCACCCTTCGCGCCGTAGTCCAGCACGTTGCGCACGACGGTGTATCCCGCCGGATTCGAGGTTGTGTACGCGACAGATCCCTGCCTAGCAATATTTGCGAACCAATAGTTGGAGGATACGGCCGCGTTTACGCACGCGATTGGGAAAACCGCGAGAACGGATAGAGCCAGTGCTCTAAGCGCGGCGCGGGAGCCGCAACGGTAAGTGCGAGCCATTGTGGAGGCCTGCATTAGAGGGGGCGATTGTTAGAAACTGGCGAAGGGAATTGCTGTGGTGTAACGAAAATTGTACAATGCTAAAAGGTTCACCAGTACCAGTGCGGGTGGAATGAGATTGCGGGGTAGTACTGCTACCCAGTGAGAAGAGAGGCGACTGGCCAGATGAGGCGCGGGTGCGGGCGGGCGGTCTTGGCCTTGAAGGCAGAGAAAGAGAGCGTCACGGGCTTGGACCGTTTTCGCGGGGGCCACTGGCAGTAAATGAGGCGTGGAGAGAAGACGAGAGGAAGAGAAGGGGGAACGAAAACAGGCACAAGAAAAAAAAACAAACAAACAAAAGAAAACAGCAAAGCCTGCAGAACAGATCATGCGCGGGCGGACCTGGACAGGCAACGCAACGACAACCGACAACGGCACGGCGGCAGCAGGCACCGACAGACATCGGGGCACCGAGAGCGATGATCTCTTGACTTGATTACCGCTCGTCCACGTGCCCGCCCTGCAATTATCAAAATGAATGTATTTGTCTCCCTGTCTGTCCCTCGCTCTTTTTTGCTTTGGCTGTTTGAGCTTGGTTCACGTGCGCGCATTGGAAAGAACAAGAAAACCAAGCCCACACGCGTTCGACCTTTTGCAAATATATAGAAGTGCAATGCCAAATAGATTGGTGAGCATTGGTCACACCTTCCGCCCTATCTTTTCGAGGAACATAAGCTTCTACGTGTCGCCCGACACCTCGCTGGCGACTCTCTTTGTCTGGCTAGTAATTACCTTTGCCACTTTTCGACTGCCTTCAAACAGCGTGGTCTCGGCTT
The DNA here is from genome assembly GCA_025765615.1 of Zopfochytrium polystomum. Classification (NCBI taxonomy): domain Eukaryota; kingdom Fungi; phylum Chytridiomycota; class Chytridiomycetes; order Chytridiales; family Chytridiaceae; genus Zopfochytrium; species Zopfochytrium polystomum. Next base: position 348,609 of record JAIVFJ010000026.1, read on the forward strand.
CGTGGATCCGCGTCATGCGACTCGCTAATACCAAATTTGGAATTGGTCCGAATGTCTTCATGCTTTCTTTTGTTTGGGCAAAACTTCTCACAAAAGAAAAAAAAAAAAAAAAAAAAAAAAAGCCCATCTAAAGACAAACCGCGCTTCCATCCACCAGATGACCTCAGCCCGTCGCATCGCGATGGCGTACGCCATCGCCGTTGCGGCAGCCGCCCTGGTTGTGCCCACTGGCGCCTCTGCCGCTTCCAATTCTACCTTTTGGTTTGCAAACATTGCCCGGCAAGGATCCGTTGCCTACGCATCGCCGGAGGCCGCAAACTACACCATCTTTCGAAACGTCCTCGACTTCGGCGCAAAGGGTGAGTCGGGGGAGGGGGTTTGGTCGGGGCTCATTGGAGTGATGGTCCCAATTCAGCAAATATAACGCGTTCCCCATTTTTTAATTCAGGCGATGGAGTGGCGGATGATACGGCCGCGATCAACGCAGCAATCAGCGCGGGGAACCGTTGCGGCCAAGGCTGCGATTCTTCCACGACTACTCCGGCAATCGTCTACTTCCCTGCAGGGACGTACCTCCTCTCGGCGCCGCTGGTCCAGTACTACTACACGATGATGATCGGAGACGCCACGAACCCCCCTGTACTGAAAGCGCAGCCGTGGTTCCAGGGTATCGCAGTGATCGACGCTGACCCGTACGGTGCCCAAGGCAACTGGTTTACGAACCAAAACAACTTTTTCCGGCAGATCCGCAACTTTGTGATTGACCTTACCGCCATGCCACCCACGTCCGGCACCGGCATCCACTGGCAGATTGCGCAGGCCACCAGCCTGCAGAACATAGTCTTTAAAATGCGCACCGACAAGGGAACCGTCCAGCAAGGCATCTTTATGGAGAACGGCAGCGGCGGATTCTTTGCAGACCTGGTGTTTATCGGCGGAAAGTTTGGCATGTGGGTCGGCAACCAGCAGTTTACAACCCGCAACCTGACGTTCAGCGACTGTGAGACGGCGGTGTACCTCAACTGGGACTGGGGTTGGACCCTCAAGTCGCTGAAAGTGACCAACTGCACCACCGGCCTGGACATCAGCCAGGGCGGACCGAACGCGCAGAGCGTCGGTTCGGCGATCGTCCTAGACTCTGCGTTCTACGACACGCCCGTCGCAATCCGCACGGCGTTCGTGCCGGACCAGGGGGCGAACCCGTGGACGCCCGGGTCGCTCATCATCGACAACACGTTTTTCTCGCACAGCACGCCCGTCGCGGTGCAGATCACCAGCACCGGCGCGACGGTGCCCGGGAACCAGCGCATCACGCTATGGGGACAGGGACGGTCGTACAAGGGCAAGACGGGCACGCGCATCCAAGGCGCGGTCGACGCCGCGCTCGTGCCAACCAAGCCCGCCGTGCTGCTGGACCACTACGGCAACATCCGCGAGCGCTCCAAGCCGCAGTACACCGACACGCCTGTCGCAAAGTTTGTCAGCGTCAAGTCCAAGGGCGCCAAGGGCGACGGCGTGGCGGACGACACGCACGCGCTGCAGGCGGCTCTCGACGGGCTCAAGAACAGCGAGATCCTGTACATTGACCACGGCGCGTACCTGCTGACCTCGACGCTGTTTGTGCCCAAGACGGCGCAGATTGTCGGTGAGTTCTGGCCGCTGCTCGTGGCGTCCGGGCCCGCTTTTGCCAACGTGAGCAGCCCGCAGGTGGTGGTGAAGGTCGGGAACGAAGGGGACGTGGGGAATGTCCAGATCTCGGACGTCATTTTGGAGACGAGGGGCAGCTTGCCTGGAGCGATTTTGATGCAGTGGAATGTGCAAGGCAGGTCAGCAGGCGATGCCGGGTTGTGGGACGTTCACTTTAGAATTGGAGGGACTGCGGGCACCCAGCAGCAAAGCGATACCTGTGCAAAATAGCTCTCTGGAGCGAAAGTGACCAGGCCCAAATTTTGGCTTGTGTCTTTGCTTCCTCTCCTTTACTTTCAATCTTCATTCGCGTGCTGCGCTTTCGATTGAGGGAAAGCGAATAGATCGTGGAATAATTCCGATTCGAGCTTGCGGGACCACGTGCGCGGCGACGCGGCGGAGCCAATCAATCGGCGCCCTTTCTCTCTTTTTTTCCGTCCTGCGCGAGCGCACTCCACCCGATCAGGCTTGTGGGGGGCCGGTTCGCGAACGGCCTGAAAAATGCTTACGAGCCAGCCCATTTCACCACCACCTCAAATTTCAGTTTTCGCGCGGACCGGGCCGGACATCCGTTTGTTGATTTGTTTTGTTGGTTTTCCTTCTGATGCTGATGGAAATGGATTAATGGATTCGCTTTGTTTTTCCCCACGATCGAACAATCGAACATGATGGAAGTGAAAGTGAACCGCAACGGAGCGGAGCGGGTGGAGGTTTATCCGTCCTAACCCTCCGCAATTCATTATTTATTTTGTTTTGTATTTTATTTTAGTTTTTTATTTATGAAAAGTGAATACGTGGCAGAACACAGACTGACGGACGTCCGCCTGGCCATAGAAGGCGCGCCAGACAGACAGACAGACAGACAGACAGACAGACAGAGAGACAAATAGACACCCGACTTTGTGGCGATGGCAAAGCGAGGAGCGGTGGATTTGAAATCGCTATATAAGAAGGCCTCATCTCACTTCTTCTTTGGTGGACCAACAACTCTCCAAAAAAAGCAAGAACACTCCCACAAACAAAAAAGGACTTGACCACAAACCAAAGGATCACACGCAAACACGATGCTCCTCTCTCCTCACTACACCCCCTCTGCTGGCACCGGCAAAGCAGCAGCCCAGTTTGACGACGACTTCAACTTCGTGCCGTCCGCTCGCACTACTGGTCGCTTCGACTCGAACGCGACCCTCTTCTCCCCGCCCGGCTCGCCCGCAGTGGCCGTCGAAGCCGAACCCGCCCAATTGGGTTGCGTTGGTTGCGTCGCCGTGTCTTCGATCCAGGAGGACCCCACGGTGAGCCCCGCCACCAGCAGCACCAGCACCTTCCTCCGTCTGCTGGAAGTCGCCGACGAGTCTGCCGATGCGGCGCTCGATGACGCCAACGCCCGTAAGGCCCGCAAGGCCGTGCGCTACGCCTTGCGCACGAACCCGCGGCTCGACTCTCTCAACTGCGATCGCATTCTCGGATTCGGATCCAACGGTGTCGTCATTGCCGGGCAAGTGACTATTGGCCCTAACAACGTCACCCCCATCGCGGTGAAGATTATCTACAAGGCCGCGCACCATCACGGCACCATTCAACCTGTTCCGTCAGAGATTGACATCATTCTATCGCTGGCGGCCCCAGGCCTCAACCACAAAAACCTCTTGTATGCGTGCGACGCTTGGCAGGATGATCGTCACCACTACCTCGTCACTGAGTTCTTCGGCACAGACTGGCTGGGAAGTTTGATTCCGGAGCAGGACTTTGCGTCAACCCCTGCCGAGGACTTACTGTCTTTCTTCAACCCACGCCTTGGCGCTACCCACACTCTCCGTGTTTCACCCGGATCAAGCGACGCCTGGGCTCTTGGCATTTCCAAGAAGCATCAGCTCACCCGCGACTACCTCATGGCCCACAGGGAAGCGGAATATGAAGACCCTGACCTGGTCCTTCCCCGCATTCCTCTCCCCGAGCCTGACTTTGTACGTACGATCTTCAGGAAGGCTGTGTCAGCTGTGCATCACCTGCACTCAGTCGCCAAGATTGCCCACGGGGACATTAAGGAGGAGAACGTCCTCATTGAGTCTGTGATTTACCCATGCGACGATCCCACCCACAATCACATGGTTCACCAGGACTTGGATGTTAGGATTTGCGACTTTGGCCACTCTGTCCGCGCCAAGAACGGGAGCAACAGGCCGATGCTCAACTCGTACGGAACGGCCCATGTGACGCCTCCCGAACTGCAGAGGTCTGCACCGGGTCGTGCCGGGGCCAAGAAGAGACCAGCGGCCGACGGGATCAAGGCAGACATCTTCGCCCTTGGTGTCCTGCTTTTCACACTGTCCCACGGTCCCGGTAGAGTTCCATCGATCCTTGACGCTGCCTCGAAAAACCCACGCGTGACTTTCCCACCCTCTGGAGCCCTTCCGATGGTGGCCGACTTCGACCCACGAATTGACGATGGCGCTGTCGAGATCATCCGTGGGATGACGATGATTGTTCCCGGCGAGCGCTGGTCCCTTGACAGGGTCCTCGCTCACCCGTGGATGATCCAAGGCTGAATATTCGGTACCCTTTCCGACTTGTCGGAAATGCCTACTTCTTCACGACTCCTCCTATGAGAGTGACTCCTGGTCTGTGTTTTGCGAATCCGCGGAAAAGTCCCGGCTTTTGCGGACATTGAGCCTCCCCATCAACCTCCCAGTCTCGCAACTCCTGTTCCTCCCCCCTCTTCTTTCAAATCTTTTCATTGGCGTGTGTCCAAAACGGATGCCCTTTGAATATTTAAAGAATGAGGAGTGAATGGATGCGTTGTGAGTGGTTGATGTCCTTTTTTTTCTTCTTTCAAGCTGCTTTTCATCCTCCATTGTTTTCAAGTGCTTCTTCGAATTTTGTTTCTCCTCATCGAACTCCCCACTTTTTGATTGACTGTTGACAGTGCGGTCGTTTCCTCAGGTATCCTGGACAGCGCATTGTTCCCTGTTAGTTGTTCCAGTTTGATTCCTGTTTGACCTTTTCAGTACGACTGCTCTTTGTTACGTCCTCCTCTTAAGTGGTTTTTCTCACGAAAAGCAGATTGCTAGCGCCTCGTTGAATAAATGTGTGCAATAAGTGAAAGGAAGGCCTTCTTTGCAATTGCGTGTTTTACGTCGGCAGCACGGCAAGGGCCGCAACAGACGACTTTGGTCGACTCTCCGCCGAGACCGTGGATGGGAACGCTGAAACGGGACCTCCTACGGGAATGCCCTGGTTGATCGGACAATCTCGGACCCATTTTCTCCGGTTTCGATACGAGGGAGATGGGGGGACAGAGAGAAGGACGGACAGAGACACAGGATAGCCGAGTGGGGCGTGACCCTTTCGGAGCTTCACGGCATCCAAAATTTCGCTACACGGCGGAAAAAGTGTCAACGAGCGTCAGAGGATGGCACCAAACACGGCCGCACGGACTGTCACGCACAAGGTGAGGAACGCCGTGCCGAGGAGCTGTTGCTTGGGGACGACGACCGACGAGGCGATACGTTGTTTCAGCGATGTTAACCAACAGCCACCTTCCCTGTTTCACAAACTGCTCCGCCACTCAGGAGGTCTCGGCGCACTCGTAGGTCACTTTGAAAGTTAACACACCCCCCCTCCACCACGTCTGACCCACCAACTTCCTCCCCACCTCACTTCTACGCAGCTCGGCGAAGGATTGTTGGGTGATCATTCACGGCAAGGTTTACGATCTGACCGCTTTCTTATCGCAACATCCCGGTGGCGCCAAGGTAGAAGCGATCATTCGCAAAGGAACCAGTGGCATGGGCTAACATCTCTTGTAAAACACTCGTATTGGTTGTCAGGTGATTCTGAAAGAAGCAGGTCGCGATGCGACGTCCGCTTTCAGCACGTTCCACCCAAAAGACTTGATCGACCAGATGCTGCCCAAGGAGGCTTTTGTCGGAGCCTTGGACGCCGCCAGCCAACCCGTGCCTGTCGCCGGCGGCGAAGGCGATCTTCACAAACCCGGCGCGGGCGGGAAAGCGGGGAAACCTCCCATCTCCGCCATGTTGAACACGTTCGATTTCGAGGTGCGTTTTTGAACCCTCGCCATTTTTACCCTTTTGCTCGCGATCATCGCGCTTCTGACGGTCCGGCGACGCAGTCTGTTGCCCGCCAGGTTCTGACCCCAGAGGCGTGGGCGTACTATTCGAGTGGATCCGATGACGAGGTGACGTTGCGCGAGAACCACGCGGTTTTCCAGCGAATTTGGTTGAAGCCGAGGATTCTGGTGAACGTAAAGGTGACCCTGATACACCCCCAAATCTGGTTTGCTATTCCTAAAACTTGTTTCTTTGCAGAACGTGGATCTCTCGACCAAGATGCTCGGTCTTCCTTGCTCGCTGCCAATCTACATTACCGCTTGCGCCCTTGGCAAGCTGGGCAACCCAGAGGGCGAAGTCGTGCTGACGCGGGCCGCTGGAAAGAAAGGAATCATCCAGATGATGCCGACGTTGGCGTCTTGTTCGATGGACGAGATGCTCGATGCGGCTGTTCCAGGACAAAATCAGTGGTACCAGCTGTATGTGAATCAGGACCGAAAGGTGTCCGAGAGGATTGTGAGGCATGCGGAGAAACGCGGAGTTAAGGGATTGTTTATAACCGTTGATGCCCCACAGGTACGCATGGCTGTGGCCCGAGTGTGCGCGTTTTCTATTTATTTATCAGTCATTTTGATACCCGGGATATTCGTCCGTATTCAGCTAGGCCGCCGCGAAAAAGACATGCGTGTGAAGTTTGTCGACGATGCCCCCGACGTCCAGGACGAAGGGACCGTCGACCGCAACCAGGGCGCCGCCCGTGCCATCAGCTCGTTCATTGACCCTTCCCTTTCGTGGTCCGACCTGTCGTGGTTCCGTTCCATCACCTCGCTGCCACTGATGCTAAAGGGCGTGCAGACCGGAGCGGATGCGGTACGTGCAGCGCATACCGGACTCGTGCAGGGCGTCGTGGTGTCGAACCACGGCGGGCGCCAGCTCGACACTTCGCGGTCCGGCGTCGAGGTGCTGAAGGAGGTCGTCGACGCGTTGCGTGCAGCCGGGTTCGAGGTGGGTGGCGACGGCGCGCTGATCGGGTCCGTGCCCGCCGCTTCGCCGGGCGGCTTCCCGTCGTTCGCGGCGCAGGTCGACGACGGGCGGCCGCAGCAGCCGCGGCGGCGCCGCTTCGAGGTGCTGGTGGACGGCGGCTTCCGCCGCGGGGCGGACGTGTTCAAGGCGCTGGCGCTCGGCGCGTCCGGCGTCGGGCTCGGACGGCCGATGCTGTACAGCATGTCTGCGTACGGGCAACCGGGCGTCGAGCGCCTGATTGACGTGCTCCGCGACGAGCTGGTGATGGTGATGCGGCTGATGGGATGCACGCGGATCTCGGACATTTGCGAGGATTTGGTGGATGCGCGTGCCCTTGGGATGCACGTCGGTCCGATTCTGCGGGACAACCTGCAGGACGGTGTGTACGAGCCCCTGCGGCCCGTAGCGCAATCAAAGCTTTGATGGCTGGATTGGTTGTTTGGGTAGATGGTTTTCAGTCCGAGAGCGGCAATGGAAGGCGGGCCAAAAACAGCGGAAGAGAAAAAAAAGCGCAAAAAGGGGCTCACCGTGTTTCCGAATTCGGAGAAGATTGTTTGTGGCCAGGGGCGAAGACAGACTGAAAATTTCTTGGGCTTGGGTGTTTGGCGTGTGCTGCACCGCTCGACGCTCGACGCTTGCTCGACGCTTGGGACAGTGCAGAGGGCACACAACAACCCCTCTCCGTCGTCCACCATCTGCTCTGTGGCGACCCGAACACATAGACTTGGAGACGTCTGATTGATTTCCACGAGATCAAGCTCTATAGACCATTTAGACTCTGCGTTCTTCGTTCTGTTCGACCCGCCTTTCGAACCGCCGTTCGTTGCAATATAGACCATCAGCAGCAAACCGCTAGGCTGCTGTTGTGGGCGGCATGGACTCTTCGCACGACGGCGCGAAGGAGAAAGACGATGCGTCTGGTTCGGCTGATTCACAGTTCTCACAACCAGCATCGGTCTCACAATCGGGAGCAAGTTCTGTGCCGGAAAGCGTCTCGCCCTCCTCGATTTCCTCAGCGATCACACCGTCATCTCAACAGGCTTCGTCAGCATCAGAGTCAGCAACTCCGTCTGAAACCTCCTCTGTAACGTCAGTAGTGGTTAGTAAGCCAAGTCCCTCCCTCGGTCACAATATCGCTAAGCCCGGACCTGGCGAGAATGGCGAGAATGGAATTGATGGAACATCACCAGGCAGTGACGGCCAATCTTCTGGTTCAGGTCCTGCCAAAGACCCGCCGGCGGCCTCGCCGGATCCACCCCCAACGTCAAGTCCAACACCATCCCAGTCGCCCACTACAACAGCCGTCGCTCCTCCTGTGACGTCTGTTGCACCCGGTTCCACGGCAGCCACCTCCGTGACCCGCCGGGTACGACACACAAGCCAAGGCGGTTCCACTGATGTCCCAGATGTTCCTGGTGTGGGCGCTGCCGTCATCGTAGGCGGCATTCCTGCGGCAGGCGATTCGCAGGGTAGTGACGAAGATATCGTAGAGAGCAGCGCCGCTCCAGGATCGGTAACTCAGCCGGCGGTAACTTCCCAGCCGGTCGTTTCAGAATCAGCGTCAGCGCCAGTGTCGTCCAGCCTTCACTCCACAGTGGCGTCCGTGACCAGCAACCCTGGGATCAGCGGTCCTGTTACTACCAATGTTGTCAGCTCGAACGGACAGTCATCGACGCCGGCTTCCTCCTCATCCATGATGACGGCGGTCTTCTCCACCGCTACAGTGCTGGCTGTGGCCCTCATTGCAGTCTTCGCGGTCGTCGCGTATCGCCGCAGAAACGCCAAGGATTTTGCGAGGTCGCAGATGCGCCAGCCTCACCTAGGCGTTCGCAAGTCCGCTGCCAATAGATGGGTAACAGGCTTGCAGCGGGGAGTTGAGAAACCGAGCACTGCGGCGCTGTCGTCTGCACGTGGCATTGTCAGTCCTGTTTCACCAACAATGACGGACGGGTCCCCCTCGCCGTATCCGGCGCAGCCAACCCGTGCGGCTTACGCTTACGCTGTTCCGCTTGCCTCGACTCCGCCTCCACCCCGCCAGATTCCCTCTTCCGACCCTTGGCCTCTGGGCGTGACACCAAAGCACGCTTCCGCCCTCTCTGGAACTTCTACAATGAGCCGACCACTTTCCACTGTTTCGGCGCTCTCAGCCTTCTCCGACGCCACCTCGGCTCGCTCGGTCGTTGAAGTGGAGGCGCAGCCGCCGCTCGTCTCAGCCCTATCGAAAGTCGCTTCGGCCGTGGCGCCCCATTCGGCGTCACCGTCCAGCGCGTCGTCCGAGCTGTACGCGTACCCGTACTTGGCTGGAGGAACGCAGCGGCAGGGTCTCGGCGGAGTCGGAAGGTCGTATGGGATTCAGATGGAGCCGGTGGATGAAGAGTTCGGTGGGGCCGGAGCGGCGAAGGGAAGGTCCCCTCAAGTTGTAAGAAGGCGTTGAAAGATGCGATAACGTGGTGTTTTCTTGTTATTCCTTCATTGCCGCATTTTCGTTTCGTGAACAAGTCTGTTCTGTTCCGATTCCCGCCTCTCCTTTGGCTGCCCGTATCCCCCGCTCCTTTCACATAGACTGCCCTTTTCGCCCACTCTTCCTACTTTAGTCAGCAATGTCTTTTGCGATGGACTGATGACCGTGCTCTCCCTGTCCCCTTTTTTCGACTGATACGCGTTCCCTTTCTTTTGGGGTTTTTTTAGTTGCAATAAATACATTCTAAATCTTTCGACTTGTCAAGCCGAGCTCTCCCGTGACAGGCTGGTGTGTGAAGAGCCCCTCTTCGGATTCATCTCGCCTCTGCTCTAACCCCCCTCTCGTGCTCGTGCTACAACACAGAGAAGCTCTGTAGAATCTGGTAACTCTAGGTCAATTCTCTATCAGCCTTGTTGAAGCGCGATCTGAGGGAGTTCGGTTGGTCGGTGCCACTGCCTGCGGTTCGCGTGGCATATCCATCTTTCGGCGTGAGCAAACGATCGGAAGCGCCAGAGCGCACCAAAAGCCCCAGCACGATCTTGGACGCACTGCAGGAATCGCGATGGAGGATGGTGAGCTCCTCTTCAAATCCTTGCCCGGATGTCAGGCCGTTGCCGCTTGAAGCTGATTTTGGACGGACCCGTCCAAGATCGCCTGGTGGTTGTGTCAGAACGACGGCCGTTGGCAGCCATGAGTTCCCGACCAATGATTGGTTTATCGAGCTTCCCTTCTCACTCGGCGTTTTTAGAGGTCTGCCGAGTTTGCCGGTCGACCGAAAATACGCCGGCCCATCCGCTGTTTCATCCATGCAAGTGTTCAGGCAGTATGAAGTTTGTTCACCAGGATTGCTTGGAGGAGTGGCTCTCCCACAGTAGGAAAAGGTATTGGCAACAGCACGTCGTTTGTTGGTCAACCGTTGACACATCTGGAGCAGGCACTGCGAGATTTGCAATTATCAGTTCGCTTTCACCCCAAGTACGATTCTGTTTTCCCCACGGTAACCCCGACGCTTACTGATCTTCTTGTTGCAGTCTACGCCGAGCAAGCGCCGGAGTCCATATCCATTGGATTTTTCTTATCTTCAGTCCTTCGACGCGCAAATACGTTGATCCGCTTCTACGTCCGCGTCCTGTTTTCCCTTTGCGTATGGCTTCTTTGGGTTCCATATGTCACAGTTTGGGTTTGGCGAATATGGTTCAATCCGATGCTACTCTTGCCGAGTGGCACAACAACCGTCTTCCAAAACTCCACAGCCGGGTTCAGCAACCTTTTCCAACGTTGGGTGAACGCGACGGATCCTGCGGAATCAAGCTTGCTGGACAACGCGGACGATGGCTGGCTCACCGAAACATACTGGAAAGGCGCTTTCGAGTATGTGGTCGATTACTCAACTGCAATAATGCTGACGTTTTCATCCAACCCAGATCCTTCGTATCCGATGTATTCGAGGGACAGATTATCACGTCGGTGGCAATTATTGTCGGACTCGCACTTACTTGCTTCAAGGACTATGTTGTTTTGAATACGCCGGTTGACGCGAACGGCCAACCCGTCAATCCACCGGTCGGAGACGTCGTGGACAACAACGTGGAACCCCAAGTGGAAGACGACCTACCTGCTGTCGATGGATTCGACGAGATGATGGATGTTGACGGTTGGGAGACGGAATCAGACGCAGACGTTGAGCTTCCTTACACAGGCCCCACAAACGTGAGGCCACTTGATTTGGTGGATTTTGGTCCGCGCCCGACATCAAACAACCTATATCCTTCGGAGGGCTCTCTCAACCGACGGGACCAAGATGGATCACGGTCCAATTCCTATTCTGAACTTTGGCCAAGCGATAATGTCAACGCTTCGGCCTCGGCAAGTTCCTCGAGGGATAAGGGGAAAGCTCCGATGCAACAAGACGATGAGCACACCGCAGGTCCATCGAATTCGGGCGAGGCGCGGCCATCAACAGAGTCCCCTCACACCGACTTCGATCATGTCGAGGGAAATCCGCGGTTTGCAAATTTCGCCGGCGAGCCGAGTTTCTCAAATTTTGGCTCTCCGAGTGGATTCGCCTCGCAACTAAGAGGCGACGGAGCTCCCAGCGAATTCCAAGCGCGTCCTATTCCGGTGCCGGAACCTTCGCGACCGGAGAACTTCATGCCGCCTTTGCCGCCCCGAGTCCAGGCTCGGAGACCAATTCCACCTGTTCCAAGACGTCCGCCGCGACCTGTTGCTCCGGTTCGAGAAGTTCCCGCTCGTGAGGCTCCGCCAGTTCCCTTTAACGTCAATGTCCAACTGGAAGTGGGTCCCGACGGAGTCGCAGCAGAAGTGCAGGCCCAAGGGGACGTCAACGCTTTCCTAGAGTTGGTCGGCATACAAGGCCCAATCGATGGTTTACTCCACAATGCTGCTTTGGCCGTTCTTGTCATTGTTGTTGTCATTGGTGCAGGAGTCTGGGCTCCTTACATCACTGGGCGCTTCATCATGTGGCTCTTCTCGGACGTATATCTACCTGCTTTCGACGCCGTTATGTCTCAGGGAACAGCCCTGCTTCAACGATTTACTGATCCTATTCTGGATCCTATTGTTGATGGTCTGATGGTGATTGCAAGGGAGCTGGGTCTTATTGTTTCAAGTACGTCCGTACTTAATCCAAAGGCTTTGTCTGATATCGCTGCTTATTGCCAGACGTTGCGAATGCCACCGACCTTGCAAGCGTTGAGACCGCTATAGCATCTGGAGTGGCATACAGCTTAGCGACAAACCTGTCCATTGTTGCCTCGGCAAACGTCTCAGACGTGCTTTCCAACGATACCTCGCCATTTGCAAACAGCACCCTCCCTAGTGCGAATGAAACCGTCGTTGCGAATGAGGCGTCTATTCCAGAATCTGAGAGCAAACTGGAGAAGAAATACTTTGGGATTCCAGAGAAGATCTTTTTCATTGTTATTGGGTACCTCACTCACTCCTTCATCCTGTACAATCACGCTGTATGTTTTCGTTTGCTGAATAATGGGAAGACCACTCTAACATAAGCGCAGAGGCGAACTGGCCGGCTTCAACATCCATACGCACAAACTGTCCGCCGCATAATAATCCAATGGATGGGCTACGTGGTTGTCGCGTGCAAGGTCAGCTACTTCTCTCCCCCTCAATATCGCTTCTGATCGCCGCTATGTAGTTTTCGTTCTTCATTACCATCGAGCTTGGCATGTTCCCCACTTTTTGCGGTATACTGATCGATCTCTGCACCCTTCCCGTGTTTGGAGGTTCAGCCACTCTGGCAAACCGTATCGCATTTTACGAAATTTTCCCTTGGACTTCATGGTTTTTGCACTGTAAGAAGACCTGCAGACTTGTTTTGGTACTTAACCGTCTCGCCCCTAGGGCTCACCGGAACATCATTTATGTTCCAATTTGCTCTATATATTGCGACAGTGCGTAAGATTGTGCGACCAGGAGTTATCTGGTTTGTTCGAGATCCCGATGATCCTGACTTCCACCCGATGCAGGAGTACGTGTATTTGGTTTATATTCAGTAGCTGATCGTATTGCACAGCATCATCGAAAAACCAATGCTTCTTCAATTGCGGAAGCTTGCATTTGGAGCGTTAATGTATGCTGTTCTGATAATTGGCAATGTCGGCGGTGTCGTGCTGGCAGTCCGCCTGGTGGAGATTGCTTTCGGTGCCTCCACAGGCCCAGGAAAATTCTGGCCGATCAAATGGGAGTTCACGGAACCTCTAAGCGAATTTCCTGTTGACCTCTTGATCTTCCACTTTGTACTACCGTGGGCTATTGGCTGGACAAGACCAAGAATGCTATTCAAGCAACTGCTTGCGGCCATGTTCCGGTTCTCTGCACGCCGACTCCGATTGACACACTTTCTATTTGGCCGGCGAGAAGCTGACGAAGAGTCGGAGGAGGAGGACGACCCTATTACTTACGCAACTTTCCAAGCTGCCCAGGCTGCTGCTGCAGATGCGGCGATTCATGGGACCGAGGCAGACGAAAACGTGAATGCAAGGCGTGCTGGACGCGAGGCTCGGTACATGCGGGTGCCAAACCATGACCATATTGAAGTAATCCCACGGCAAAGAGTTCTCCTTCCTATGCGCCGCGGAGAACCTGTGATCGGCCGAGCTCACGAGAATGAGGATGATGTCAGAACAAACTGGACTCGTGTTTATGTTCCTGATCGATTTCGTCTTCGCGTTGCGATTCTTGTCGTCTTCCAATGGCTCGCTGTTGTTGGCATGTTCACACTCCTCACCGTTGTACCCTGTAAGTGATGCCACCTTCTGGTTTTGCCCGCTTATTGATGTTGTAGTATTCATCGGTCGAGCACTGTTTTTGAAGTTCTACTCATTTGTCCGCAGCGACGACCCTTTGTCCGATTACATCCCGAAAATCCGAAATATTTCTTATTCGCGTGGCCCCTCTACCCGAATGATGGAACAGAGCCTGCTGTCAAATTCGTCAAGTGGGAATCGAACAGCCATGGCGGCCACTTCTCAAGTAACATGGTTGGGCTTTTCCCTTCACAAAGATTTGCAGACTCGTCCAGATCTGCCTGTTCATGATCTGTTCTCCTACGCCATCGGTTTCATCACGTTGGTCGCGATTGCATCCGCTGGAATCAAAATCCAGCGTGCAGCTCATTGGTTGAGGAGAGTACGGATGGAAGCTCGGAGATCTCTATTTCCAGGGCAAAGAGTTCTGAGACCCAGTGAGGTGGCCCCTCATGAACCTATGGGCGACGTTGAGCCGCCAGCGCCACCGGCGCCGGAAGTTGCCCCGGCTCTTCGTGGAATATTCCAAACCTTTGCGGGAGTCATCATTTGGTTGTGGTCAGCTAGCCTTACTGCAGTCGTCATGGTTCGTACCTTACTTTCCTGCAACTTTGCTTTTATCGTTTCTGATTACAAAAACTCTTGCAGGCCGCCAAACTCCTCTTCTTGGTGTTTTGGGTGGGAGTCGCGATCCCTCTTTGCTTGGGGCTTCTTTTCCACGTTTATGTTGTGCTGCCCATGACTGCGATGCGCGACACAACACGAATATTTTTCCTCTTTCAAGATTGGGCAATGGGTGCTTTGTACACCAAGATTATCTACACTCTGGTTCTCGCCGGTCCCGACAACGAATTCCGAAGAACACTCAACGATGTGAGTTTTGAATTGTTGTTGAGCAGCCTTTATTAACCACATTGTCCTGCAGGCAAGAACGCAATTGCGGGATTCCGGCCTTCGCGGCTTCCGAGTGGAGCCGTTTGCGCTGAAAGTCGTTTTCCCGTTCATGTTTTTCGCGTACACGCTGCTTTCTGCCTCATTTGGCCCGTTCAACACGTCAGCAATTTTGACTGACTTGGAACGTGAGTAATTCATGCAAGAGAGTGTGCGCGCTGCTTGGGCGAGGCGTTTGCATGGACAGACCTGACGATATTTGTTACGCATAGACTACTCGGGCACCAAATCTACGCAGAGCTTTTTGTACCGCCACGCCGTCCCGATCGCAGTGGGGCTTCTAGTCTCATACGAGGTGTTCAAGCTGTCGCGGCGCCTCGTCCGGCGCTGGATGGAGCAAGTTCGCGATGAGCACTTTCTTGTGGGAAGGAAGCTGCACAACGTGACGGAAGCGACCCAGACACCCGCCAATGGGAACGGTGGTGGAGACAGACTTCCGACAGCATTCGTGGCCGAACCGCTCATCGAACCTGACTTGCCGGAACCGTTGGGCGAGTTTGTTGATCCCGTCGCTTGAATGCCCCGTTCTGTGAATAATACAAAGAGAAATATCCGCCCACCCTTCTTCTGGTCGTTTTGTTGCACGAAGACACTGTCGGCATCATGTTCCCCCCTCACCCACCGTGAACCTCATAATGACATTGTGTTTGTTTCTTATTTCTTGGTTATGCTCGCTGGAAGGTTAGGAAGCGCGTGGAAAAGGGAGTGGCCCTCAGCCCGAAATTCATGCCTGTGTCCAATACCACACAACTTAATTATCGCCACACCTGATCAAATGCGTTGGCTGCTAAGTCCATCAGCAGCAAAAACGGGAACACAGTTGCCTTCATATGAGCCGAAACACAAACGGCCTGCCTGTGCGGTCCAATGCACGTTCTGAAAACACGGGTGCAAAATCGAGAAAAATATAATTTATTTAATACACAGAATAGTTGGAAAAGGGAAGGAGCTTGCTGCTGCGATAGTGCAAGTCCTTGCTGATGAAGGATCCTGTCAGGCTGCTCAACCTTTGATTATTCCTCGAATACTGTCGTCTGTCGCAAGCCTCTTTGGTCTGACCTTGGAGGCAAATTGATAGAGAAATAGAAGCCCCTCTCTGTTTCCGCAAGGATTGGTGGATAGGACATCCTCGGCGACGTCTACTCTATCAGCTGTGTGGGCAGCAGCGTTTCCCTTTGTGCAAAACGAACTTCGATCCGTTAGCAGCCGGATCGAGTCAACTGGGAACTTCGAAACCATCACGTCAATGTTTCGTTTTGTATAAGGTCCAGAGCCAGATCCAGAAGGACTCTTCTTGTGTATTCTTCCTCCTGATTTTTCCCAACAGTTCGTTAATGAGTGCCGACTTATGTTCCTTTATGGAGGACAGCCGATATTTCAAAAGACTGCTTTTTGATTTCCGCTTTAAACGACTCCAATTTGCGGTTGACAGAATCCACCTCTGCTTTCAGGTCCAAATGCTGAAGCCGCAGAAGGATGCCGCTTTGTGCAGCCAATGCGAACACCAGGCTATCGCTGACTCCTGAGCTCGTGGCGGCAAGCCGCACAATACGAAAGTTGCATAATCCATATGTACAACCAAAGAAGCTGAAGCGATAGGATGGCTCCGAATCCTTAGGCACACTTCAAAGCGCAATTTTAAGATTCGTCTGTCGGAAGAACATTCTCCGGAGTCTGCCCGTTAAATAGTTCATCGCGTCTAGCCCCTTTCACATCGATTTTGAACGCGGCAGACTCGCTGGCACGCAGGTAGGCCATCCGCTGCAAAATCTCAATTTCTTTGGGGTCACTGGCTCGCCGGACGCAATTAAGCGGTGAACGAAGCAATTCCTTCAAATGCTTGAAAATTTCATTCGATCGGTTACAGGATATCGCTTTCGTTTGCGTGCACGATTTCGGCTGCTTCCTCACGGAGCAGGTCGAGCAGATGAGTGTATGTTTCTCAGTAGGGGCCACCTTCAGGAACAACATAGTGCGATAAGGTGGACGACAGCGGCAAATATTTTCTTAGTTTTGTAAGCTCAAGCACGGGCTCCAGAATGTCGAAGCCTGGGGCGAGCCGAGTTGCCTGCCGTCGCAGTCAATGGGAAATTCTTATCTTTGGCACGATCTGCACAATTCTTGACTTGCACAAGAACGTAAGTCATGTCGTCGGCATGAAACACATACTCCTTGTTGCGATCTGGCATCAAAACAGGAAGGATCAAATCTACTCCAGTACCTACTCTGCACCAAACTGCAGCACCACGGGCAAACAGCAAAGCTAAACTGCCATGTCCGCAACAGCGTCAAAATGCCGCACAAAGGGTGAATGACACCTTGCCGACAGCCACAGGGTCTGGAAGTTAAGTGAAGTCACTTCTCTCCTAACTTCGTCTGCGAAGGTCACAAACAAAGTCTTTCCTGGACGTACATTCCAAATACTCGGCAAGGCCAATGAGACCATTTGACTTTTTAAGCCGGCAAATTGATTGAGGGATTCGACTTCTCTGTAGATCTGACTTTGATTCCTTCAAGGAAATCATCATAAAAGGAAGAAAGAAGACATAGTATGACAAAGTCCTAACTTGCTTCAGGTTCCTACAAGGCATCCACATTGCTGCATCTCGCCCAAAAAGGAGCAGGAGTGCGCAACAATCTCACCTCCATGACCAACATTAATTGCAGATCTTGAGGATAAATAAGCGAGCAACTTCAATATCTCATTGCGGTTCTCTGCATTGTGCTGCAGCGTCTGCAAGAATCAGCTCTGATGGCATTCGTACACTAATGTGGTCGCGTTCCTCGGAAATGGACATACACCAACACATTTGACGCACCAAGCTCTGAGGCAAGCTCTGACTTGAAGACAAGATGAGGCACACTCACTCGAATAAAACGTGGTGCCATTGTCCCGAACCTTACTTTTCCTCCCCCTGCCAGTTTTGAGACAGCAACTATGCGTATTTAGTCAGCGTGAAACGTTGCTTCCTTTGCAGCTCTCCACGGAATACGACCATGAGATAGGTAGCTATTTGGACAAACGCTTCACTGCTGTTCGTCCTTGTGGAAGGCATCGATCCGTTCAGAACGATTTACAACTTCGGTGATCTTTTTCAGGAGAGCACCTTGGGAAACAAGTGAGCTGTGGCGGAAGCGATTGGTGCTGGCATAGCATGCAATTGTCGCAATGGTGTCAATATGGGACCTGACTGCGTTGAAAACCTGGAGAGCAAAGCGGTGTAGAGGGAGCCAACATCTCGCTCTTTCGACGGAGTGAATGTGGAAGAGCTTGCTGTTTGGGAACCAACAGAGCAGTCCGGGCAGCGCCAAAGCGGCAGGGGATGAAGCAAGCGAGGTGGAGGATTTTGCGCAGAGTAAGTAGCGTGTGTGGGTTCTTTCCCGTGATCGTGCTGCTTTTATTTATGGTCAAGGAACCGCCAAAACCATGCATAATGGGTTAGCACAACTTGGGTGGACTGCCGGCGGTTTCTCAAATTTCAAAACCAGCCTCAAGCAAGGCCGGTGAGATGGGAAGTAGGAGGGTCACGGCCCATCCCAACACATTACTTTCAAAGCAGCCTTTGTCGACGTCGGACGGCCGCTCTGTTCTTGATCGTGCGGGGTGGGAGGGTTGTGCCGCTTTCCTTTTTCGAATCGACGCCACTGGTACATCCCAGCCTCGACAACCGCAGCTTCCTTGAGTAGGGAGGCGAAAATTCCTTGACCCTCCCAACCCGCGGAGTAGCGTGATTTCGAATTGGCAATTATTAATATTTCATTATTATTCTTCCACATTAAATTGGTTCGCACACCTGCTGCTGATTCAGCTCTTCGTCGACCCATAATCCTCCTAATTGTTCGGGCGCTCCCGCTCTCGTTGCGGTGAGGCAGCTTGAAAACACTGGCAGCCAAAAGCCGCTCCAGGACGCGTCCTCCATAGAAAGAGTCGCAAGTGGTCTTCCGCATGCGGTTCAGCCTTTCCCGCTCCCGCTCCCGCTCCCCCGCCGCCTGTACACCGCTGAATAGTAGACTCGCGATGCGCAAGCCCGAAAGAACTGGTGGGAAATTTTGGAATTTACCACTATCGGTGCCAGTCGCCATTTGACCCCCTCAATAGCGTCTTAAGGTTGAGGACCTGCTCCTTCTTCTTTGCATCGGCCTTCATTCCAACCTTTTACTTAATTTCTTCGCAAAATAGAGGCTAGATGGTTACGCGAGGATCACGACCGAGTCCCCAACACGACGGGTATTATCCATTGCTTTCCCCTTATCGCTCTCGTACAGGCTCCACGTGTGGTCGCTCATAAGGAGCGAAATGGTCGTACCGGTGGCTGTCAGATCAAACTGCAGCAACTTCGTTGTGCGAACGAACTCGCTGCGGGCCGGAAAGCTTCCCGCTGTGCAGGAGGAGCGCGTTGGGCGTATTAGTTATTCTGGCAATCTCAAGGTCTCTCCCAGTCCTCCCGGCCAAAAGAACTTTCCCCCAGTCAGTTGACAGAACAGCTTCGTGAGCAGCCAAGACGACGCATTAGGCTGCCAAGACGTGTGGTGGAGCTGCTCATGAAGCAACCACGTCTTTTGGCAGCGAATGCACTGCTGGCTTTTGCTCTCGTTTCGACGTTACAGGGTCGGGGTCCCAGCAGCCGGCGAGTATGGTCCGGCTCGAAGACACAGGTCTGGTCCTCAGCGGCTGTTTTGTCGGTGTTCGGTGCCGGCCTGCCGTCACAGCAAGCAAGTTATGCGTGACAGACAACAGACAGAGAAGCAGGGCTAACAAACAAACAGTCAAAAACAGCTGCCACAAATTTGGAGACAGAGAGAGAGAGAGAGAGAGAGAGCGAGAGCGAGAGAGCGAGAGCGAGAGAGAGAGAGAAAGACAACAAAAACATCCAAAAAGAAAATAAATAAATAAATAAAACAAAAAGAAAAATAAAAGAAAAATAAAAGAAAAAAGCTCCCATTCCAACAATCAATTGCACGGTTTGCCACCTACCTCCACCCTCCTCCTCCTGCATGCGCTTCTCACCTTCCCTCCGCGTGCAATAATAGATCCGTCTCTGGAGGACGCGCGCATCAAGGATACTCTAGGAACACCCATGGCCGCCCCCGCCACTGCCGATGCTGCCACAGACCGGCTCGCTGAAGCCGTTGCAAAGGACCTTTCACTGGCCGCAAGCGGACCGGAACTGTACTCCCGCGGATTCTGCCCCTTCACCCAGATGGTCCGCGTCGCATTCAATGCAAAGTACGGCGCAGACTACACCTTCACACGCTGGGGGCCGTCGGACCCCAACCCGGATTGGTTCTCAGCCGCCTCGCCGGAAAGCACCGTCCCGGTCCTCAAGAAGCCCGACGCCTCCTTCCTGTCGTCGTCTGCCGAGATGATCAAGTGGATCGACGAGACCTACCCAGCCCCGTTCTCGCTCTACAAGGCGGACGGTGTCAAGGATGAGGACATTAAGGAGTGGGAGTCTGTCGCCCGGACCCAGCTGGTGCCCTCCTTCCTCAAGGTCCTGATGGCCGCCAACCCCGCCATTCAGCAGGAATTCCGCCCAAAGCTGAAAGCCGCCATCGCCAAGCTCGACGCCCACCTCGCCACGCACGACGATCCGTACTTTTTCGCGGGCCTCGACAGGCTCACGATCGTCGACGTTGTCGTTGCGCCCATCCTCCACCGCCTGCCTCTCATCAAGTACTTCCGCGGTGCCGACTTTTCCACTCCACGCGTCGCAAAGTACACCGCCGCCCTCGAAGCCCACCCGGCGTTCGGCCCCATCGCGTGGCCGCTCGCCCAGATTCGCAAGGCCCTCATCACCACCTTGCCCAAAATGAAGCCTATGTCCGCCGGCCGCCTCCAGCACCAGGCCATCCTGCGTCAGTTCGACAAGATCATTTCGCTTTCCGAGATCCTCGCAGGCGCAGCCGCAACGCCCTCGGCCGCGGAGAGCATCGCGATCGCAAAGGAAGTGTCGCGGCGCGTGGACACGCTGATCCTGTTCATCACCGAGCACGCCGCCTTTGAGGAGGAGGTCGTGTACCCCGTGTTTGAGGAGATGAACCCCGGATCCACCAAGCGCGCTCACGACGAGCACACCCACGAGATGGCCATCCTGGACGCGTTCAAGGCCGAGTACGCCAGCGCCGTGCAGGCCGTCCTGGCGGCTCAGGAGGACGATGACGCCACGCTGGCCGTCGCAAGGGCAAAGTACGGCGGAGACACGCTGGAGCGATTCAAGGCGTGGCGCGCGTCGATGAACGAGCACATGCTCGGCGAGGAGACGCATTTGTTCCCCATGACGGCCGCGCTGAACGAGCGCGAGATTGGAGTCTTCCGGAAAATCTACTACCACTGCTGCCACGTCCGCGAGGTGCTCCTGCCGTTCGTCATGGAATTCCTGACGGGCCCAGAGCGCATGCAGTATATGCACAACATATCGGCAGCGGTGCTCAAGGAGGACCCGCCTCAATGGAAGCTGTGCGGGAGGATTCTGCGCGACTCGCTTCCGAAGGAGGACTGGGAGGACCTTTTGGAGCGGCTGCCTTCTCTCGTTGAAAGCTTTTGAAGGAATAAGGTCCTTCGCGCGAGAGAGACTGTCATGCTGTGGACCAAATGGGAATCTATTCTGTACTGATTGAACAATACAAACGAATGCATCATCACTTTTTCACCGGACGCTTTCTCTGCCTTTGAGTACCTCCCTCAAATCACTTTCTGTACAACAGATCGTAGTGCCCAGGCCTGTAGAGCAACTCAATGACCTTCTCTTTTGCGCCGGCCGCAGCCTCTCCTTCGAAGGGCTCGAACGGCGAAAAGTCGTGGACGTTCATGTTGGTACCTGCCGAGAGATCCAAGTTGTCCACCAGAACGTTGACGCCAAACGCGTTGACCATGGCTACGATGTGGATGTGATCTGCCTCAATGTTCACTGATTTCGGAGTGGAAGAAAAAGAAAGGGGGCGGTACGTCAGTTGGGGAAGCGTGTGCGCCAGCAACAGTAGTGGTCAATTCTCAACTAGGTTCAACTTCCGCGCCGATGAAGTCGTTGAGCGTTGGATACTTGTCGAGGATGAAGGCAGAATACAGGTCCTCGTTCTGTTTTCGTGATGGTAAACGAGGCCAGTTTTTGGGACCATCACAGGTGGGTGAATCAAGGGCTACCCGCCAACATCGAACACATACCAGCTTTAAAGTCGCGGCAGTCACTAACCGGAGGTAGCAGACGATCGTATCGCTAATGTACTATTGATTAAGAAATCGACATCCGGGTGAGCAGCTGGAACTCTTGGATGCATTCACTGCCACGCAATCCAAGCCACCACCCCAGACAACGCCCACAGATCGCCTCCGCCACAGCCCCGCTTACCTCGATCTGAAACTTTTCCAGCAGCGCATCGACGCTCTCAGCCTTGAGCGCCTCGTCGAACGGCTCGAAAAAGTCCTCCGTCACGATCGGGTCGTACCCGGCACTCTTCAGCGCCTGCCGCGACTCCTCGACGCGGCGCAGCACGGCGGTCCTCCACTGCGACGACGACGGGGCAGCGCGCAGCCGGTCCGTGACGACGAGCTCGCACAGGCGGAACCCGAACGCGCGGAAGAAGCAGTTTCCGTCCTTGCGGACCGCGCGCAGCGTGCCGTCCGGGTGGTCGGCGGTCAGCGACGCGATCTTTGCGAGGAAGAGCGGGCTGTCGGCGGCGGCGTACTCGGCAGCGAGCAGCGCGTAGGGGAGCGGCGCCGAGACGAGCGGGTGCGACGCGAGGAGGGTTTCTTTGAGGGAGCGCTCGTAGGCGAGGATCGCTTCGTCCGAGGGGCGGTCGTCGACGCTGTCCGCGGTCGCGCCGGCGGCGGGCGGGCCGGCGGTCGGTTGGGCCGCTGCCGTGGTGGTGGCGTCCGTGGTTGTGGTGTCCTTCATGCGGTGCAGAAAGGAAAACTGATAGAATATTTAATTGATTGAACAGAAAGAGAGATAATGTCACAGCGGACCGCCCTTCATGTGTCGACGCCCGCAGCAACATGGGTCGAGCTTCCGCCCGAGCTCGCCAGTTTCCACGCATACTGCCTTCATTCGTCCAAGCAACCAGAGCACCACGATCTGCTGATGCAGATCAGCGCCGAAGTCGCAGATCCTTCCGACCGGTTCAGCGCCTTCCACGAGACCCGCTTGGCTTGGGCGAAGGAAAACCTGCCGCTGCTGTTGGCCAAGATCGACATTGGTGACGACCGCCTCGAGCGGATGAACGGTCCTGCAACGAGTTTGTTCTTGGAGTGCAGAGATCTCCTTGAACGCAGCTCAGATTCGGAAGACAAAGGCAAGATAACTGATGCAGTGTCGCTCCTCGTGCGGGCTCGCTTGACCAGTTCCCCCATCCGGCCTTCAATCGAATCATCCAAGGAAATGCGTCCCCCGGCACATTTAATGAATTTACTTGAGTTTCTAAGTGTGACAGATTCCAATTTCTCCAAGGACTCAATAGCTGCGCACGAGCAGGCACAGAGGAAGTGGATCTCTGAAGAATTCATTCCATGGTTGGCCAACGACAGTGAAACACAGCAGCAGCTGAAAGATCTTCACAAGCAGGACAAATCATTCACATCTCTGATCTTCACGATATATGGGGCTAAAACTCCACACTCTCACTCGCACTTCGAAAAGGTGGTGGAGTACACCTACCGTATCAGCTTCCCAAAGCCACAACCGCCCCCTGCTCTTCATGATGACAAGAAACTATCAACTGCATTTCACCAAGACTTCTTGGATCCGCACGGTTATATACCTCGACTGAGAAAAGACTTGGACAACGCTGCTAAGCTGTGGCGTTCCAAAAAATACTACTACCCAGGTGTGACTTTGGTGCAAACTTCTGGTTCTGGAAAATCCCGAGCTGTGGCACAGCTGGCATCTCGAATATCCAAGGACAAAGATGGACTCCGGGTTGTTTACTGCAGCCTCATGAAGCCCGACTCAACTGGCTACCCCAAGCGATCAAAAATTGCTGACAAGCTCGTCTCTTGTCTCGACGAAAAAGTATTCAAGTGCTATTTTGCTGCATGTTTTGAAAAGGTGATGGGGGACCAGCTCAGCGAACCCCGTGAGATCCTTGAACTCCAGACCAACGATTCAACCCAGGAGGCTTTCTGGAATGACGTTGAGAAAAGGATGGAAATGCTTAAACCACTCAAAGACGACGACCTGAAGCAGCGGCCGTTATTTGTTCAGAGCACCCGCAACAATCTCGAAGTTGTGTTTGTTTTTGACGAGGCACGGTCCCTTCTCGAAATGCCACACAATCGATCTGATGGGAAAAGCCCGTTTTACTATATGCGACGGGCAGCACAAAGTTTTGCAGATAATAGCCGGGCATTTATAATCTCTATGGACACCACATCAAGAATGTCCGACCTTGCACCAGTGAATCGCTTTGATCCAACTGAAAGACTTGCAGTTCCTGGAGAAGACCAAAAGAAGAACTTCAGACCGCTGTTTTTATTTGGCAGTGTGGATGTTGGGTTATTCAGTTCGTATGGCTTGAAAGACACTGATGCATTTTCCCCAAGAAAATATCTGTCTCATGGCCGTATTCTATGGAGAGCTTTAATTGATGCAAGTTTCACTGTGGAGAAAGTCCGTGAACTTGCAGTGTCAAAACTTGCTGGAGGAGGACGAGCTAGCTATGATTCAACTCCAAAAATCACAGCAACAATGGCAGCAAGCTTCATTCGAGCACGTGTGCCCTACCTTGTCTATCAGTCAGAACTTGCCTCTGAGCTTGTGGCGTCAAACATGTGGTGGTGTTTGTCCATTTCTGAGGAGCGTGACCACATGGTTGCAGGAATGCCATCAGAGCCAATACTCTCAGATGCTGCTGCGCTGTGGATGCACAATGCAGAAAACCGTGCTGAGATTTTAAAGTTATTTGCCTATTTATCCTCAAGATCAGCAATTGATGTTGGTCACGGTGGTGAGATTGTTGCACAACTCCTGCTCATTTTTGGGCGTGATGCGGCAGTGTGGAAGGGATGCGAAAATTTTGGTGAGGTTAGTATGATCGCACTTTCTTTTTTTGTTTCTTTCTACACACTGACTTGCTTAAAGGAAACAAAGTCAATCCTGGAGAAGGATCGAAATCCTCAAGTGATTTGCCCACATATTGCATATTTTGGCCTCATTGGCCTTGATGAATTTCTTCAGTCCACCTTGCAAGAGAGTGATGTGAGTATCATTCGTGAAGAAAGCAACAAGAGGAGCAACTTCATGCACCTTCCGGATCCTATGGCAGTTGGAAAGGTGTCATTCACCCACTTTGTGCGGCTTTTCGACATTATTAGGAATATGACTGAGTTGGCTTTGCTATTTGCCCGAGGAGCTGCAGTTTGGTGCAGAGTTGGCACAGAAGGGGTGGATTTGATCATTCCTGTTTTGATGCCCAATCGCAATAACGAGTATGTTGTTCATGCCGACAACATGACGTACATTCTTGTGCAAGTCAAGAATTATGCGGACCGTGGCAAGGACAAGGATTTTCCTCGCTCTGCCACAACTAAGAACTCTGCCCTCGCCTGTGATCTGGACACAGTCCCTCGCCATCAGTATTTGTCCCTATTCTTGAGTTTTGGCGGCAAGACAGCGGAGATGGACATTCTGGAGCCGCATTATGAGCTTCCAGACTTGATGGAGAAGTTGCCGCCATCACCTACCATATCCAGCTATGTTGTTCCCAAGGATGGCCCCTATTCAGATACATACAGTATTCTGTGCGAACAGCTTTGCAAGGAAATTGCTGAGGAGCAGCGTCGCAAGGCCAAGGAAGCCGCATTGAAGCGTGCAGGCAAGAGAAAGCGAGACGCTGATGTTGGTGCTGACAATGCCCAAGTGTCCAACTGCATTTCACTCACTGAGGCGGTGCGACGCTTTCGCCAGTTGTCAGTTGCGGTGTTGGGGTTTAGCCAGGACCTTTACCCCTGCATCAGCCCTGCCACCTTGTCTCCTGAAGGCTCGAAAGGGCTGTCAGATGAAATCTTCATGCATTTGAAGAAATTGCTTCGTTCACCACTGAATCCCATCCACCGAGCAGCAGACCCCAAAGAAGTGGAGATTTTGAAGAGGATGGTTTACCCATCAAGCCTTGACATGCTCCGCGAGAGCGAGTCTGCTGCGTTCAAAAGTGGTGCGAAAGGGGCTCCACGTGATGAAAATTTTAGTGGAACAATTTCATCAGATATGGTTTAGTTGGTGAATTTTTAGTAGATGTCTTTTGACCCATAGAAGACCTCTACAATGCCATTGATAGTTTTACGGCAGGGTGTACATTTTAATTACTGGTATATTAAATGGAGTTCAAATCTTGAGAGAAAAGTTGCAAGCAAACAAAGAAAAGTTTTGGTAGCTAATAAAGAAAAATCTACCCTGAGTACCATCCCTGTTGGGGCATTTTGCCACAAATATCCTCTAAAATAAAGAAAAGAAGAAAAGAAGCACTGTGGCAACTTTTAATGGAAATGACAATGATGTTGGTGCATCGTGTGCAGTTTGTGGCTGTTATGTTTTTTCATTTCTTTGTCATTACTTCACTGAAATAGTACTGCATGAGTCACAAACCACAAGTCACCACACGATATTGGGCTGAATGATTCTTTCAAGAAAAACGACCCGCAAACCATGTGTACAAAAGAAACACACATGACGACTGACCAACTGCGTAGGGATGGGGTGCCTGACAGGCCATACCCCACACCTGCCTAATTTATTACTTATTTTTGGCACTTGTAAATAGACGCATAGGGTGGGGTGACCAAAGTGGATGTTCAAAGTCAGGCAGGGGTTGACTAGTCATTTTCTCTATCTCTGTTTTTCGAGCATTTTCCTGTTTCCTTTTTTCTTCAATCTGATTCTTGTCCAATTGGCACCAATCCAGAGTCCCTTCAAATCCATCTGGCTCACAAGAGGGTAGCAAGAGATGATACACGCCTAGGTGGTTGCGCGGCCTCTTAGTGAGGTTCCTTTTATGGGATCGAGTCAGTTCCGCCAAACACCAGTGTTTCCTTTTTTTCTGTATGTCTGTCTATCTTCTCTCTCCTTGATCTGTCAGGGCGTTAGCCCCAAGCTTTGGTCAGCGCGAAAGCCCTGACCCAAGCAACTGCATCGCTATGTGGCCTGCCACACTTTGTACATCATGGCTTGCCACCACCTAAATTGTGGCCTGCCACGCTACGAACATTTTGGCCTGCCACTATACGTTTAATCCAGCAGCAGGTTGCCTGCGCGCTGGATTACCCATATCCAAGCGGGGCGAGGTTTAAGGCTTTGCCTCTAAATATCTTAATTAGTAAACATGTCGACTTTTGTTCGAGTTCGGCGCAATTCGACGAAATATTAGCATTTTATCAAATTCAGCAGCCGGAAAACTTGCATTGAGGTTCGAAAAATCGAATCAAATCTGGTCAGTTGGCGGTCTTGGAGGCGCCGAGCCCATCATTTTTGTTTGTTTTAATCTCGTTTGAAAGGTACTGCGATCTCGCTCTGTTCACCCCCAATACCATCAATTGGATCCGATTGTGAGGGACGAAGACAGCTGGGACAAATAGCTTTCCGAATTCAGCGTTCTGCGCCAGCACTACCACGGCGCGCCTTAGATTGAGCCTCAACCAAGTGACTGGTGCCTGCGGCACAGGCCAAAAGGGTACCTGGGAGGAGGTCGGGGCCGTGGATGTGTGGGCGGAAATACGAACGTGGAAGCGAGTCCATTCGTTTCCCACGCTCTTGCGAGGCCGCGAAGTGTTACAGTCCCTTTTCCCTTTCTTTTCACTCCAACTCTCTCTCTCTCCCTCTCTCTTTTTCTGTTCCTGCTGGCGTGTGGCTGCCCTTCCGAGCCCATCCATTCCCTTCACTTTGCATAGGACTTTTCATCGATTTGATAAGTGAGCAAGGTTGCTCACTGTGGCAAAGCGTTCTTTGACCTGTCATTAATTAAAGGTTTTCGCTTGGAAATAGCTGTCAATCACTTGTGCTGTTCTTTGATTTGATAACTGAGCAGATTTACTCACTGTCACAAAGGCCTTTCCCTTTAGACTGTAAGGTGTGCATCAACTGCACTGACCCTGCCTCTCGTGTGGTGCTGGGAGTGTAACTTTTCAAGGGAGATCCCAATCTGATTTAAACTTCCATCGTCTCAGTTTTGTCAACCTGAGAAACCTTGCCGCCCGACTGTAATCCAGTCGCGTATTTCAGTTGACAGCAGTGCGCACGAAAACGCATCGCCCGGCTTTCGTGCACAACGCCCGGCGGTTGGGGGCAACAACGGCACTGAGTCCGACTTTCCGCCCCATCTCATTTTCAAAGGTTCTGCCAGACACTGACTGACATGGTGGGTGATGAGCTTGTTCCACATTACATCGTATCAATCAGAGATCTGTCGGGACCGATCCATACAGATTTTCCGTAACACCGCCACCGATCGCCATAGTCTCAATAATGTTTTGTTATTTTCCAGGACGTCTTCTCAGTGCAGTGCCTTGTGGATTCGCTGCCTTTGAAAATTGACGCTTTCGCAGCTAATGGTAGGAATGTTGTGCCCACTGACTTCTTTGTAATCCCTCTGTTGTTTAGAATCAAGGCTTCTGGTCAGCACGGCGGACGGCTCTGTCCTGCTTTATGGCATCCAGGAGACACCCGTATTCGGAATCCAACTGATTGAGAGTCGGAAAGGATTCGCCAAGAAACCAGTTTCGCAGCTGGAACTCGTACCTGAACTGGACCTTTTCTTGTGCCTGAGCGGTAGGATTCAACAAGCACAATACGCAGCCTCCCTCACACTTCTCGTTGCCTCTCTCTTTGTGTGCAGACGGAAATGTCACAATCCACCAGCTCGGAACCTTTGCGACCGTTGGCCAGGTGCCTGTGAAGCCAGTGGTTTATTTGTCCCTGGAACCAACTGCCGTGCACAGCCCATCTCCAACGGAGAATCGCAGCCATGCACCTCAAAGACAATTTGCCGTTGTAAATAGGCGAATCATGTCGATGTACAACCTCAACCTGGGTGGAGGGTTGAAAAAAATCAAAGTGCGTCTTCAGCATTTCACAAGGGTTGCAATCGCTTACCCGATTCGTATTGTCCAGGATGTAACACTTAATGACCGGCCGCGAACAATGCGGTGGCTGTCCACAGACCGCATTGCGTACGCGACGACCCGCGGGTACTACGCTGTGGACTTGACGACGGGGCAGAGTATCGAGTTGCTTTCCATAAGCAGCCTTCTGGGAACATTCACGGATATAGCTAACTTTTCCTCGGGGCCAAAGCTGACTATCACACCTCTTCCTGAAGGACGCCTTATGGTTTCCAAAGGACGTGAGTCGCCCTCATATTTGCTGGAAACAATGGAAGCTGCTAAACTATGCATATTCCAGATATGGGGGTGTTTGTCAATAGCGACGGATCAGCTTTGATAGAACGCGACCTAGAGTGGTCAGCAATCCCGGAGGAAGTTTGTGAGCTTCCTTCTTCCGTAATCATTCAATGAAATTCTAAGCACCTTGAAGATTTCTCAGCTCCGTATGTTGTCGCACTCATGCCCCAGTATATCGAAATTCGCAGTTTAAATACGGGGGGCACCGTTCAGACGATTCATTTGCCCGACTGCAGGACAATGATAATGGGGGGACAGCTCATCCATGCATCAAATGCATCGGGATTTATTTGGCGCCTACTACCGTTCGATTTTGAAGACCAGGTCCGCATCAACGCCATATCCCCACTAACACCCACCTGCAATTTATAAAGATAGAGCATCTTATTTCTTCCAATAAGTTCCAAGAGGCCCAACGACTGATTGAAGAATTGGAATTTTCGACAGATGATGATAAGGTACCAACTGGGACAGGAATTTGTTGGCACTCATCTTCAAATCAGCTTGCAAATATTATTCGAGTACGCGGTCTATTTGCCCACCATCTCTTCACAAACGAGCATAAGTACGAAGAAGCAATTTCACTCCTTGGAGAGCTGAAAGCATCTCCCGTTGACGTAATCAATCTTTATCCACAATTTTCGCTGCTCGGCTCGAACGGAGATCCTCCAGTCACTGGTGAGGCTATTTTTTATTTTACTTATTGCACTGAACAAGACATTAACAAATGCAGACTCCGTTGCGTTGAAGAGCTTGATGAGCTATTTGACCAGCCAGAGAAGTGTTCTGGCCAGGCTTCGAGACTTGCAAGCCACACAAACTCAAAGCCCTCCCCGTGCCAACCGCTCTATACTCTCCGTTTCAAACATTACGTCGTCAGTCTCAACAGCAACCTCCACACACGGTGGCGGAAGTGCAATTTCTGCATCAGCTTTATCAGTTGATGGCAACGATGCCGTCACCACCTCTGATGACACCATGTTTCTGTCGGAAGTGGTCGACACTGTCCTTTTAAAGCTCTACTTAATCATGAGCCCAGCGCTTGTGGGAGCTTTGCTGCGCATTCAAAACTTTTGTAATGTGGACGAGTGCGAGGCTGCCCTGATAGCAAAGGGGGTATGAAAGTTCAATTTCTTTCATTTTGCTCGTGCAGCGACAGATGCCAACTCTTAATTTTTCTGTCTTTTTGTCTTTGTCTTGTAGCGGCAAAACGATCTGGTTGACCTTTACTATGGAAAGGGGTTGCATAGACGAGGCCTCGAAGGGTTGACAAAGTGAGTTTATTCAGCTGTTTACGGTCTAAGGTTACCCCTCACGCAGGGAACTCAAGAATGGCAACGTGAACGTTCGGACGGTGGTGAAGTACCTGTTGAAACTAGACATGCAGACTCACTTGGACATGATAATCGAGTTTGCAGAGCCTGTGATTGAACGAGATTTAGAAGCAGGACTTCAAGTAAGAATGAATTTCTTGCAAACAAAGCGCAGCCTTTTGACAGTGAGACCACCTAGATTTTCGTTCAACGCTACGATGAGGTAAGCTGGATTTCTCAACTCATCTACCTGTTGAGTTTATTCCGTTCCAGCTCCCACAAAAGTCGTATCAACGTATATTGGACTTCCTAGAGCGTCTCTCTCCTGTGCTGGAGCGGGGGTATTTGGAGCATATATTTGACGAACTACTGGACAGGTCACCCGAACTCCACGACCGGCTGGTGTTTAATTACCTCCGGGCAATCATGCTGCACCTCGCAAAGAGCAGCGATGGGTTGGATGTGGGAACTGGAAGTGACGACGAGGCAGTTCTAAGCGTGGCACGGCCTGACTCAGTTAGGTCGAAGCTGCGCAAATTTCTCGAAGAATCGACTTATTACCGTGCAGAGAGGATCCTTGCGCTTTTTCCAGAGGACGCGCTGCTCGAGGAGCGGGCGACACTGCTGAGTCGGGTGGGTCGGCACCAGGAGGCACTCGAGATCTACGTGGACAGGTTGCATAACTTCGAGCTGGCGCAATCGTACTGTGATCGGCACTACTCGCCCTCGGATGCAGCGGCGGCAGACATATACTACCACCTGTTGGTGCTGTTTCTCGGAGCGCAGGGGCGCGGGGAGATGACTATGGAACAGGTACTGCAGTTCCTGGACCGTTCGGGGCGGCACGTGAATGGTCCAAAAGCGCTGTCTATCCTTCCAGGCACAACGGTGCTGTCGCGCCTGCTGACATTTGCAGGCAAGTCGCTGACAGAGCTACAGCGGATGCGGCACGAAGAGGAGTTTGTGTTGGGGCTGTCTCGAGCCGAGCGGCTGCAAGTGCGTGGACGGCTGGGCGAAGGCCAGAAGCGGAAGGTGTTTGTGGGCGAGGACCGTATGTGCTCGCGATGCCTTAAGCGTATTGGGAACAGCGTCTTTGCCACCTACCCAAGCGGGATGATTGTTCATGTTTTTTGCCAAACTTGACTGAAGTAAATAGGGCGATTGGCAACTCACAAGCCTGTCAACCAATCGTACGTTCTGAAGGAGGTGGGGTAAATGCGAAATGGAGGAGGGTAGGAAAGACAGTTAGACAACAGGGAGGATGTGAGGTTTTCGCTCACCTTTTCTTGGAACAGAAGCAACAACCTCTTTCACCTGTGAGCATCTGTTTGGCAGCAATGCAGCGCCTATCTTGAACTGGTGGACGTAAGAACCCCCTTGCTATCTGTCATAAACTGCAAGAATCACTCCAATTTCCAAGGCATTATCAAACAGTATTTGTGGCTGACCTGTTTTCATAATTGGGACCAATTTTACTACCTTTGCTTTCCTGTTTCCAATGCAACTTAGTTTTGCCAACTTCGTTTCTCTTTCGGTAACTCATGGAGACTGCTCAACGACCAAGGAATGAAGAGCCAGACAGACTGTTCATAACTCTTCATTTATTACTGCACTGATACAGAAGAGGATGGGGACTAAAGGCGTTTGTGGTGACTGCTCCAAGTCAAGGGGCTGATCTGTCATAGGTGGTCAAACCTCCGAGAAGAGCGCTTTTTACGGGGGCTGAAATGCGATTGCGGATTTTACTGCGGTGCTTTTTATGTGTTGTGGTGGCAGGGAGCAAAGGGAGGGCAGTGCGCTGGACGACCTTCGTTTCATTCGAACGTTGGACAGAACATATTTTCCTCAGACACAAATCTCGAGGACTCACTCTTCCTCTTGGATGCTTTAGGGCGTGGTCGAGCCACATCGGCCAGATAGCTGCGAATCCAATTATCCACAATAAACTGCATCATCTCGACAGGTACTTTCTCCGTGGCTGCCATGCACAATCCTGGAAAAATCTTACCTGACAACCCAAGTTGCCTAACATTGGCACAGCGCGCAGCACACAAAAACGAACGTCGACCGTTGCAGATGGGTGATTAACGAGCTCGAGACACAGACGAACTTCTGCGCGCACAGCACACGTGCTCGGGCTATGAGCGATTGTATCCTTGTCTTGGCCCCGCTCAGCGTAATCCCAGTCTACTTGGGCTTTGAACTTCTCTTCATCCATGTACCTTCGCACGGCTTGTTCCATTGAAATTGCGTTCACCGTAACTGACTGGGGTGGTGGAATCTTCACGCTGGTGTCGTCGAATCCTTCAAACAGGCATGAATGTCTCTGGGAGTGCACCATGTCCTGTGTGTACCGATGGATTCGACAGCACATTGCAAGCTTTGCCGCCCTTCGATAAATTTTGAAGGGATCGGCATTTTTCGGCCTCTTGCGAGCAAATAAGACGCAAGCCCGAACGACAGTTATTGGATCACTGTCAATGCCACCTGAAGTGATGGGGAAGCACGGGTACTTACGATGGTGGGAGGCGGATGGTGATCGTGGTTGCAGAACTTGTCGGCCATGTCATCAAAATCACTCTGTCCATGCCACAACACACGCAGCCCACCACGCAGTCCCTAGCAGCAGTCTTGCGCCTCGCCGGCTCACCGCCCACTCCCCACGCCGACGAAGCCCTCAACGATGCCTTGTCGTCCATCTCGATTGCCCTATCATCCGCTTCAGGTGTCAGCATTCATCCCCACGGCTCCTCCATCAATCGATTCCCCAAATTCCCAGCAGCACCCCAACAGCACCCCAACAGCAACTAACCGTCATTTCCCCATACGCTGTGCTGCGCGACGTTGCGTAATAGACCCCTCGGAAACGGTACGATGGCTTTCATCCCACGACATTGTGCTGGACGATCTCGTCAACGTCCTGCAAACTGCCTCAACTGGCCGCACACTGGATCTCGCGTGTCGGTGCATCGAGCTGGTTTCCCCTGCTATGGGATTCGCTTCCATCGCAAGCACACAAATGGTGAGAGGAAACAACCCTTTCGCGAAACGGCATATCTTTCCGGGCTTGCTTCATGTTGACTCTTCGCTTTTTCCGTCCGCAAGCCATTGCTCATGGCGGGGCTAGGAAATGATGAGCCACGCGTCCAAAAGCTTGTGCTGAGAATATGTGGGCTGGCCGCAGATTCCGCCGTTCCACAGTATGTAAGTCAGTCAGTCTTTTTCTGTTTGCTCTGTCCAGCATTAATCTATTGTTGGGGCTAGATTTCCTCGCCCGCGTTCCTCGCCTCAATCCGCTGCCTCGCCTCCCCGAATCTTGATATAGCGCAAACGTCTCTGGACCTGCTTGTCCGCATCACCACCCCGCAAAATGCACTGACGGGCATTTTTTCTCCAGCCGCTTTATCGATCCTTCGGAACCTCTTGGATGTGAACGAGACAGTTCGCTTTCGAGTCTTTGAGCTTGTCGTGCGAGTAGGGACAATGGACGGTGGAGCCATGTTCGACCACATCCAAGAGGCAGAGTTGCTGACGGAAATACTGGATGACTTGGACAGCGACGACGTGCTCTGCCGATTAAACGCGATCGAGTTGTTTGTTAAAGTAGGCTTCGTGTGACTTGGTAGAGATACGTACAATCCTTAACCTGCATTCCTCCAGCTCCTGGATTATTCAGCCACACTAGCCTTTTTCACCAAACTCAAAATCCTGGATAAAATCGTTTCGTTCCTCGATACCCCTCCACCAGACGTTTCGATTGACGACCTTCTGACTCGTGCAGCATGCCTGAAATTCTTCTGCTCGTTTGCCAAAAAGCGGCCACAGGACCTGATCGAGCTGGAACGCGCTACTGGTCTCTTGTCCGTTTTGCAGATTCACTTAAACGCCTTCGAAGACCGCTCAGACATCCTCGACCCAACCCTCGTTGCGATCGGGAATATAGGCGGATGCCCCGATGGACTGCAGCTTCTTTTGGGTGCTGATGCGGATGGGGTCGATACCTGCAGGCAGACAGGAGCCGCTCTTGTGGACGCCTTGGTCCAGGTCGCGCGGTCGTCGGGCGGTTCCTCTCCGCTCGTTGCGGTCCAGTCCCTGTCGTGCATCTTCGAGAGCTGTCCTCTGGACGGGTCCGTTAAAGGCGGCGCCGAAGCTTGTGAAAAGTGGTTTGGAGAGTGGGGCGGATGGCGGCAAGCGCGAACGTGCGTGCGGAGCCCGTTTGACGAAATCCGCGTGGCGGCATACGCCGTCATGTGCGGGGCCGTGCGGTTCGAATGGGGCGTCAGGCTTCTCGGGAACGAGGGCGAGGTGCTGGACTTCTTGCTGGATCGGGCTACCGAGAAGACGAGGGTTGGAAAGGTTTGTGCTTTACGTTTTTTTTTTGTAGGCTGTTTTGGGGGGTGCTTTCTCTTGAAGTGAAATCGCTTATGAGATGCTTGCGTAAATTAGGAATGGCGGTTTTCGGTGATGGATGCCGTCATTCGGAACCCCAAGGCAAAGGATACCTTGTCCGAGGTTGTGTTTAGGCGAATTGCGACTTATGTCAGAGAGGGCCCGTTCTATAGCTCTTTGGATCCTGTCGTCGCGACAGACATGCAATAAATGTTGCGCCCGGCGTTTCTGGCCCAGCGTCAAGTAGACGGAAGGGCAGATACCAATATTCTACGATGCGTGGGAGGCGGGTGTGTTTCAGCGCACAGTGCAGTCAGTTGCTATGCAGCTGAGCATATTCCTTTGACACTGCAGGCTGCCTCAGATGCTTGCTTCTGATCCCTCGTGTCGCGTGGCCGTCTTAGTTGGAGCACATGTCCCGCCCTTGCAGTTAGCTGTTCTTCGATGGGGGCTTTTTGCGTTGAAAGAACCGCGGGTCTTTGCCACAATGCGAGGGCCGTTTCACGGCGTTGGGGGATGTTTTTTTATTTTTCTTTTTTTTCTTTGAAATTTCTCAGTAGCGCGGTCCGCGACGGGTGCACAATATGCATGAGAAGAGCGAGGGGAAAAACTGGGGGAAATCAGGTGCGAATCGAAAGCAAGAGAGCAAGGGTCAACAGCGAGACCAACGAGAGCGGGGGCATGGCTGAGTGGAGTGAAAAGTAGGACAAAAAGAGATATCAAAAGAATACACAGGAAAAGGAATGGGGAGATTAAGAGGGTACAACTCAGATTGCAACGATAAAGAACAAAGAAATAATTGGGAGAAACAAGGCAATGGCTAAGCGAAGGGAGGATGCGTTGACAGACAGTGGTAGGAAGAGCAAATCAATAAAACTACGAATGAGCATAAAAAAAAACACACAAGAATTCAAATCAAAACGAGACAGGGTTATCATTCAAGGCGTGCGGGCCGGTCGGAAGGGGTATCCTCACGGCCTTTGAGAAACAGAATTGATAGGGTACAATGATGTGCAAGATACGGACAAGATTAGCATCATGATGCAGAGGAAATAACTCGGTCGAGTCGACACACTTTCACCAAACGGCCCACACTGCGTATGTACACGCCTGCAATTATTTTTTGCGACCCTTCATTACCGCCAAGTTACTCTTCAGCACGCGATGTCGGTCGCCACTGCGTTGCCGACGCCGTCGGTCTCTCCGGTGACCATTTGGCCGTCGTCCTCCTCGTCGGACAGTGACGACACGGACGACAGAGACGCATCGGTGAAAAGATCTTCATGCAGGGAGGACGTTCCAGAGAGAACTCGTCCTCGCGCTTCGGTTTGGTCGTCGCCCTCGGCCTTCTTCCTTTTCCCGCTCTTGGCTTCCCCGGCGGGTTTCTTCTTCCCACCGGCGGGGCCGGAGGCCGCCTCCTTCTTCTTGCCGACGGCCGCGCCGGGGCCACCGACGACGCCGGCAACGGCGTTGGGGTCGACGTCCGCCGCAATCCTCATCAGCGTGTTCCAGCACGCGATTCCAGGAATCAGCGGAACGCCCTCCAAAACGGCCCTGTTGCCTTCAAGCACAACGCCGCCCGGCGCGTCGTCGCCGCCGCCGCCGCCGCCGCCGTTCGCCGAGTCCTTTTCCTTATCGCCCGATCCGGCCTTGACGACCGCCTTGATCCCGAGGACCTTGAGCACGCGGCCGAACCCTTCGGCAACGCGCTTCTCGGCCTCCCCGAGGCTGCACCCGCCGCGGCGCGCTTCGGCCCGAATCTTTTTCGTCCAGTTGATGCCGCACGCGTTGCACAGCGTCCGCTGCCCTGCCGGGCCGCGTCGCCACTGACCGGTCTTGCGAGCCTGGCAAAAGTGGCAGACGCCCGGTCCTGAGCCGGCCGGCTGGATGTGAGTGAGGGGCTTGGCGGCGCGCGGGGTGCAGTTCGAAGCGGAGGACACGCCCGCTGAGCTCACGCCAGCCGCGCTCGAGGCCGAAGAGGTGCGAGAACGGCTGGCGACGGAAGCTGTCGGGCACACCGACGGTGTCGGGTTGGAGACTGGTGAAAGAAGGGCCGCAGCGGCAAGAAGCGGTGCCAGCGGCATGTTTGGAGATTCCGGGGCAGCACAAGGGGCCTGATAGTCTGTGAGGGGCACAAACGTTGACAGCGGAGCGTAATGAGTGTGGATGAACGCAGCAGGTTGAGCTTGGGACGGTCGCCCGCAGTCATCGTCCGTTTCTGCGCAGTCAGTGTCGACGGCCATGGGCTCGGGCACAGCAGCAGGAGCTGTGATGGACCGAACTCGCTTGAAGGACGAAGAAGTAGAAGACTTTTTCGAAATTTTACCGGATTTCGCAGCCAACAGGTTGCGCTGCGTCTCGACCAACGACTCAGGGGACGCTACGAACGACGCGGGAATAAGACCGCCGCTGTTCACTGTCATCCTCTTTGTGGGAGAGGAAACGATCGAAGAAATCGCCATAACGCTGCTTCTAGAAGGGGTGGTCGCAGCAGTTGGCTTTGTTGGTGCAGGTGAACTTCTTCGGACTTCGTTTGAAGCAGCTGGTTCTGCCGCCAAGAATGGGGTTACTTTCTCCTGCGAGGGCGGCTCCACGCTGCGCGCAGCTTCCAAGACAGTTCCGATAGGGTTGTTGCGTGAAGTAAAGTCCGGCGCGCTGGCGTTTAATGCCGGCTGCGCCGTTACGCTGGAAGTGTTGCCGCTCTGCACTGAGCTGTTGGCGCATTGGTTGTATTGATGAGCGCTTCTGGGGAACGCGGCGATCGAGTGGCGTCTCCCTGCAGCAGCAGCGGCGAGGTTGTCGACGGAGTGGTGGCGCCGCCTCAGCGAGCGGGTCGGGAGCGAGCCCTTGCGAGCCGTCGCGGACACCGACGGCGTGATCGCGACAGTTTTCGCATTGTCGCGCTGCGCAATGTCCAAAAGGCATGTTGGTGTGGTGGGGGTCGGGGGGCACCTGGTCGTTGTAGTAGAAGCGGGGATTTTTTTTTTTTTTTTTTTTTTTTTTGTGTTGCCAAGACACGAGTCAGTCACGTGTGAACAAGCAATGAATGAATCAACCAATCAGGAGTGGAGGATGATTGAACGGGGTACTGAACCACTACCCAAACTCGGGCATTGCTCACCTTGCATAAGAGTCCGAACCACGGCCCGCTGCTGTCATCTGACTCAGGACAGCACCACCACCACAAGAGCCCTCGCCACCCGAGGCTGACCCCGTGCTGCCGCCACTTGTGGCCATAGTCGCAGAGGACCAGGGCGACGACGGCCCATGCGACCCGATGCGCCAGCGCACGGCGAGAAGCTCGGAGGACACGTCGTGCACCCGCACGCGGAGCGGCACGCCCTTGCCCCGCTCGGCGGGCGGCGGGGGGATGAGCGCGGCAATGGAGGTGCGGCGTGGTCGGCAGCACGAGCCGGTGGCCATGTGGCCACCCGCAGTCGAAGCGCAAGGCTCCTCCGTGATGGGTGGAAGCACAGATGCGGAAAGCGCGGAAGCCGTAGAGCCCACCGTATGGGTCTCTCCCCAAAATACTGGGACAGGAGGCGGAGAGATACGAGGGGTCGGGTAGCTGTAGCTGTCAGTCATGTGGGAGGAGCAAGCTTGCGTGTGGTCGCAGCGATGGTGATCGTAGGGCGACGAGTGGCCCCTGAACGGCTGACTAGCCGAAGCAAGCGGTGATAGGGGAGCAGTCGGGAGTGGAGACAATGCAGCGCCTGCATCAGGTGCGCTTTCTTTCGCCGCGGCGAAAGAAATGAGAGTCGAAGACTTGGGGGTCGGGATAGTGAGAGGGGACAGGCTGTGTTTGGTGTCACGAGGCAAAGACCGCTGATCGTGATTGCGGCGGGGTGAGCGTGGGGTGGCCGCCGACACCTTTGAGACGGATCCGCTCGCGGCTGCAGAGCCAGTTGGGTGGAGTAGGGACGCCGCGGTGGATGCTGCAGGTCTCGAGGTTACAACGGGTAGG
This sequence comes from Zopfochytrium polystomum, assembly GCA_025765615.1. Taxonomy (NCBI): domain Eukaryota; kingdom Fungi; phylum Chytridiomycota; class Chytridiomycetes; order Chytridiales; family Chytridiaceae; genus Zopfochytrium; species Zopfochytrium polystomum. Next base: position 387,132 of record JAIVFJ010000026.1, read on the forward strand.
TCAAAGTCGAGCGAGAAGCGCACTCCGCCAGAGCTGGAGCGACGGCGTGCGAAGCTTGTTGTCGAGGACATGGCAAAGGACGACGAGAGGCTGCGCGGCCTCGACACGACAATCTGCTTCCTTGGGGCCATCGGCGCGGCTGTCTATCTCTTGTTTGGTGGAGGGAGGTTGGGGGTTGTGAGTGAGTGGGCGACCAGTGCGGCCGACGAGTACTGCGTGGGTGGGGCCTTCTTTGGGAGGAGGGAGAGGCCCGTCACAGTGAGTGGGCGGGGTGTGAAGAGCAGGGGCTGATCTTGAAGAGGGAGAGCACGGGGACTGGCGGTGGCCAAGGTTTCTTTCTTCGTTTCGAATAGAAAATATCGCTTTCCTTTCTTTGTTTTCTCTTTTTTTCTTTTCTCTCTTTGCGAAAACCGCCTCAGTTGATTGTTCGCGCCAGCAACAACAGGTTTTCGTCACGTTCCATTTCTGTCTGTCTGTCTGCCTGGCTGGCTGGCGACTGTCTGTCTGTCTGTCTGTCTGTCTGTCTGTGTGTATGCCTGTGTGCCTGTCTGTCTGGCCCTGTGTCACTTGAAACCGATCACAGGGGGAACGAGACAAACGTGAAGTCCAATATGATACGGCGGGCGACTGGGCCCAACGAGCCAGACCGGCAGACATTATGAGACCTTTCAGGCGATCGAGAGATCAGCTGAACAGAGCGTGTTTCCCTCAAAAGAAAAAATTTCCCCAGAAAAAAAGAACCGATTTCGTCGAACGTGCCATTTCTTCGTTCGCAATTTTGGGCCTATTTTGGAACGGAAACGGGATACTTTTTTTCACGCTTTGTCTCTTTGATGGTGTCCCGCTCGTATGTCGGTCTGTTTGTCTGTCTGTTTGCCTGTCTCACTCCGATTCTGAGACAGCTCGCTCGCTTGTTTGCGCTCAACGCGCGCGCACTGTCGGACAAAATTTCCGTCGTACAAATCCGCACCCAATTTGCAATGATCCCATTTGCGTGTGGCACCCATCTCCTGTAACGTGCGCTTCAAAAAAAAAAAAAAAAAAAAAAAAGAAAAGAGGCTTCGCTGTAACTCCTTGGCGAGCGCACAGTGTGCCAGATACAGAGGTAGGGTAAGATGGAGATAGTATAGAAAATGCTGAAACGCTCTGATCCGCTGCTCGAGCGCCTAATACGTTAGCACGAATGTAGCATGTAGAACAAGTGGAGGACGCCACGACCACGGGTGCAACCTCGATGTCGAAACCAAACTCCGCTTTGAGCGATCTTTCTGGTCACCAGCTTATCTGCAAGACAAACAATCATAAATTGCGTATTGACGACCTCAACGAAAGTCCCTACGGTACGTCTTAAAAATTTCTTCATGCGGTTTCGGAGGGCAGCTCGTCCTCTACTTTGGGTCTGACCTCTCTGTCGCCCGGAGCCTCTGGGTCGACAGTGGACCCTCAGACGATCGACACAACGGAGGCGAGCGGAGGGGAGAAACAAACAAAAAGTCAAAAAAAGGAGGGAGCAGAATCCGAATTATTCAGCGCGCGTGACCCAAGTCACGGGCTGTAGACAAAAAAAAAATTGTTGTTGCTTTGCCACCCTCTGTGCAGGTCATGGTCCGACTTTGGCCCGTCGACGAAGAGCCAGCACCAGAGAAATCCAAATGCTTCCCGCCCTTTCTGTGTAGTTGAATTGACGGTTCCAATTTCACGCTGAGCGCGGGCACTGTTGTTTTTCTCGAAAGTCGTTTCAAACATTTTGTATGGCGAAGATTACTACCCGTTGGCGCAAGATGCCTCTGAAAAGAAGGTTCTCCTTCGAACGAAAGTGATTTGCTCGGAGGTTGGATCGACCGTACGGGGCAGGAGACAACTGGATTTACTCAATTTGGCGCCTTGTCTCGAGCAAACTTGCCGCTCCAAAACAGAAACCCAGTTTTCCAGTCTGAGGGGCTGGAATTCTTATTTGACGAATACACATACTGTGTCGGCAAAAAACTCGCCACGATTTACTCTGCGGAATGGCACACCGACGAACACACCTTTCCGTCGCGCGCCCGATGTGGATGCTAGCTGCGTGCTGGTGGATGTCACATAGCGATTTGTCACAATCGATGGTCTGACCCTTGGGAATGTTGGGTGATGTGGTTTGGTCTCATTGATCAAGTCACAAAAATAGCACTAAAAACAGCTTTTAATTGTAAATCTATAGCACTTCACTTTTTCTCTCCATTTGCGCCATTAGCATGCGCACCGATGACCATCCTCACACCGCTCACGGCACTTCCGCCGTTCTCTGTCCCCGTCAACTCCAGGTTGTACTGGCTCGAGTATCTCCCCAAAGCCGGTTTTTCCTCTTTGGCGAGCGACTCTAGATGACTATCCAACGTACCAGACGCTGCAAGAATCAGGCCAAGGAACACTGGAACAGGGCGGAGCGGCCGCGTCTTGTACTCAGGATGGAACTGGGTGGCAACAAAGTATGGGTGATCTAAAACGTGCTGGTCAGACAAAAGAGACGTGCGCCAAGTAGATTGTGGAAGCCAACCTTTCAATTCCAAAATGATCATGCGTTCGCCGTTCTCATCTTTGCCAATGAAGTTAAGGCCGGCAGCCTCCAGTTGGTTAACGTACTTCGGGTTGACCTCGTATCGGTGTCGGTGCCGCTCGTGAATTATTGGGGCGTTTCCGTACAATCGTCCTAGTGAAATGGGACTATCGATCAGCCACAGTCGATGTGAATGAATGAAAGCCGCCGGAAAAAACAGCACAATCAACCCACTGGTGATTGTCCCGGTGCTGGACTCCGTGAATATGGTGGGCCGATCTCCCAGTCGCATTGTTCCGCCCATTTGCGTCTTTGAAATTTCGGGCATGAAAATAACGACAGGATGCTGAGCATTGTCGTCCATTTCGGTGGAGTTCGCTTCGGCAAGACCGCATACATTCCGGGCGTACTCGATAACGGCGATCTGAAGACCCAGGCAGATTCCAAGATACGGGATACTGTTTTCGCGGGCCCATTTCGCTGCAAGAACCATGCCAAGAGTTCCTCGCACACCGAAACCGCCGGGGACGAGGATTCCTTGCGCACCGCAGACATTCTTCCAGGCGTCGTGGTACTTCAAAGGATCTTCCTTCAACATGGGCGGCTCCAGGTCCGACGCCTCGACCCACAGAATTTTTACACGGCGATTACATGACAGAGAGGCGTGTTCCAAGGATTTAACCACGGAAATGTATGAGTCGTGCAGATTGGTGTACTTTCCGACCAGGGCAATTGTGACTTGGTCGTGAAGCCGTTCCTGACGTTCGGTAAGCTGCTTCCACTTTACGAAAAGGCTGCTTTGGGAAGGGTTGTTCCGCGGTGTAAGGTTGAGCCTCTTCTGGATAACGTCGAGCAGGCCTTGCTGATAGAGCAGAAGCGGAACATGATACACTGAGTTGCAGTCGTGAACTGCGAGCACGTTTGAGGCAGGAACGTGGCAGAACATGGAAATTTTGTGCTGCACCCCTGGGTCAAGAGGTTTGCTGCTGCGACACGCAACCTACGCAAAGAACTATCATTAATATCTCTGCAAATTCGAAGGCTCCTCCAAGAACTAACCAAATCAGGGGACAACCCGAGTCCTCGAAGGTCACGCACGCTTGCTTGCGTCGGCTTTGTTTTTTGCTCGTTGACCGATCCAACCACCGGCACCAACGATACGTGGATAAGGCAGAAGTTGTCATGACCAACTCGGAACTGGAATTGACGCATTGCTTCAATGAAGGGCGCCGACTCGATGTCGCCAACCGTGCCGCCCATCTTCAATTGAAGGAAGCGGTATAAGAAGCACGTTCAAGATCTCCAGCCGTTAAGAGTCTTTGATCACACCTCAACTATGCAAACATCTGGCGGCAGACCGGAGTCATCGACTGGGATCTTGGATACGCGTTCCACCCAATCTTGGATCGCATCGGTAATGTGAGGAACGACCTGGACGGTCTTTCCGAGGTAGTCTCCTCGTCTCTATGAAGATTGAACGAAGCACAAGACGTTTGTCAATTTTCGGACATCGCAAATTCCAAACAGGAGCATCCCCATCAACACAGCGAGCTGGCAGCACCTCGCGATCGATGACTTGGCGATAAATTTTGCCTGTGGTAATGTTGTTGTCGCGGGTAAGAGTGACGTCCAAGAAGCGCTCGTAGTTGCCAAGATCGAGATCGACCTCGCCGCCATCGTCCAAAACAAAGACTTCCCCTAGAGGAAGGCGCCAAACGGTGCGTGTGAGCAAGAGTTGCAAGCATGTCAATGCGGCATGAGCAAAACTGCTTCACTTACCGTGATCAAGGGGAGTGAGGGTTCCAGCGTCGATGTTCAGATACGGGTCGATCTTGATGGAGGTAACTCGGAGCCCAGCCGTCCGTAGCAACAGGCCTGTCGACGATGCAATGACGCCCTTTCCAATCCCAGAGATTACACCGCCAGTAACAAGGATGAACTTGCACGGGCCACGACTGGTCGATGATGCTGTTGAGTCTGACCCCATCGCGATCAGTGTACAACTGAAGAAGGGGAAGGGGGAACTGAATGAAAGGCTGTCGTTTTTTTTTCCCGATTTTATATAAATATGGGGCTGTTTTGACAGTCCGACTTTCTTTTTTTTTTTCTTGACGAAGGAAAGAAAAGTCCTTGTCAGGAACTGTTCGACTTGTCAATTACTGGGCCACAATGGATTGTCCGAGCTGCCTGCTTTCTTCTTCTTTACAGACAATCCTCAGGCGTGAAGCCCGTCACGTATCATGGCTCATATTTCCTCCAAGCCACTCGGCACACAACGCCGCCGTCCCGCTTAAACCTTCGCAATTCAAACAAGCCGGACGGGGAAAAAAAGGTGAAGCGCGACCGTGAAGGAAGCCCAGGCTAGTGATTAAGACAACTCCCGTCAGCGAAGCCGTGAAGACGTTGTCGCCCAAAGCGCACCTCCTGAAGAATCTATCCACTTCAAATCGTCAGTCTAAAGACGGAGATCCACGTATCACAGTCATCGGAGGAGGATCGTTGTCCATTGCGATAGTTTTTAAGTTGCCTGCGAATCACAAATGGATTGTCAAGCGAAATAGGTGCTGTGTGTAAGTTTTTCATTTCAGTTTTGCATCGAGCACTGGAGTGGGGCTACCAAATGAAAGCGGTTTGGGGCACCTCAAAGTATTAATTAAAAAAAAATTTTTGCTCACTTCCCAAATATGGACTACTCACCTTTTTTCTTCAAACCTCAATCAATCGTTTGTCTGGGCTGCGCCAACTTCACTACGATGCACCTGTCAATGCCATCAGGCACCGTGCAACTTCACCGCCGTCGCCAGCCTCCCTGTGGAAGCGCCAACGGCATCGTTCCGAACAGGGTCCTTCTCCCTTTCAATTCCGTAAGCCCTTGATCCCACACACACAACATCCCAGCCCCGCCCGACTCAACGCTTCCGCTCCCAAAATAAAAACAGGAACACTTATTATTGGAGGAGATGAGCCCGATCCCCACTTCCACACGCTGTCGGGGGTGCTACTGCTTGGATTTTACACTGGTGATGGGGCGGGAAATGGACCGTTGATTTGCTCCCGCCTTTCAGAATTTGTTAGAGGGCTCAATCACTCCTGGTTTGTCTTCGAACCCTGCAGACCCACGGCAAAACAAAGGAAGTCCACCACAGAACTCTCCCGCAAATAATGCCTCAAGGTCGCCACCACTGGCCCTGATCAGGCCTGTCCGCGTGAATGGCTTGCCTTGCTGCTTCTTCGATCAGGCACCAACGACAGCGCCGTCCCAAACCCTCACCATTCCGGGAATGAGTCAGGCAACTGTAAGAGCGGCGCAGGGTTCCCTCGAAATAGTGTGTCATACTAAAATATTGACTGACAACTCAAGCCAAAATGAGAAAATTAGGAAGTGGAGTGACAATCTTTCAGAGACATCACGTCGAATTCGGAGAACATCAGGGAGTTGGGTACGGCTAAACGGGTTTAGCCTACAATCCTTTTTCTCCGCAGTATGGCTGAGTAAGGAAAAGATAAAGGTGAGAAATGAAAAGACGTATTCTGGCTGAATATAAGAGATGAAGGGGAAAGGTCGACCACCAGCGACTCCGACTTAGTCGGAATAGGGAAAAAAATCGACCCTAGAAAAAGCAACTGCAGCGTGAGCGAATTCACAGCCTAGGAAACCAAGAGAAAACGTCGATCAGTTTGAAAAGGAAAGACGCCAAACCAACGGTATCAAATGGCTGTGGTAAACGGGAAAACGGCAAAGGATACTATACATACAGCTAAGTTATAAAGAAGAGGGATGCGCCTTCGGGCATTCGTTAGGCGGTTAGAGAAAAAATGTCGGTGGGAAAGGGTTGAAAAATATAGGACTGAGATAGGAGTGTGCAAGAAATGAGCAAGCAATTTGCGGTAGGGAATTCGCGTTCAAACAAACAGTCAGTGGCTCTCTTTGGCAAGGTGGAGCCGATAATGGTTCTCTCGGTAGAAAGAGCGGTTGCACGGACCACAGCGAAAGGGATGGCTCTCCGAACGGACACAATGGCTCTCCGAATGAACAGTTCTCATGTGGCGACGAAGGTCGTGCTTGCGTGCAAACTTGACTGAGCACAAATTGCAGTCGTGAGGGCGAGCCGAGTGCAAGAACATGTGCGAAGTCAGATTGCCCTGGCGAGGAAACACCTGGCGCCGTGAAGCATGAGCCGGTGAGCGCCGCCCCGACTGAGGAGGCGCAGCAGCCGGAGCCGCCAATCTTTGTTCCGTCATGTTTGGTGAGTCGTTTGTCTCCGCCAGGGATTCCCTAAGTTCAATCTTGACGTTAAAATGTCCTCAAGGATGGCGTTAGTTGGCAAGTCCGTTTCCGCTGTGCGGGCAAGTCGTGGGGTCGACAAAAATTGCGAGCACGCCGTCGAAGCCACCAATGGGAACAATGAAATGGTATTATTACCGGTGCAAGTGCATAGTGGATGGTCGTAGTGGGGCCCATGGGGAAAGGTTATTCCGAAGCCAATTAGGTTGGCCACTAGCTGACAAGGAAAAGCCATCCTGTTCGCGTCTGCTCCAAACGAGCTTGAGAGTTCGGGGACAGCTCGGTAGGAAATGGCATCATCTCCGGGGGATCCGTTCGAACCATCCAAATCGGTGAGGTTGCGAAAGAAGGGGTCCATGAGGGGGACGGTTACGGTTAGGGCAGTGGGTAGGCAGCTCGCGAAGGCTGTTCGTTTGCCCCTCAGCTTGGGATGACCAAGGTCAGGAGCGGAGAATGGGGGGTTGTGGCGTCTATAAGAGGGAGGAGGAGGCGGGCTGGAAGGGAGCTGCGGCACGGGTGGGTGGAAGCGAGAGAAATGGTTTCTTTGCGAAGTTAAATGACCGGGAAACCGCGCGTTGGGGGTGATTCTCTCGTGTACCCTTCTTTATTTTTTTATTTTTTTATTTTTTTATTTATTTTTTGTTATTGCCGAGCGAACGACATGCCAGAAAGGGAGGGAGGGAAGAGCAGGAGACAGAGTAGCTGGCCTCTCTTGGATCGACGACACACACGGACAGAGAGGAGGGAGGGTGGAGCATCGCCCTGTATATGAGGCCACAGGTTCGCAGTCGAGGCTTAGCCGGAGACAACGAACGCATATCCAAGGCCGGATAGGGAGAGGAGCCTGAATTCGCGTGGCTCGTGGGAGCCCCCACCAACAATCGCTTTGAGCCCCTCTTCTCTTCTCCTACATCTATTTCCATCCGATCTCTGACACTGGACCAATCTCAGCGCTAGTGTTCAAAATTGTCGTCATTTTCCAGGTATTGGTCACTATGATCAAACTTGGAAGCGTTCTGGGACGCAGAATTCTCACATGGTAGTGAAATGGCAATTTGAACTGATTGTAACACCTCCAAAACATTAACTTGATGCAGTGTTGGATGCGGATGTCAAGAACTATCCTCTGATTTATGCAGAACTTACGAGAATTCTTTGGTTTTGGTCGGTCTGAGGCTTTGGGCTTTCCTCAAGTGGCACTTGCACTAGATAGATGCCCAGCGTGGCTTTGATTTTGGCATTTTCCAGGGAAATGGCAGCAAATGGCGTGATAGCGAACGGGAGGGCGATTTCTAATTTTGGCATAATATGCTCTAGAAAACTCGAATGGCTTGAAAGGAGCCGAGGCACGGACGGGAAGAGAAAAGCTCGGAGAATCGTGACGATTCTCACCCTTCGGCAGTTACTAAACGTACTCGATCTATTGGAGTAGGTTGAAGGAGTTCCAAACGATGGCATGGGAGGATATTGCTCCCTTTATTGGTCGATCGAAGGCGTGGATCGGTATTGCAATGTGAGCCATCTATGGGAAAAACTGCATAACAATGAACCTTTTGTGTGCGGCTCGCAACGAATGGATGTTACCTTGCTCTTCTATGTCCACGATCCGAAACGCCCCATCCTCGCGCTTTCTGCTGCCTTCCATGTTCGTCCAAATCAGGCAGAAAAGTTTGATTGGTATCCTACCGCCCTCCTGCACTTCCCACACAACGACTTGTCTCGTCAGAAACAGAGAGATCTAAAACTGCTGCGGCGAAAATGGCAGCGGCAAGCGCGCGTTGGAGGCGGAGCCGCCTGGCACGTGCTTCGATCGCGATCGTGCCAGAAAGACGTGACGACGACGACGACCAACTGATGGCGGCGGTCGTGTGTGTTGACGTGACGACAAACGATTGCGACATATTTGTCAGGAAACCCAAACCCAAGTGGCACCAGCCCGCCTCTTCGGTGCAGTCTTAGTTCTTTTCTCGGACAGGGTTGCCTCGCCTCATCAATCGTCACCACAAAGCCGTGGTTCGCGCCGAGAAAGAGAGTGTATAAGAGAACTCCCGCTTCAAGGTGCAACGATACAACCAGAGATGCCGCAAGCCCAACCGGAAGAAAACACCCCTCTTCTTGCACCGTTCGCGGTGGGAGGTAAGTCGGGCAGTGCCACAAGGACAGCGTCGAGGCACCGGCGTTCCAACTGTCAACATTCCCACTCGCTTCCCCATCCGCTTCACAGACCAACGGCTCAAGCGGCGCATTGGATGGTTTGAAGCTGGGCTCTTCAACGTTGGCATGGTTCGTGGGAGAAAACACGAGATGGTCGCCGTTGCATTCTTACCAGCGGCGATTCGGTTTCCGTAGATCATTGGAACCGGGATTTTCACCAACCCCACGCTCATTCTCTCCCACGCTGGGTCTACAGGCGCTTCTCTTCTCCTGTGGATTCTCGGCGCTTTGGTCGCTGCCGCGGGACTGTGGTCGTTTACGGAGCTGGGAACAACGGTAAGCTCCTTGCCCAACCGGCCACTCTATCGTACGCTGACAACCGTTATCTCAGCTTCCTCGGAGCGGAGGGGAGAAGGAGTATCTCGCATATGCATATCCGAAGCCATACAAGCTCCTGTCATACTTGTTTGCTTTGAATGGTCTCATCATCCTCCGCGGCGCCGCTCTGGCAAATGGCCTGATTGTCTTTGGAAACTACGCGAACTATGCCATCCATGGCCCGGACTATTCGAGTGGTTCGCTTTTCCGTATTCTTCTTGTTCTTCTTCTTCAATTATACCACATGCTGGCACATTTCTTATCGCTGTTGAAACAACAACACTTTGCAGATCGCGGTTCGCGACTGTGGGCATTAGGGGCACTGACAGCTCTGGCGGCAGTCAATATTGCGTCAACAAAATTTGCAGTCCGCCTCAATACTATCATCACGATTTACAAAATGGCACTCGTCGCGTTCATTATTGTAACAGGCGTAGTTGCGCTTTTTGGAGGGTTCAAGGACAAAGAGCATCCTGGTCTCTCGTGGTCCTCGATCAACTTTGAAGGGACAGCGTCGGACCCGGGAAGCTTTGCCACAGGGATATACTACATCATGTTTGTTTACGGCGGATGGGCCAACGTAAACTACATTTTGGACGAAGTCCAGTGAGTTAATGTTCATTTTTATCTTGTTTGCTGGATCAACTGTCTGAACATGCGCTTTTCAACACATCCAGCGATCCCATCCGCAACCTCCCCAAAGCTGCCGTATTCAGTCTCTCTTCCACATTCATCCTGTACATCCTCGCCAACCTATCCTACTTTAGTGTCCTGACAAAGGATGAAATTCTGGGCTCCAATCTCACCATCGCCGCGAACTTTTGCGCAAGGACGTACGGCGGCGCATTCGGCTCGCGCGTTCTTCCCGCCCTGATTGCGCTCTCACCGATTGGCTTCGGATCCTCGATCCTCTACACTGGTGCGCGTGTCGTCCTCGAAACGGCCCGGGAGGGTCTTCTCCCTTACTCGGACTACCTCGGCTGGGTCGAGCCACGCACAAAGAGCCCGGTCTTTGCCGTTATCCTTCTCTGGGGGCTGGCGGTGGTGTTCCTCTTTGCGCCACCTCCGGGCGAGATCTTTGGCTTCGTCGTCACGTTTGCAGGGTATACGGGTTACCTATTTTACTTGCTCGCCGTCGTTGGCATCTTCATCATTCGCCGCCGGGAGCCGACCTTGAATCGGCCGATAAAGGTCCCATTCGTCATTGCGGCGTTCTTTTGCGCGTTTTCGGTGTACCAGCTTGTTTTCTCTCTGATGCCGCCCGCAAAACCCTCAACCGCGTACCCGTATTACGGTAACTGATTTCCCATTTTTTTCATTTTCTGTGTGCCTTCCCAATTTTCTGTGTGCCTTCTCAAACTCTTTCACAATATCCCGCTCCGCCGAATGCAGCGCCTTACGTTACGTCCATTGTCGTCCTGATTCTGACCACTGGGCTATGGTACCTCCAAGTTGTCGTTTTCAAAGGACCCGAAACGTCGTATAACGCCAAGATCGCAGCAGCAGGTACCGGACACTTCAAGCAGGAGGCAATAAGTGAGGCAGAGGAGGAGGATTCACCACTGCTCACAAACTAGCTACTCTCTGATCCACGCGCGACCCCTCGGCCCTCATTTTCTTCATGTGGTCTGCAAAACAATTTGTAATACTTGCTTCTGCCAGTCACACACCTGTATTTACGTGTTCTACCCGGTGTCAATGAGTGTGGCGGAGGAGGAATCTGTTTTTGGTCCCAATGCTTGCAGTCAGCCCATCACGCAGTGCCTTCTCTTTCGGTACACCCTACGCAACTCCTTCAGAGCGAGTCCACCGACCGAAAACGTTTGGTCGGAATGCATATGTCGATGACATCATTCGAAGTCAGAGATACTCCGCTCTCTTCAGCGAATGTGCATTTGTCCGCATCCATTCATCTCCAGGAGCGCTGGAAGAAGACATCAGGACTATGACCAAGATATAACTAAATAAAAATTACAGCGTAAGCGCCGAATGAATTGATGGCGTTGAAGCGATGCCAGGCGGAGCGAGGGCAAATGATGGTCCAGGTGCAGTGCAGATGCAACGAAGGGAAGAGAAAAAAAGCCTTTTGGCCTCGTGGAAAGGACAAGGGAATGCGCAGTCGCTGTGGAACAATGCAGCAAGGCATTGATTTCAATGAAGAGATTCCTATTGCTGTGATGTTGAGACCGGAAGTATCACATGGAGAATTTTACGCGGTGGAGACAATGATTAGGCTGGACGGGAACTCGAGAGAAGGAGATGAAATATGAGAGGAAACGTGGGACAAGCGGTGCTCGATCTGGAATCACTGCACACTGCTCATGGAAAAGAGGACTGGGCCAAGGCGAAGATGTTGACTGAAGCTTTGGAACTTCACAGGCAGTCGTTGGCAAGAAGGGCGCGATGCGATTTTCTTTTGGCACTGTTGCTTCGAGCAATTGTGGGAATCGAATGAGCGTTCTTTGCCGCCAGACAGCCCATGACTAATTGTTCACGGGTCGCTCCCGAACTGCTTCTAACAGCGATGGAAAGCGTATCAAGCGTTTTTCTATAGACAGTGATCACTCGGCGAGATGATGTGAAGGACGTGGTTTTAATAGCTGTTTTGCATCAGATTGCACGAAACACCGAGTCATCATTTCAGCAGAGAGCTTTTTGGACACTCCTGAATTAGCTCACTCCTTGGAATGCTCACCCCAACCTCACTGAACCTATCTACACCCACACAGAGCAATGCTCTTACTTCCTGTGGGCAGACAAACAAAGTATGGGGCGGCCAGGATGCGAGTGACTGCGTCGTTGATCCTTGCTCTTGGGGGGCTGGAAAGAAACCCATCGTGGCAAAAATGGGATTGCGCAGACTTCTTGAAAAGAGAGTGCCGTGCGAGAACACCTTCTAAAGAATCACCACTGCAAGGTCGGGATAGAAAAAATTTATTTACCGCGATAACTTCTTGAAATACAAAACGTGGCAGCACCAAGCCAAGGTCTAACGAAGATACGCCCACTCCCCGCCCTCACTTCATCCTGGACGTCGACAGCCTGCTCGAATGCTTCTTCCACGACTTTTCCCACGACTTTTCCAGCTCCTTTTGCGGGTCCAGCGGTTGCGCGGCCGGTGACGGGACCGGCGCGTGGATGACCGCCGCACTACCGTTGGTGGTTGCCGTCGCGGCGGCGGCAGACCCCGGCGCCGCTTCTCGCGGCATCTCGATGCTGTCAATAACGATAGGATGCGGAGAGGCCGGCAGTGGAACGTCGGCGGCGCTGGCGCCCGGGACGGGAGACGCTCCCCGGGGGGTTACCGGCGACGCAGGTCTAGAGCCGTTCAGGGACGCCGCGGGGTTGATTGCGGACGCAGAAGCTGCGCCAGCCGCTCCGGAGGGCACGAGTTCTGCGGCCCACGTCCTGAAAGAGTGCATCGGCTTCACGTCCGAGTTCACGACGTCGTTGAGCAAGTTGGCAACGCAGAGGAAAAAGCGCAACAACCGCGGGAGGTCGTGGTCTGTTAATATTAGCCCCGCAAAAAAGTCTTGAATTTGGCCCAGCTGGTTCCACTTTGGGTTGTCCACGACTTCGTCCAGAAGCAACTGCAGCATTTGGGAGACATACTTCATGTCCGCGTTCGGCTGCTGTGCTTCAGGTGGAGCGGTGTCCGCCGATAAATACGTTCTAGTTGCAGCGACAGCAGCAGGCACATCAAGCTCCACCAAGAGTCGGAAATCTTCGTCCACAGAAATGTCTGCAACAGATGTGGGCTGTTGGTGGTGGAACTCTCTCGTTGGCCAGAGGTCTTTCGCGCCAATCGTTGTCGCAAATCGCTTAAAAGCATCCAATGAGGTTGCCGCGAATTGCTCAGTCCATGGCGACGTTGGGGCCGACGATTCTGACTGAGTTTTCTTATTCTCGCCGCCCTCATCAGGTTTAACTGTGGCGTTGTCGTCGTTTTTGGAAACTCCTTCAGCGAACAACGCCATGTCGTCTTCGGCAGTCGTCGTCATGCTGCTGTCCAACCTTTCCAGAACCCGCTTTGACGAATCCTCCCAAGGATTTCCTCCGCCCTCAGCTTCGGCAACGAACGGTTTCTGAGCAATGTCAAGATCAAAAGCAATCGGTTTGTCAGGTGTTTCGGCAGGCGGTGGAGGAATAGGTTGAACTTGAGATGGAGTTTGCATGGGAGAAAAGGTTTGGTCGGGGAACAGATCGGACTGTGACATATGAGCGTCAAATAGTTCCAACATGCGCTGTGATCGCTTCTTCTGCGGCTTGCCCGCTCGAGGACCGATGGCCTTTAGGATTCGGTCCTCAATAGCCGCCATGATAAGAACGAAACGAGCTGGAACGAGAAAAGCATTGTCGTTCCATGCATGGAACGCCTTTGCACGTTCGATCACGCTGGCAGCGCGCTCAGACTCTTGTACAGCAAGCTCCTGAAGGACGCGAACATTTCGAAGAATTCGTTTGCAAACTTTCTGCACAATCCGATTGGCGGGGAAAACATTTTCGTCCAGAATGGATTTTACGGCAGCGTCTGTTTCCTTTTCCGCGAAAAGCCACCGTTTTTGAGTCGAATTTGGGTCGTCTACGGCGAATTTCATCGACAAGTCGTGGAGGCAGGCTGTTGCTACCAAGTGCTGGGGGGTGAACAAAGAGATCGCCCATTTCCAGTAAGCCCACGGAATCGTTCCATAGGATTGAGCCAACTTTGTCATCATCGACTGCAGATGCCGTCGAGGTCGATCGCTCGGACTGACTCCATCGTCGTAAGACGCTAAAACATCCTCCAGCTCGGCAGAATACTCAGAGCTGTCATTGTCGTCCTCTGTCTCCGGTCGCATCTCCAAAGTCTCAGATGCTTGCGGGACAAGGAAGCATTGTGCAATTATATCCAGAGGAAAGCGGAACGCCTCAACCAAGGCTTTTGCTGCTTTCAAAGGCGTACCTGGGTACGGAGAGGGGATGTTGATGAGATCTGATAAGAGCGACTCGCCAATCACACGAAGTGTCGAGTGGTCCACAAATTTTGCGAGCCGTGCAACGCAGGTGGCATTCGCATGGTTAAGAAGAAGCCGCCTTATGGGATTTCTGTTGATAGGCTTGGACAAGCGCCCAATGTGCCTCCACATTTCTTGTTCTTCGTGCGGCAGACTTGGAGTGTACCGCTTTGGAGGGATATGTATTTTCGATTGAATCAGGATCTGGGGTATTGATTAGATGATTAGATGAACTTATCGGCATTTGCGCACCCTCCGTTTTAAACGAGCCTAAATGACTCACCCAGTATTCTGTTTCCTCCAGAATCGTTTGTTCGGACAAGCCGGCGGAACGCGCGAGAAATGCTGCCAACTCGGGGTCATGCAGAAACAGTTCAGATGGTAGCCATCCATCGACCACGTCCGCGTTCGGATTGATAGAGTGTCGTCCTTGGGTCGGTGTAGTGGCCCATGGCGCAATCGGAGCCGACTTTGGTCCAAATGCAAGTGCTGCCGACATCCCAAATCGAAACACAAGTGCCCGAATGCCCAGGCACACCCTTCTCCATTTCTCTTCCGGGCGACCGTGAACATTGGAATTCTCTGCCAGTCTAAATAGGAACTCCAGGAACGCAGCGTCGTCGGGCGGAAACAGCTGGAAAGGGTTCTGGGAGAACGTGGATGACTGCGCGAGGACCCAATGGAGGTCCTCCGGCAGCGTCTCCAAGGGCCGCCAATCTGCGGGTGAAACTGAACTAGGAGGAAACGCAAGCCCGTACTTGCCCTTTCCCAGTCCGATAATAAGGTCGCGGGAGTCAGAGGGCATGAGAAGTGTTGGGGTTGAAGGAACTGGGTGCGGGGCCTCAACAACTTCTGGCACGGTCGGCACGTGGATCAGAGAGTCCAAAATATCGTCCGCTTCGGGCTCCGCGTCTTCGTTGGAAGCATCAGCTGCCACAGGAATGCCGTCTGCTTCATTGTTTGAAGACTTTCTCTCCGCCCCAAGCCTTTGAACTTCGAGAACTTTTGCCGTGTATTCGATATGTGCAAGCAGCTCCTCACGATAGATCAAGTGCCGCCGCAACTTCTCGCGGGCATCCTCCTGCGCAATGCGCTCGCGTGACAGGATGAGTACCAGATACCGAGGAAGGACGATTTCTCTCTTCTCGAGCATTTCGATGACTACATCTTGGGTCAGGTAATACGGAAATAGTCGGTAGGCCTCATAGAACGCGAGGTTCTTTCCAAATCTGGGATCATTGAAGGCAATAACTGAGATGTGCATAAATGGATGAAACCGACCCACCTTGTGAGAAGCCAGTCGACCAGAATCCCGTGCTTGCCGCCGGCACCTGGCTTGGTTGCATCAAGGGCATCGGGTCCTCCGAAAATCGCAACGCGCGAGGACCGGCAAGTGTGGGCGAGCTGCACGAGATCGCGCGCCGAAGGGATCGCTAATGCCACCGTGGACCAGAGACGCCCCCACCGTTCGTGGTCGTGCTGCTGCTGCCGAGTATCCGCATCAGCGGCTGCCACTGACGGTGACCGGTCGGCGGGTAGCGAGCTTGGAGATGGCACCTCGCCGCCGCCGCCTCCGCCACCGTCGCCGCCACTGCTGGGATGCTCTTGGTGCTGCTCTGTCATGAATCAAATCGACGGCTTGCTTGGCGATCTCGCGCAGTGATTGGCTGGTGAGGTCCACCGACAATTCAGGTAAGCATGCCCAAGCCACAGCGTTCCTTCCTCAAAAGCTCAAACAAGAAAGTAAGCATCCCAACGCGCTAATACTTTTGGGGCTTTGCCAGTACATGCATGTATCTTTTTTGAACTTGAAGAGAGCAGCGTTGGTATTGGAATGAAGTAAGGATGGCTGAGAAAACGTTTGGAAAGTGCTAAGCAGTGGAAGGTGAGGACAAGAACAGACGGCACTTGATATACGATGCTGCTGCAAAACTATACGAAATAGTAAGCACGCTAAACTCACGACAAGACATTGACGTGGACCTCGTTGGTCTGCAAGAACCACGGCGTCCAGGGAGGGTTGTACGCCGCCACCTTGGTCTTTGACCGGTCCTCCTCGAGCCGCACCCCGTCCTTTGCGCACGCCTCGCGCAGCTTCTTCTCCTCCTCCAAAGCTGACGCCCACCGCTCCCTCTGCCCGCCCCCGAACGTGCCCGCAAACTTTCGCACGGCGACGGTGTGGGCCGGGATGTCGCGCAGCTTGATCGACGGGTCGACGGGCACGGGCAGGTCCGCGATTGTCTTGTACTTTGACGGCATGACAAAGGCCATGCGCTCGACGGGCGCGCCGTTGTCGGACGCGCCGCCGTCGACCTTTTCCATGAGGACGGGCGCCGTCATCGCGATTTTGGTAGAGGACTCCGCCGGGCGATCCATCAGAACGGGCGTTGTCATTGCGATTTTGGTCGAGGTCTCCGCGGGGCGTTCCATCAGAACGGGCGCCGTCATGGCGATTTTGGCGGATTCGTCGGCGTCGGCAATCTTGTTTTTGCCTAAACAACGCGGTCGGCGCGAGAATGAGTTAACGCTGCAGTCTGAGGGCAACGCACAGGCGATTGACGCTTACCAAAAATGTACTGCGCGATCGGCCAGAAGCCGCCGCCGCTGACGTTGGAACGAGTAAGCGATGAAAGATTAGTGCGCGTTGCGAGTTGGGGGTGTGTGAATTGAATGAGATTGGCTGGGGTAAAGCGGAGGGGGTCGCCGTGTGGCACAGGCGGTAGGGAGGTGGGCGGCTCACCCGTCATTTGTGCGCGGCACGAAAGTGGTTTCGGCCTGGATGTACGGCTGGTACTCGCGAATCTCGTACCCGTTGGCGCTCGTTATGAGGTTGAACTTGGGCTGTTCTTCGAGGATGAAGCCGAGAAGGGAGGCCATGTCTGCTGTGGCTGTTGTTGGTATGTGGTGTGCGAGCGAGGATGGGTGCTTGAGGGTGGCGGCGGACGCGGCCTCTTTATGAAATCCTGTCTGTGTGCGGCGGAAAAACTCTCTTCGATCACCCCCCCCCCCCAACCAAAACAAAAGTCAAAAACTCGGCGGACGAATCGCGTTTCTCGCTCGATTCGCAGTTTGGCGCGGGCGAGCTTCGTGTCCAGAAACACTCTCTTCCCCAAAATGCTTTTCGCCGGGATCTTGACAACAGATCTTGACACAACAAGAAACAGTGCGGAAAAATGGGAACGCGTTTGGTGTGTTGTGCCTGTCCATTGAGCAGTTCTTCTTCGACAGAAGCATGATGGCGCGTCGCGGAAACAAACCAACCGGGGGACAAGAGCAACCAGTTTTCCAGAACGGTGTCCCACGGGGAGACAACAAGCTCACACATTCCATGCTCAGCAACTCAGGCAGTCAGATTCACCAAAAGTAGATACCAAACAAAAACAACATGCCTGTTGCATCGATCACCATTTTTGCCTCCACAGCGTTGACGAGGCGCCGTTTCGCGCCCACTGCGCAAGACCAACAGACATGTGCATTTAAAAACCGGAACGAGTAAAGCGACAATTCGTGCGCACATATTTATTTTCGAATATTTTTCTCGAGCGGGAACGGGCCTAGTACCTCTCAAATTCTAACATAAATACGGTAATTGCGAATCTCGCCACTGGAGTCATCCTTGAAATATGCTGAATTATGTCCTTGGTGAATGATGCCGAGAAGACACGAATAGAGCGTGTGTTGATGAGCGGGAATGGGGGCAGCAAAACAGGCCTCAGACAGCCTGTATCAGAGAAAACATAAGGGACAGTGACAGAAGGGCCACCAACAGCCCGCTAAGTCGCGATGGTGGCTCAACATTTTCCCAACGCCCCGGCGTGGAACGTTACGTTCGGCCCCTGTGAGAGGTGCATTAACAAGACTGCAAGCGGTTACACTCCTGAATCCCTACTTACCAGGGTAAAGTCCAAGCAGTAATATCCCGAGCGGTTCGCAAACGGCGCCCGATGAGACGAATAAATGTACCACACCAACGTCCCGTTGTCGCCCACCTTGCACGTCTTGCAAAACCTGTCTGTCTTGAGATCGTCCGCGACGAAGACGGAGTATCCCGACTCAAAGTCGTCGATTGTGGGATCGTTGCCCATCGCCGGGGTGCCCAGGATCGGTCGCCCCGAATCATCGAACCCTAGGTCAAGAGCCCAAAGTCAGGTCAGTTAAACGTGGCCCACAGCGTGTGGAGACCGGGATTCCGGCTCATCTCCTCCAATTATATCTTGTTCCTGTTTTAAATGTTGAAAGCGAAGTGTTGATCGCGGGCTGGGATGTTTGTGATGCGATCAAGGGATTACGGACTCACGGGAGAAGGACCCTGTTGGGAGCGATCCGTTGGCGGTTCCGCAGTGGGTGGTTGGGGACGGCTGTGTAGTGTGGTGCCAGATCGAACGGGGTGAGAAAAGCTGTCTTGGGACTGGCGGAAAGAGGCGTGCCGCCTGTCTGGGATGGAGTTTTTGGAGCGATTCCCGCCGCAGCGAAACGGTTTGCCAACTGAAGTCCTTGGAGGGTGCCGAATGGGGCGACTGGCCCTTCTCGTGCCCAATCTGAACATCTACGTCTGGTGCACCGTCCCAATTTCACCAAAATGCAAGCGCCATGCGAGGCCCGAACCGAAAATTTCTGTCACTGGCGGGCACAGCCTTGCCAACAGGCGACAAACAACGCATTGTTCAGTTGCTGAACGCGTGAAGAAAAATTTTTTCTGGTTATCTTGAAGCCGGGCGAACACTCAACGCTTGAAAAGCCGGGGGCACTCCGAAAACAGGACAGACAAGACATTGCTCCACTTCTGCCTCCAGAAGGCCCCGCAATGTCCCTTCCAGTCATCCTCTTCGGTGCGGAACGGTTGCTAACGCCCTTCATAGCCTCGCTGCGGCGCGTTGTCCTCATCTCGAGCCTGGGTTTCTTCGCGGCGCATTTGACCCTGGCTGCCCAAGCCGCGGCACTTCCAGCGACGCGTTGCGGCACCGATTGCTAACCGCTGTGGTGCGACTTGGGCAGACGCAAACAGAAAGTGCGGAACACCGTGCCCAGACGGAACAGACAAAGCATGCCTCTCTGGCGAGCATTGCTTTGCTTTACTTGACGTCGCTGTTTGGTAAAATTATAATAACACGTGAATTCTTCCTCGAGCTCTGATAGCTTTCTCTCTCCCTGTTCACCACCACCGTCATTTCATCCAGCAAGGCACCCTCCAAGACGACATCAACGCTAACCGCTTCTTCGCCTGCGGCGACCAATCGTTGCGGGACTGACTGGTCCACCGCCAACGGAAAGTGCTGCACACCATGCCCAGACGGAACAGACTCCAAGTGCCCGACTGGAGAGCACTGTTTTGCTTCTCTGGACACAAGCCCATGGTCTGTCGATTGCGTATCTTTGCACATGAACGTAGCTTACGTCTTTTCAGCTCTGGAGGGAGCGCCGACAACTGTCCCAACGACTGTGCCAGCTACTCGCTGCGGGACCACTTGGGCGAATGCAGATGGGAAGTGCGGTGTGGCTTGCCCTGGGGGCACCGACAGTGCCTGCCCATCTGGAGAGCACTGCTTCGCTTCACTTGATGCAACTCCTTGGTGAAGGAAATGACATAATTCACTGGAGATTTCTAACGATGTCTCAGCTCCCCACCGGAATCAACCATTACTACATCAAGCTCTGCTAAATTGTCAAATTTACCTGCAACAACATCGACTCCAACGAGCACCTCCTCGCAAACTTGCCTGAGTGGCTTTAGCGATAAGCTTGCAGTGAGTTTTTCAACAATTGGCAATTGATTCAAACCGTTGATGCCAAATGGATAGCTCTCGACTTGTGCAAGTTTGTCGTTGCCAACAACGGCTTGTGTAAGGGACTTCTCCACCACACCATGCAAGACATGGTACAAGACGAAGCCGGGAGACAACTGCACCACCATTTTCAGCGCCAACAGTATCTCAAATACATCTTTCACCGCCTTGAACCCCACTTATTCAATCACGGTGAGAACGATTGCCCCATTTTTGTGCTGGTTCACTCACCATAAATTTCTTCAGCCCCGAGGAAGAGTTTGCACCGCCGGTGGAACCGTATTTCCCAACCGGCGACGAGACGCTGAAGGTTCATTCGCCGACATCTCTTCTCCAATCTTAAACCTTTCGAAAAATCTGGCACGAGGCCGGAACCGCCGGGGAGCCGAGTGCGGGCCAGGCATCGGGTCGTGCAAGAGGGGCTGCTGCTCGCAGTTTGGCTTTTGCGGGAGGGATGCCGCTCACTGCCAGTCCCCCAACTGCCAGTCTCAATGCCAGTGGCCGTACATTGACCCAGTTGCCGAATGTGGAGCAACTTCGGCTGGAAACAAGACTTGTCCTCTCAATGTGTGCTGCTCTCAAGTGAGGAAAATTAAAAGCGACTTGCTAACCATTATGATTAAATGTGACAATTTGTTTTATAAGTGGGGGTTCTGCGGCTCCACGCCAGAATTCTGCTCAAGAGCCGCTGGCTGTCAAAGCAATTGTCGCTGAGTGATACTCAAACTTGCACAAGTGAGTATCATGTACATGATGGTTTCGGCAAAACTCACCAATCCAACAACAAAAGTGAATTCGGACTTCAAGAGGATTGCTTGCTACGCCGGCTGGTCTTCCGGTGGTGGCGGCTGCGGACTTGCGCCATCTGGCATCCCGTTCAATTTGTACGTTTTTAGCTTTTGGTTGTTTGAAAACACCTTGGCTCAGTTTCTTTGCTTCTCTAGGTACACTCACGTTATTTATGCATTTGCCGGGGTTGGTGCGGATGGCAGTTTGGATGTGCCTCCCAGCGATGACGCCACTATCAAGACTATGGTTTCCGCCAACAATGGACAAGCCAAGTTGATGCTATCAGTTGGTGGCTGGGCGTTCAGTGATCCTGGGCCGACGCAAGGTCGATTCGCGGCAATGGTTTCCTCAACAACGGGCATAAACAGGTTCTGTAGCTCCGCCGTAAACTATCTGACATCTCGTGGCTTGAATTGTCTTGATATTGACTGGGAATGTGAGTTAATGGGCACAGTACAGTCAAGATTCATTGATCTACGCACTTCTTCAATAGACCCCGTCGCCGACGACCGTAGTGCCACTGGGAAATTCAATTACGATACAAACCAAACCTCGTTCGATTGATCTCGGCTTGCCGAAGAGCATTCAATGCCCATGGGCTGATTCTGACAATGACAGCATTTGCACAAGCCCAACCTTTACATGGACGCAGATGGTCGCTCTTTTGAATTTATGAAAAGAAATTTGGACCCACCGTCCCAAATCCCAACTATTGGGTTCCAGCACTATGATTTCGGATCTTCCGGAGACTGGATGGACCAAAGCTCGTTTAATTCTGCAATGGAATATGCAGCGAGCAAAAGTGTTGTCGCTTTTTTCACTGGACATTCCCACCAAAACTTGGCAAAGACAGGCGGACCCTATTTACGAATTCAATGGTGGATACTCTGGAAAGACTTTCGGTGGCCTAACAAAAGGCTTTTTTGTCTGTCGATACGGTACTACATCCACAGGCGTTCAGGCTCTTGACGTGGGTACCTCTCCCCTCATTGGAGTTTGGTTTTAACGCACCGTTCAGGTCCAGTTCGTCAAGACTGATGGGAACGGCGTTTGGGTGGATGACGACTCGACCTTAGCGCCTCGTCTTTGCTTCTATCCAAATGCTGTCAAGATGGCGGAATCCTATTGTTGACGCAGTCAATTCAACTGGATATTTACTTGATTTTTCGATGGCTTTTGACTGTCCCGGGCTGCCTCCCAAAGCCAAGAATTGTTGCCACTTCTGTTGCTCGTGCGCTTCTGTAGCTCGCCGCTTCGTTCAAGAGCGTGAATAAATCTGATTTTGGTTTTCAAACCATGTGATTCAATCCCTTACCTCGCAATGGGACTTCAGGACCTCTCGCGAAGGTTTGCTGTGACCCAGCCGAATTTCTGTAGAGCGATCTTCATGGCTCTACGGGAAGCTTTGGGCCTTCCGACGCGTTTGAATCACTGCTTTGCAATTCGAAAAGAAATCCAAATCAGACGAACTCAGGGAGCAATCATGAAAAACGATGGTCCAGCGAAGGAATTTCAGCGCAAGTACCCTTGTGAGTATACATATTCTTCTCCCAAAATATCAACGTCTCCCAAGCGGAAGACGAAGTCAGTCACATTGCATTTCGCCAAAGCATCCTCCCCAACGGGGGACACTTCTGCCCGACAAACTAAATGGTTTGTCAGGCAGGGGCAGGGGCAGGGGTACTAAATACATCTTCTCTGTGATTACGAATTCTTCTGTTCTGGAAGGTTTTCGGGGCTGGAGAAAACATCATTGATAAAAAAAGCCCGCTTTCCCCCACATTCCACCTGCACCCCCCTTTAAAGCAACGCTGGTTGTCTGACCGCACATGAGCTCCCAGTATCACTTCGTCCACACCGCCAAGCCGCTGAACCGGACAACACCGCCATAGAACGGAGGCTTCAACAAGACCGCCCCCGAATGGCCCCTCCGCAGCCCGCCTCACCCTCCACACCACCATTCCCAGATGCCGCAGCCGCAACCTCCACGCGCCTCGTCACCGTCCTGCTCCGCCAGGTCGACGTGCCGCCTTGGGTCGACGCCGGCATCCTCGTCACGGTCCCGGCCACCGGCGGTGCGCCCGTCCACCGCCTCCGCCTGGACGTTGCCGCGCACGCAAAGCAAGGCAGCTGCCGCCCCGAAGACGTGGTGCTGTACCGGCGGTTTCCGGGCAGGAGGCGGCCGCGGGGGGAGCCGCCCCCCACGACGGCGGCGGCGGGCGGCGGTGCGGCCACGGGGTGGAAGCCGTTTGGTGCGGCGGGCCTGCTCCGAGGCGGGTCGAATTTTGATGGCGGCGGCAGGGGGAACCGCAGCCGCCGCACGTCTTCGGCTGTGAGGGGGTTTGACGATGGTGGGTGCGGCTGCAGCGACGAGGACGACAGCGGGGAAGGGGACGACGACGACGGCATTGATGGCAGCGACGACCGGGACGGCAACGTGGACGAGGGTCAGCTGCCGCACGGGTACGCTTCTAACTTGCTGAACCCGCCGCTCCCGGGCGACCTAGAGTTGCGCAAGAGTCGCAGGCGGCGACGCGGCTGCCTCGTCGATGAGCCGAACTCGAACCTGGTGGACTCGGTGATTGCGACAGAGTGGACGTCCCGCCTCCCCGTTCCCGCTCCGCGCATCTTCGCGGACCCCATGGAGCCCTTCATTCCGGCCTGCAGCGCAGTCAACGGCATCAGCGAAGAAGAAACTGGTCCCGCCGCCGCCGTCGCCGCAATGCCCCCTATCCGCCTCGACCCCGACCACTTCCCAAAAGACCTCTTTGCAGACCCCACCGCCGCTTCGTCGTCCCAGTCGTCGTCGTCGTCAGCACGACGCCGCAGCGCGCTTCCACACACGGCAGTCCCGACGCCGACGCCCACAGGCATGTTCCCCGCGCCGCCGACGCGCCCGCGGACAAAGGCCGGTCCCGACGCAAAGGAAAAGTCGTCCGCGCCACCGCCGCCGTCTCTGCCGCTGCCGTTCCTCCCGGTGACTGGGGCCCGCCGCGCGTCTACCCGACCGACGCCGCAGCCGCAGCCGCAGCAGCAGCAGCAGCAGCAGCAGCAGGACGCCGACGCGTCCCTCCCGCCGCACCACCTTGCGCTCTACTTCGACGTCGCGCCGACGATCCGCCGCCGCCGTTTTGGCGCAGATGCCGCCGCCGTCGTCGCGGCCGCACCGCGCGACGCGTCCAACGGCCCGCTGCTGTGTCCGGTCGCCGTGTCCGCAGCGACGGGGTTCCCGCGCGGACCACCGCCGCCCGGAGCCGCGGGCTCGGAGTACACCGCGGCGGCGGCGGAGACTGCGGGGGAGGCGACGGCGGCCGGGGTGGAGCGCGACTGCCCGCTGCTGATGATGGAGCCGGTGTGGGTGTGCACGCCGTGGCGGCGGTGCCTTGCGCGCGGGGCGCGGTACAAGCGGGAGAGACCGTTGCGCGGCGGCGAGGGCGGCAGTGAGGGCGGGGACGACGAGGACGGCGATAGGGAGGCAGATGATGGCGGTGGCTAGTTGGGTTCTTACTGCTCGTCGCATAAGGTGTGATAAAGGGAAGCCGTTGATGGGAGAATAGTGATTTTTTTCTTGTTTTGTTTCACTGTGGAGAAAAGGTTTGAACTAATAATGAACAAACCGGAGGTCAAGACCTCGTCCAAAGAACGGCTCGATGCCAGGCTCAGATCATACTGTAGGACGCGTGCGTTTCGCGAACGGGTGGCCCAATGGGCGCTGGGCGCCTGACGAAACCTCTCTTGGTTGGGGCGAGCAACCATCATCGATCGGCGGCTCAATAACGTTTAATTTTTTGTAGTCAATAGTAATAATAATAACGCGACCTTTCATGTAAAAGAGTCAGCCAAGGGGGGCCCGCAGTTGTTTCGGTAAGGTCCGAAATGTGCCGTTTTCACCCACCATCACATCATTTATTGGGTGACTCCCCCGTGGTTGCCCAAAAACTTCGGTTTATGAAAAACCGATTGAACCACTCGAGTTATTGAAAAAGGGATAAAGTAAAGATTGAACCTTGGGGGCCAAACAAAAGGCTTCTTCTTCGCACGGACGCAGCCTTATCTTCCTTGTCAGTTTCGCGTGAAAATCTTGCGCAAAAAAAAGTTTGATGTTGGCACCCATTTCTCCACAAGAGGAAATAGACAGAAAAGGAAGAGACAGACAGACAGACAGACAGACAGACAGACAGACAGACCGAAAAAAATCAGGTTCCAAGCGACGCGCTCGAACAACAACAACAACAACCACCCAAACGCCAGCCCGTTCGATCTTTCCTGTCCCACTGCTGCTATTAATCTTTACATTTAACAGCCGCCGATCATCCAGAGCAAACAGCCAGGCTTATTCGAGCGTAGCAGCCGGCAAAGAGAAGGGATCCCTCGCCGCCCTTTTCTGTTGCAATGTTGCGCAGCAGACTCGGCGTGGCTCCTCCTCCTGGTCGGGCCTCGCAAACTGCTGCTCCCGCCGCCGCTCGGTCTCCCATCGCTTTCCCGAGATCTCTGCCTCAAAATCTGGCTCAGCAGGCCAAGCTTGATCCTTCCATATTCGCTGACGCCGACTCGGATGACGATGACGGCGACGGTGACCTCGAAGAAGTGGATCATGCTGGCCCCGCTCAGAATGGAAAGCTGGCCCGGGACGGGCCGTACTCTGATGACGAAGATAATGAACCGCTGAATTACCTGCAGCAGAGGAAGCTGATGGAGCTACGACAATTATCAGACACATCTCATACCGTGCCCACACCTCCTTCTCCACCATACGCAACTTCCTCCGCCCCTCCACCAGTAAGCTTTTCAGAGTCGACCCAAGCGGCGTTGTTCACATCGAACAACACAACCAAAGTGAACTCGGTCACTTCGGAGAGCCCGGCAACTGTCATTGCAACCCAACCATCTTCTTTCGAGGGCTTCCCTCAAACCAATAAGGTGATGACGTCTAAGATTTATTTATAACTTGCGTTCAATGGCAGCTCAACTCTTTACAGTTTTCAGCTGACGACCACGATTCGATTGTCTCGAAACCGTATCAAGACTCGAACATTGACGACGATCCATTTGACTCTGGCAGCGAAACGTACTCTAGTGCTTCGTCACACCATGGCGGTAACCAACCTCTCAGTACGCACGTTGGGCCGACCGAGCCGGAAGCTCTCCCGTCGGGATCGGTCATGCCGCCTGTAACTGAAATTGATCCCAGACCGAACGTTGCTACCGCTCCTGCGACCTCCTCGACTTTGGAGAAACTGAAACAGAGGCAAGACAACGCTAATAACGTGTCGATCCCATCAGTTTCGAGGTTGCCGAAGTCGGCTGACGTCGACAACGTTGGTACTAGCCAGTCCTTGCACCACGAACGCGCATCTCGAAAGACAACAATGTCAGCGAGCCCCAGTGTGGGCGCATCAAAGGTGTCCACCACCGTGACAGCTCTCCTCCCACACACGCCGCAAGAGGCAGAAGACGACTTTCGTGCTGGTCGTAAACTGCTGCAGCTCGTGAAAACCCAATCACGGCGCCAGCAGTTGGAAACCTACACAATGGCTGTGAAGAAACTAGAGTCGGCAGCAATTGGAGGACCGCACCCGGAGGCGATGAAGCTTCTGGCAGAAGTCGTCTACGCACCAGCCTCCCCACTGTGCAACGCTTTCAAAGTCTCTGAATGGACAAAGCGTAGGGCAGCATTTCTGGAAACCCCCGAGGGGATGATGGCGCAGGCTACGTTTTTGTTCCGATCCTCTGTTTCGAGCTTGGATGACCGCGACGAAGGTGCCAATCCCTTGGCTGCTAAAGCGATTGCGAAATTTGTCCCAACCGAATCTCGAAAGAGCCCAAAGGACGGAGAGTGCATTGTGCTCATCCGCCGCGCCGCCGATTTGAACCATCCAGGCGCAATGCATGAATTTGGTGTCTACCTTTGGGAAGCTGGAAAAGGAGCGGAAGCTATTGCTTGGCTCGTTAGAGCTGCAGAGACTGGAAAAGTTTCGGCCAGCGAGACTTGGCTGGCGGAAGCGTTTGAAAGTGGGCTACCCGGTCTTCCTCGGGACGAAGTAATAGCGGCGAAATGGAGAGCAAAAGCGAATGAGAGGAAACGTATTGCGGCTATGGAAAGGGAGCGAAAGCTAGTTGAGCTTCAAAAAGACACGGAACGTTCTCGAGAGATATCAGCAGCTCGAACCATAGAGCAGCGGCAGCTGGAGGAGAAATCAAAGTTGCGAGAAGCAGAGGCGGCTATTAGGATTGCTCTCGACCCGCAATTACGAGCTGCAATAAGAAGTGTGGAATGGGGCTACTATTCATCAGGAATCGAACAGATCCAACATCTCGCGTCCGCTCAGGGCAATGTTGATGCGCAAGAGTATTTGGATCCAGATTTATCTCCACTACGGCCAACGAAAACGGGAGCTGTGATCATGCACCATCTTGGACTTCACCAGGCTTCTCGCGCTGACCCGATTGCTGCTGCGAAGTGGTTCCGCCGGTCGGCGGAGGCTGGCTACCATGAGGCTATGCTAACTTACGCCGCCTACTTGATTGTTGGCAAAGGTCTCGATCAAGCGGACCCAGGTCAAGCGATGGCATGGCTTATGAAGTGTTGGGATGCGGGCCGCAACAAAGAAGCGGCCCTAGCGCTCGGGGAGGCGTATACGAAAGGAATTGGCGTACCGCCGGACCCTGCCAAAGCAGTCAAGTGGTATACTCGCGCGTGGGAAACAGGGAAATTTCCGGAAGCGGCGTTCGCTGTTGGCCTGGCGTACGCCACGGGCTTTACACCCGGAGCAGTTGATCCATCAAAGTGGACAGAGACGACAGTTGGCATTCCGTCGGGCGGCATCGTCAACGAGGTTCTTGTTGGCCGAACAGTGTCCTCCACAAACAAGACTTCTGGATCACCCAACCAAAGCCCGACTCGACAGCCTTCGCCAGCCTTGTCAGACCAGAGCGGAGGCGTTCCACCTGAGTTGTCTCCTTTCTCACCGCGGCAGATGGAGGGAGAAGAGGGTATCCCCTCGTCCGTAGACTCCACAGATCGGAAGCGAAGGGACCTTCCTTCACTGTCTCATTCTTCGTCCACTCCCTCACTGAAGCACAATTCTTCTTCTTCTCAATCACTGCCTGGGAGACACGGCTCTTCTTCATCAACCGTTCGAACACTGTTGAACGACAGTTCAAAAGCAGTGGCGCCGTCGTATGCAGGCCGTACTATGGTCAAAGGACTGATGGCTGTAACGCAAGATGTCTGGAGAGCGGCGTTTTGGTACAAGCGTGCTGTCGACCAAGGGAACCACGCGAGAGCGTGCAACAATTTGGGTGAGCTATACATGACGGGACGAGGAGTTGTTAGAGATGATGTTGTAGGCTTCAACCTGTTTAAGCGCGCTGCCAGGTATTTAATATTTTGTGACGTATTTTTTACATCTTTTGCTCACTAAACTGCATTTTTAGTGCTGGCTTAGCCGAGGCGGAATACAATGTCGGTCGCTGTTACAGAGAAGGCCGTGGATGTTCTCGAGATGAAGAGCTTGCCATCGGTTGGTTTCGGAAAGCTGAGGCGAAAGGTACCAAGCTCTGTCGGAGAAAGGAAAATCTCTAATCGCGCTAACCATGTCTGCAATCTAGGGATTACGGAGGCAACGGTTGCCCTCGCAAGCTCTCCTCTTCTATTGAAAAATTGATTTAGCTTTGATACATGTCATATAACGCCGCGCTGCACTTAATGCGCAATTCTTTATTTCTATTCTTTCATCAAAAACACCGAATAAAGATTTTTCGACTCGCTTCGATACTGCCTCATGATGTTCAGCAGAAGAATGGGACGCTGTCCATAGTAGTGTCAGCATTGGAACACTAGGCTTGCAAGAAAGTTTTGTACCTACTTTTTGTGCGGCAGACCCCACTGCACCTGCAAATTCCAATTAATCTGCTGCAGTTTCTACATGAATTGAAAGCCTGGAAGAGCTCTTTCTGCTGCAATTTTTTACACTGCAAAGCGATGCCTGCAGCTGATGTAACAGAGGTTTGAAAATCTGTCCTATATGTAGGCCAAGGACAAATAGGCGCAATCCTTTATTAAGGACCTGCAACTTTTCGCTTTTGTATTGGTTTCGTTAGGAAGAACTATTTTTTTTTTGTGGCTGCAGCAGGAAGGAGAGGAGAGGATCCGAATTTTTTTTTTTGACAGCTGCCAACAAAGGCTAGTCTTATTGCGATGGCTGCGCCTGTACCCTCCATCGAAGCACCTGTCCTCAACAACCAAACCATACCTGAAGACGTCGTCAACCCTGCCCCCTTCACCCACAACAATGACAATGACAATGACGACCCCGTCTTCACCATCTCCGTCAGCAACATTCCCGCCCTCTTCCACCTCCCCACATTCTCCTTCGCCACTTCCCTGGCACCCTCCTCCACGACCAATCGACCTCCCTTCTGCCCAAGCTTCCAAGCAAACTACACAATGGGGTCCCAAAATTCAGTTGATGAAATGATGATTGCATTCAAAGGACAACTGCCAATTCTTCAGCACATGCCTCTGAAACCCATCAAGCGTGGCATTAAAACCTTTGGTGTGAGTGATGCTCAATCCAGCTATCTTTGCAACTTTGAAGTCTACACTGGAAAGAGCACTGGGGCAGGGACGCAGCCTGAAGTTGGCCTGCGTGGAAGTACTGTGCTTTGATTGATTGAAAATCTTGAAGGAATGTACAGAATTGTTCATGCAGACAATTTCTTTCCAAGTGTGGCACTTGCAAAGAGCTTCTTTTGAGAAAGACATACTCGAGAGGTACAATACGTGATCATTGAAAAGGGTTTCCAGCATCTGTAGAAGTTTCTAAAAAGGAGCCGAAATACACTCACAAATATTTTTGATGGATGTGGAAGGAGGTTTTGTTGGAGTGATTGGCTTCGTGGATAAGAGGCCATTCCACATGATTTCCACTTGTGATCCGGTCAGCTGGACTTTCTTCCTTGAATCAACATTCTGGATAACATGACTTAGAATTTGAGAAAACTTGCACAGTCCTTGAATACAATAAGTTCGTGGGTGGCATTGACCTTGTGGACCAAATCATGGCATTTCTGGAACCCAATGTAAAACAAACAAGCATTGGTATCACAAGATATTCTACTGGGCGCTTGATGCTACTGTCCATAACAGCCACATTATTTTCAACAAGTTGATTGGAAAGGACCTTGGTATGAATGGCTTTCGCGAGGCACTGGTGAAGTCGTTGCTGCCTGGATATGAAAAGCACAAGCAGATGAACTTGTCTATTCCTACTTTGCATACCCATATTATGGCCCAAACTACATTCCATTCACTTCTAGGCCTGCTCCTCCAAAAAAGCAAAAAAGCAAAAAAAATGCAGAAGGATTGTGCATATTGCAAGGTGGAGTACAACAAGAGGCAAAAAACCAGTCCTCTTGTAAGAAATATTTTTTGCTTAGGGAAATGCTTTTCTCATCATACAATTATGCTGCAGCATAGCACTGCTGGTAGAGTGTCAAAAACTCAATGAAACAACAGTTTCTGTCATCTTATCTCATGTACTCCATCATTATTGCTTTTTTCTTTCAACGACTCGCCCCCATCTCTACGTTTTTGTGCCAAATAAATGTCAGTGAACTTCTGTGTCCCACCAAAATATTATTTTATGACCCAAAAGTCTGGATTTATTAACAGAAGTCTGAGAGGATATCTCACAGAGAATTTTCAGTGTGTTTCCCAAAGGTTTTGGTCAGTCATTGATGGGCCGTAAATGTAGGTGTGTGTGTGTGGGCGGGAATTAATTGTCATTTTCAAACAGATTTACAAAGCACATCATATCAAATTTGGAATCAAAATATTCGCTCACTCCTCCTCTTTCAGGTGGTATGCCCCATGTGACAAATGGTTGTCATTTGCAGTGTTAGTGACGTATGAGGGAGGGAGGGCAAAATCCTTTACTTAGGTTTTTGTGTCCGCGGTGTAAAGGGTTAGCGCCTGGCGCGCCCAGTCGTCCCGCCCGTTCGTTGGATCAGGGTCCCGCTTCCCTTTTCGTACAACCCGAACCCGAGGCTGCCGTCGGCAATGGCGCCACTGCCGCCGCGATGCCTTCCACTCGCCGCTTTGTCGTCCTGGCCGTCGCTGTCGTCGATAGTCGTTGTCGACGTCGACCCGACGGCGCCGCACTCGCTTCCAACACACCGCAACGGCAGCGGCGACGGCTCAGACGAAGGCCGGTCCGGGAAAAGCCGGTCTGCGCCGCAGACCTATTGCTGGGGCGCGCCGCGCGCCCGCCACACACTCGTATCTTTTTCCCTGGGAAGAAGGGTTCACTCAAAGTACCGAGCCTTGTGGAGTTCAAGAGGGGCAGGCGGCCAGAATCCGAAGTACAGAGAAAACGAGGTAAATGAACAAAAAAGAGACCACAATGTCAAAGGCCCTTCACGTGTCGACGTCAACACCACCGCTTCCGCCACAGCTGTCCAGTCTCTATGCATACTGCCTTCATTCGTCCGAGCGCCACGATCTCCTGAAAGACATCACCGAAGCTGCAGATCATTCTGACCTGTTCGATGCCTTCCACAAGGACCGCCTGGCTTGGGTGAAGGAAAACCTCTCGCAACTGTTGGCCGAGATCGGCATCGAGCACGATAAACTCGAGCAACTGAACCCTGCTGCAACCAATTTGTTTTTGGAGTGCCGAGATCTTCTTGAACGCAGTTCAGACTGGGTTGACAAAGGCAAGATCACTGATGCAGTGTCGCTCCTCGTGAAAGCTTGCTTCACCAGTTCCCCAACTCGGCCTTCGATCGAATCGTCGATGGAAGTTCAACCGCCTGCGCATCTCCAGGATGTGTTCCTTTTTCTCACCAAGGCAAATCTCACTGTATCCAAGCAATCGAAGGCTGCTTACGACGAAGCACGGAAGAAATGGGTCTCGGAAGTTTTCATTCCGTGGGTGGCCAGCGACAGCAAGACGCAAAAAACAGCTCAAAGATCTTCACAATCGAGGAAACCAACTCACGAGTACGGTCTTTTCGGAATATGAGGCTGCCAAACCACCTTCCCACTCGCACTTTCAAGAGCTCTTAAAATTTAAATTTAAAATCACCTTCCGAAAGTCCCAACCAAGCCCTGCTCTTCGTGCTCTTCCTGAAGAAGCCAAACTCTCAAGTGCCTTTCACCAAAACTTCTTGGACCCACATGGCTACATACCTCGACTGAGAAAAGACTTGGAGGAATCAGCAGATGGATGGCACACCAATAGCTACTACTACCCAGGTGTGACTTTGGTGCAAACGTCTGGTTCTGGAAAATCTCGGGCTGTGGCACAACTGGCATCTCGAATATCCAAAGATAAAGATGGACTCCGGGTTGTTTACTGCAGCTTCATGCAGCCTGGCTCAACTGGCTATCCCAAGCGATCAAAAATTGCTGATAAGTTGGTGTTGTGTCAGGACGAAAGCGAATTCAAGTACTACTTTGCTGCTTGTTTTGAAGCAGTGATGGAAGATCGCAACACACCACAGAAGATCCTTGAACGGCAGACCAACCATGCAACCCAGGAGGCTTTCTGGACTGGCATTGAGGACAGGATGGAAAAGCTTAAAAAACTATCAGTTGATGCCTTTGATCAACATGCGTTGTTTGCTGAGGGTGATGGCAACCAACTTGAAGTTGTGTTTGTTTTTGATGAGGCGCGATCGCTTCTGGAAAACCCACACAGTCAATCTGAATCTGGAGCAAAAAGTCCATTTTACTATATGCAGCGGGCTGCGCAAAGTTTTGCCAATAAGAGCCGGGCGTTTGTCATCTCCATGGACACAAAAGCTCGAATGCCTCAAGTTGCACCAGTGAACAGGGTTGATGCTGCTGAAAGACTTTCAGTTGCTGGGGAAGACCAAAAGAGGAACTTCAGACCTATGTTCCTCTTTGGTAGTGTGGACATTGGATTATTAAGTTCGTATGGCTTGAACGACACTGATGCGTTTTCCCCAAAACAATACCTGTCTCATGGTCGTATTCTATGGAGAGCTTTAATGGATGCAAGTTTTCCGATTCAGAAAGTCCGTGAACTTGCAGTGTCAAAACTTGCTGGAGGAGGAAAAGTTAGTTTTGATTCAACTCCAAAAATCACAGCAACCATGGCTGCAAGCTTCATTCGAGCACGAGTCTCCTATCTTGTCTATCAGTCAGAACTTTCCTCTGAGCTGATAGCTTCAAATATGTGGTGGTGTATGTCCATTTCAGAGGAACGGGATCACATTGTTGCAGGAATGCCATCAGAGCCAATCCTTGCAGATGCTGCTGCACTGTGGATGCACAATGCTGAGAACCGTCTGGAGATCTTGAAATTGTTTTCTTACTTATCATCAAGATCTGCTGTTGATGTTGGTCACAGTGGCGAGATTGTTGCACAGCTCCTACTCATTTTAGGGCGTGATGCAGCAGTGTGGAAGGCGTGCAAAAATTTGAGCAATGTCAGTCAGTATTTTTAACCCTGCTTTGCTTCTTTTTATGGACTGACTTTCTTGAAGGAAACAAAGTCTGAGCTGGCAAAGAATCGAAACCCTCAAGAGATTTGCCGACTGATTGTATATTATGGCCTCATTGGCCTCAAAGAATTTCTTGAGTCCACATTACAAGCGAGTGCCGCCAGCGACCTTCGCAGAGAAAGCAAGGCGAGGAGCCACTATGCAAACCTTCCTGATCCGATGGCTGTTGGAAAGGTGTCATTCACCCACTTTGTCCAACTTTTTGACAGCGTGACAGACATGGCTGTGTTGGCTTTGCTGTTTGCCCGCGGTGCTGCCGTTTGGTGCAGAGTCGGCACGGTTGGAGTCGACTTGATCATTCCTGTTTTAATGCCTGATCGCAACAACGAGTATGTTATTCATGCAGACAACATGACATACGTTCTTGTGCGAGTCAAGAATAATGCAGACTGTGCCAAGGACAAGAATTTCCAACACTCTGCCACAGCGGGCAACTCTGCACTCAGCTGCGATCTAGACACAGTCCCTCGCCATATGTATTTGTCCCTATTTTTGAGTTTCGGTGGCAAGACAGCAAACGTTGAGATTCTGGAGCCCATGCGGGATCTTCCAAACTTGAAAGCGAAACTGCCGCCATCATCTACCTTATTCAACTATGTTATTCCAAAGGATGGCCCGCATTCGGAGATTTACAGTAATTTGCGCAAAACGCTTTGCGAGGAAATCGCTGAGCAGCAGCGTGAGGAGGAACTCGGAGGGAAGCGTGCAGGCAAGCGAAAGCGAGATCCTTCCCCTGACAATTCCAAGTTGGCCGACGACATTTCAGCCACCGAGGTGGCGCGGCGCTTTCGCCAGTTGTCAATTGCGGTGTTGGGATTTAGCCAGGACCTGTATCCCTGCATTACCCCCGCCACATCATCTCCCGAAAATGCACCAGGACTTTCGGATGAAATCTTTCAGCACTTGAAGAAACTGCTTCAATCACCACACAATCCTGTCCAGGGAGCCAACGACCCCAAAGAAGCGGAGATTCTGAAGAGGATGGTCTACCCGTCGAGCCTTGACATGCTCCGCGCCAGCGAGGATGCCGTGTTCAAAAACGGTGCGACAGGGGCTCGACGCGACGAAATCTTTGACGGAACGGTTCCTCCGAAGATGCTTCTTTCAGATGATTTTTGAATGGACATTTGCTTGTCTGCGGTGGACCTGCATCTTGGGAATGGCGCCATCGCGGCTTCATTCTTGTTCAGTTGTGCATTTTAATTGCTTGTGCTTTAGTCAGAGAAATGTGCAGTCCATGATGTTGAGGTTTATTTAAGCTTGCTCGTTGTTTGCTACTGCACCAATTTCCCAGCTCTTGTGAAATATATTACAATAATAGAGACCATGCGCATTGCCGCTTCATCAAAACTCTTTACAACAGGGCAATACTTGTGTGTACATAACTCCTGTCTGCGGGCTGCAAGGGGAAAAACCAAAGTTGACAGCCAATGTAAAGTGTTGCAAACTGTCCGTGAGAATAACCTGCTCCTTTTCATAAACTTCCTTTATTGTTACTTTTGCTTTTCCTGCCCCTGTCTACATAACGAAGAAGGTGACGGATTTGTCGGCCAGTTGTTCGCTGCTTCCAAAAATAACATTCACTGCCATCGAATGAAGACTTTCCGACTCTCTAAGATACAACCTCATGGTCTGTTCCGACAGAGCGTCTTCATCGTTCACGAGTTGTGTCAACGTCGGCACCGAGACAGAGAAAATTTTCGTCGCTGATCAACCCCCTTGACAGTATGTCAGACGTGGCCGCTTTCTCTTTGATCCCTCAGGAGTCTCTGGGTCCGCCCGAGGTCTCCCCGCTCTGTTCGACCAAGTCTTACTCAACCCAGACGCGCAAATTTGGGAACATCGTTGTTGCGTCGCACCCGGCGGATTGCGACATAGTAGACGTCCCGCCTCCCGCTGCCCCCGTCCAGCGTGTCTTTGTTCCCAGCGTGCTGGGTAGTCAACAGAGGACGACGGCGGCACCCCACCGCCGCTGCGACGCCGTTTCGTCATCGTCGTTGTCGTCGTGAGTCCTTGCTGTCGTCATCAAAAAAGGCGCAACAAGCGCTTCAAACAGCCGCCCCAACTCCGATGCACCCTTGGACAATAGCTGCAGCAGACACCAGCCACGTCCTTATCGCCTCCACCAGTTCGCGCTCTACTACAACGTCGCGCCAATAGGGGTTCCCGAGAGACCGCTGCGTGGGGCTGGTGATGCCGCGGACGACGAGGACAGCTATGACAGTGGCTTGTAACTAGAATTGGGTTGTTCCTGTTGTAGAACTCGAAATGCAACTCCTGCGGCGTTGCAAGATAGTCCAAATGGAAGGCAGCCGTTGGCAGGAAGATGGCGATTTGTTTCAGGTTGTTTCTCTGGGGGAAAAAAGCGTGGAAGGACTTCGGGGAAGGGCCGCATTGTGCGAAAGGTACAGAAAGAAAGGAAGAGAAAGGCAGAGAGGGATGCTCTACAGAGAAGAGGAAGAAAAATGAAACAGGAGGGAAAAGGTGAAGGCCCGTTGTGCAAAATGGGAAATCGCTTTCCTCCCACACCAATTCGGAGCCGGAGAATGATCAAGCGGATTCCACACTGAAGAACCGCGTAGAAAAGAGGAAACGAAAACGTGAGCCAAGGGACTGAGCGGACATTGTTCAAACGTAGAGATAATACCGTGTCCGCATAATATGGGAAGTAAAGGAAAGATGCCCCAACAAAGAGGCATGTGTCTCATGAAACCGGGAAGCGAATCGTAATACGAAGAGGAATAATAGCAATGACATTTGAGTATCGCAAAGCCAGGACAGGCTCGCAATAAAGAGCCACTGATCTACAGAATCATTCCACCTCCACCGCATGCAATCCTCAAAGGGCGTTCAGCAGCTGATGCCTTTCGCCCAGAGAACAAGCTGTTCGTACCACGTGAAGGCCCTCCAGAACTTGACGTCCTTCCATACAGCATATTCCACCAACCATTCGGAAAAGTCAAATTGCTGGGCGAGGATATCCTTGATGTAAGTGTAGAACCACTGGTTGAGAGCAACATGGTCACAGTTCTTGAGAAGCGCAAGGAGGTCGATTAGAGATCCTTTAATGTCGGCGTCCTGATCAAAGCCAGTGAAAGTCTTGCAAATGTCATCGGAGTGGGCCTTTGAGATGTTGGGAATACCCGACGCCTATGAGTGAAAATTATGCGCATTGTAAAGAGTTATAATTAAATAGGAAGGGATACCCTAACCAAGGGGAGATTCACCTTGATGGCTGAGAAGAACGCGTCAGTGTTGCTAACGTTGTAGGCGCTGTAGTTGTTAAGGAATGTAAGGTAGTCAAAGGACGGGTAAATTGACTTGCAACGTCCGATCATATCTGCGCAAACGAAGCCAATTAGTTCAAAGTCCACGAATGAGCAGAAAACTATACCTTTAATTCCCTGGTGGCAGTACCCATTCCACTTTGTTGGGCAGCTGTAAGTGGGAGTGGGAGAGGATTTCGATGTGGACGTTGACGTGGTTTTGGAGGGGGAAGTTGTTGTGGGAGGTTTGATGGACGACACCGGAGTCGAGGTTGTGGTGCAAGGAGTTGAAGTGCTCGTCGATTTCGATGTCGTCGTTGAGCTTGCGGCTTTGCTCGATGAGGTTGTCGTGTTGCAAGGAGTGGACGTCGTTGGTGCCTTCGTCGTAGAGGTCGTTGCGCAGGGAGTCGAAGTCGTCGCCGTGGATTTGGGGGAGGACGAGGAAGCGGTCGAGGTTGTAACTTTCGAAGAGCTTGTCGTTGTAGGGCAAGGGGACGACGAGGGCGAAGATGACGATGCGCTTTTGGAAGAGGATACCGAACTTTGTGAGGTCAACGTGGATGGCACAACCGAGGTTGTGGTTGGTACAGTGGACGTTGGAGGGACCGGGGAGGAGTCTGTCGACGTTGGCGGAGCAACAGAAGAGGGAGTAGACGATGCAGTAGACGCAGTCGACGTGGGAGGGGCAACAGAAGACTGAGTCGAAGTGGGAGGAACTGAGGTTGCTGTCGATGTGGGAGGGATGGAAGAAGCTGTGGACGTGGGAGGGACCTCCGATGTTGCTGGAGAAGAACTCGCAGTCGATGCCGAAGAGGAGCTTGCAGTCGATGTTGGTGGAACCTCGGAGGTTCCGGTCGATGTGGGAGGAACGTCAGAGCTTACCGTCGACGTGGGAGGAAGCTCCGACGTTCCAGTTGATGGAGGAACTTCAGAACTTGCCGTCGACGTGGGAGGAACATCAGAGCTTGCCGTCGATGTGGGTGGAACTTGAGTCGATGTTGGGGGAACATCAGAGCTCGCCGACGTGGGAGTTGAGACGGGTGGAATATCGGTGGTGGGAGTAGAGACTGTGGGGGTGTCTGTCGGAGTGACGGTGGGTGTGATAGTGTTGGTGGGTGGAATACAGCCAGTGGCTTCGTACACCGTCATCAGGGCCCTTCCACCGCAAACCTGAGTCCTTCGTGTCATTATTCTAAACCCAACGAGAGCCTCTGAATCGCGCAGCATTATTTCAGCTCACCTCGTAACGGTCACCCTCACAAGGAAGCCGGCAGATGCTATCGTCGACTTGGGTGGTGTTGGGCGCAGAGTTTGAGCAAAAGCACTGAGAAAAGTTTTCGGTTCCAGCAAAGGTGAAGCCCTTAGCCTGGCATTGGGCAACACAGTCGTAATCAGTCGAGTTCGAGTTTTGGAAGACGGGGAAAGTGCGCGGGTTAACGGTGTCAACCCAGCAGCCATAGTAGGTTGTGCAAGCGATAATCGGAACTTTCGGGACAAAGGTGTCGATGGTGTCGTTCTTGAACACCGTCAGACGCTTTGAGCCACCGCAGATTTCCGCTGTGTTGGCCTCACAATCCTTGTTGCACTCGGATTCTGAAGCCTTCGCGATGCCATTGAGGTTCGCGCCACAGTAGCACTCTCCGCCATACTCAGTTCCTATGGAATGTTTCTTTCTTTAGCGTGAAGTGGGGCGAGCGAGGATGCTATCCCTGGCACACACACTCCTTACCGGCGATGGGGAAACCCTTGTCGGAGCATGCAGCGATGCACGCCTCGTTGGTTGCGCCGTTTCCGCTGCCGAGTGGCAGGGCTCGCGAGTTTGCCGTGGTGTCGTCCACGAAGCAGCCCTGGTAGGTTGCCCCGGGGATGGTGGGGACCGTGCCCGTGGGCGGGGTCTTTGTTGTTGCAAGGACGGCAGCTGGCAGGGTGGCGGCGGCGGCGGCCACGGCGGCCACGGCGGCAGCGATGACGAGGCGGCAGCCGCCGCGTTGAGGTCGTTGTTGACGGTGTGTGGTGGGTGGAGGCGGCGGGGGCGTCATGACAGTCATCCTTCCTTCACTCTCCGGAGTGTCTGTCTGTCTGTCTGTCTATCTGTCTGTTTGTTTGTCTCGCTTGAGGCTTGTTTTTTCTTTCTGCCTCTCGTTCGTTCCTGCTTTTATTATTAAATAGCTGTCGTTGTTTTTTTTTTTTATTGCTGCTCGGTTCGCGCATCATTTCAATTAAAGGAAAAAATCCACACTCATCAAAGGCCCGCGTTGTTTGTTGTTTGTTTCTTCCTTGTGGCAAAAATGGAAATGTCCAAGGAAAAAACACGTCTCTTGGATCCCGATATGGAAGAATGATTTGAACGAAAATGGATGCACGAATGAAAAGCCCTCGATAGGGAAATGTGTCTCTGTCTCTCTGTCTGTTTGTCTGTCTGTCTGTCTCTAACTCTCTCTCTCTCTCCCTCCCCTCCTCCACCCCCACGACTTACTTGGCGTGTTCGCCTGTCGCCTTTAACCAAGGCACCGAGCCTGCCACTTTTTTTCTTTGAATGCTCGCAGCTGCTTTACAGCCTGTCCGCTGCGCGCGAGACGATGAACGCGCCGCCAACAAGTCGTAGATGCCGAGAGTACAAGGTGGCCACGGCTTTTCTTCGGCAGAGGCTGTTGTCGCAGTGGCTTCCGGGTGGAGGCCATCGTAGGTCGTCCACGTAAGGCGGGGCCAGGATCATGGGTTGCTTCTCCCTGTCCATCGTGGTCGTGCAATGGGCGACGTTTCTGCTCCCTGTAACAGTTCCCCTTATTTATTTATAAAAAGTGCGTCGACATCACAACCCTGTGATCGACGCGATTCTCAACGACGCCAACGCGCTGCTGCTCGGCGTCAGCGGGTGGATAGAGCCATCCACCGCGACGATCCCAACCCCAAACTTCCTGCCCCCATCCAATTAGTAACCTCCTCAACTGTCGGCCGCCCAGACAATGCCAAACTTTGTCGTCAGATTGAATCGCTCCGATGAAGAGATCACCACCAACGCTGCCATGGGGTGGCGATTCGTCCACAATTTTTTTTCCCCTCTTTCTATGTGAGAGCCGAAAATCCACAATATGCGAAATCCATATGTATGTCCTCTCCCAGCATTAGTGCATAATCGCATTCCTCGGGCACGCATTCGATGGAAACCCATTTTTCTTTTGTTGTTCAGTGAGGCTCGCCAATTTTTCGCGGGTCAAGTAGTGTGACATGTCCACTCCTGTTTCAACTTACACCCAATACAACTCT
This sequence comes from Zopfochytrium polystomum, assembly GCA_025765615.1. NCBI lineage: Eukaryota > Fungi > Chytridiomycota > Chytridiomycetes > Chytridiales > Chytridiaceae > Zopfochytrium > Zopfochytrium polystomum. Next base: position 427,118 of record JAIVFJ010000026.1, read on the forward strand.
GGTGGACAACAACGTATAGCTGATATCTCAACGTCACTGTGTTCACCTCATCGCAGAGAACATATTAACGTTGCGAAAAGTGTGGTAGATGCAACGTGACGGTAGTTTTATTGCAAAACGTTTCACTGTGTATTTTTTTTGAATATTTTTGGTGACCCGCACTGTAAATCTAATTTCCGGAGATGGCCTGGAGGTTCACTTGCGCCGAAGGCAGCTGGCAGCAAATGTGACTCGATGTTTTGGAAGCAACTGGCTATTGAACCTCAGGTCCGTCACCTTCTTCGTGTTGCAGAGTGCATTTTCTACATCGTGAGTATCAACCCGCGGCACTCATTAAGAAGTTTATCCACAGTACTAGAAGGCATGAATTTTGATAAACGGGCCGCACGTTACGCTACTATAGTTGTCTTCATAAGGTAAAGGCCATGGGTGCAGCAAAACACAGGTTCACAACTAAACCTTCGCGATCGCTGTCTCTTCAGGCGCACGTCACTCAGGGAGTAAAAAATGCCCCTTTACAATTCATCAACGCAAAGCACGTCCGGTGAAACCGATCCGTTAAAGATTTCGTCGCGTCGAGCCCCTCTCAAGCCCCTTGGAACGCGGCCTTCTCGCTGGCGCGGAGCACGTCAAGGCTTCATGCCGACTTCCTTGCAACGCTGCTTCTCAGCAAAATGGGTGAATGACACCTTTCCAACTGCCATAGGATCGGGAAGGTGTGTAAAGTTGCTCCTCTCCTTGCTTCCTTCACGAAGGATGCTAACACCGCTCTCTTGTAAGGTGGACTCGAAAAATTCATTGAGGCCAATAAGGTCATAATATGCAATGTGTGGGAAGACAATTTGAGGGTTTCGAGTCTTTCCCAGGATGGACTTTGTGTCCTTCAAGACAGTCAGTGCGTAGAAAGTGTTAGGCGGAACTGAATGGTTAGCAGCAAGAGGCACAAGACGGACTCGAACCTATTGTGACTGTCAGTTATCGTTCTCACGATGCCCATGGGAGAGCAAGCCACCACTGATACAGACCTGGGCACTGGCTTGTGCTGATGACAAATACTCTGAGCATTAAGTGGAACGGAAACCCAGTGTCAACAGTTTTCCTCCTCCTCTGCTCAAGCAGATAATATAGGAGAGGTTTTTACCCTGTGCCAGTCACGCTTGCCTAGCAACTATTACAACATGTATATATCATCATGTATCAATAATTCATAACAGAGTTTTTCTCTTGTCTCTCCAAGTTGGGGAGAAGGACCACCCACAAACACACATCTTTACAGAAAGAACCAAAGCAAAGAGAGAATATGCTCGCCTTACTCAAAATGCATGCCTTCCACACTGCTGCATCACGCCCAAAAATGAGCAGGAGCTGGGCAACCATCTCACCACCATGACCAACACAAATTGCTGATCTTGAGAATAGAGAAGCAAACAACTTCAAAATCTCAGCACGGTTTTCTGCATTGTGCATCCACAGTGCAGCAGCACCTGCAAGAATTGGCTCTGATGGCATTCCTGCAACAATGTGAGCCTGTACCTCTGAAATAGACATACACCACCACATGTTTGACGCCACAAGCTCAGAGGCAAGTTCTGACTGATAGACAAGATAGGGCACTCATGCTCGAATGAAGCTTGCTGCCATGGTTGCTGTGATTTTTGGAATTGAATCAAAACTAACTCTTCCGCCTCCAGCAAGTTTCGACACTGCAAGTTTGCGGACATCTTGAACTCTAAAATGTAAAGTCTACTCTGGGTGAGTGAGTGGAAGGAGTGAATGAAGTGGAGATGAGTGTTTGTTGGTGGTCCTTCTCCCCAACTTGGAGAGAAAGGAAAAAAACCTCTGTTATGAATTATTGATACATGATGGTGATATAGACGCTGTAATAGTTGCTAGGCAAGTGTGACCAGCACAGGGTAAAAACCTCTCCTATATTATCTGCTTGAGCAGAGGAGAGGAAAACTGTTAACACCAGTGTTCCGTTCCACTTAATACTCGGATTATTTGTCAACAGCACAAGCCAGGGCCCAGGTCTGCATTGGTGGTCACTTGCTCTCCCATGGGCATCGTGAGAACGATAACTTACAGTCACAATAGGTTCAGGTCCGTCTTGTGCCTCTTGCTGCTAACCAGTCAGTTCCGCCTAACAGAAAACTTGCATCCATTAAAGATTTCCAAACAATACGACCGTGAGACAGATACTTTTTTGGGAAAAGACTTCACTGTCTTTCAAGCCATAGGAACTGAATAACCCAACGTCCATCTGCTAATTAATATCAGCGGTCTGAAGTTCTTTATTTGGCGCTCTCTTGCAACTGCAAGTCTTTCACTCAGATCATAGCAATTCACTAGTGCAAGGTCAGACACTTGAGATGTGGTGTCAATAGAGATGATCAATGCCCAGCTATTAACCGCAAAGTTCTGTGCTGCCTGTTGCATATAACAGAATGGGCTTTGCCTTCCAGATTGCTTGTGTTCGAGAAGGGACCGTGCCACCTCAAAAACAAACACAACTTCGAGATCGTTGTCTTTGCTTTGAAAAAATATCGCCCGCTGATTCAGCTCATCATCTTTTAGTTGTTTAAGCTTTTCCATCCTTTTCTCGATGTCATTCCAGAAAGCCTCCTGGGTTAAATGGTTGTCTGAAGTTCAAGACTCTCCTGGGTTTTGCTGGGCTGGCCTTCCATCACCTTTTCAAAACATGCAGCAAAATAGCACTTGAATACTTTTTCGTCAAGACAGCAGACCAGCTTGTCAGCAATTTTCGATTGCTTGGGGTAGCCAGTTGAACCGGGCTTCATGAAGTTGCAGTAAACAACCCGGAGCCCATATGCGCCAACAGCTGTCTGTGACGCCAACTGCGCCACAGCGCGGGATTTCCCAGAACCGGATGTTTGCACCAAAGTCACACCGGGGTAGTAGTAGTTTTTGAAGCACCATTGCGTTGCAGATTTCTCTAAGTTCTCTCTCAGTTGAGGAATATAGCCATGTGGGGTCCAAGAAGTCTTGGCGAAAGGCGCTTGAGAGTTTCTCGTCATCACGAAGGGCGGGGCCTGGTTGGAACTTTCGGAATCTGATTTTCAATTTCAACTCTAATAGGGGTTGTCAAACCCCTCTCTTTTTTGTTGGAAACAGACAAACAAAACGTTGCACAATTTTTCCGCCACTGTTGCAAACTGCCTTTTTGGACCCATCAAAACGTTTCTTTTGCAGAAAGCTCCTCACAAGGAGCTTTCGTTGGAAAGTCTTTCGTTGCAAACCAGCGTTGGAAACAGAACACTCAAATTTTTTATCATGTTTGCAGTTTCCCATTTTTGGAAGGTTGCCGCACATGGAAAATCTTTCCAATAATGGGGGCTAGGTGGTTTGTCTCTCAGTCTGCCTCTCGTCCTCTCTTCCCTTCTCCATATCCATCGCCATCACCATCGCCAGGTTTGACCACCAACTTTCATTTCGTTGGAAACGAAATAAAAAAACAGTGCAAAGCGGAATCCATTTCGTTTTAAACCAGTCCGTGCGGGAAAGGGGTTTGACCACCCCTAATAGCTCTTGAAAGTGCAAGCGGGAAGGCGGTTTGTCAGCCTCGTATTCCAAAAAAGACTTTGAGCGTTTTCCGTTGATTGTGAAGATCTTCCAGTTGTTTTTGTGTCTCACTGCCGCTGGCCACCCACGGAATTAACTCGTCAGAGATCCACTTCTTCCGTGCCTGGTCGTGAGCCGTTACTGCGTCTACGGAGAAATCGGAATTTGTCGCACTCATAATAAAATCGAATAAATCCAATAAATGTGTCGTCCCCAACACTGATCTTGGTCAACAGCTGCGGCAGGTTTTCCCTCGTTCAAGCCACGCGGGCCTCATGGAAGGCGTTGAACCGGTCGGAATGTTCTGCGGCTTCGGCGCTGATTTGTTTTAGGAGGTCGCGGTCTGGTTGCTCTGACGAATGAAGGTAGTGTGCATGCAAACTGGATAGCTCATATGGGAGGGAGATGGTGCCCGTTTGACATGTTCTCTTTCCTTTCTTCGCTGGGTACCTTCAGTGCAGCAAACTCCAGCAAAATGGGCAGCAGAATGCTTACCACTTTCTGTTTCGTTTCTCTCGTTTCGTCATTTACTTTCCGCTGGGCTGCATTTTCTTTCGAATTCTTCTCGTTGGGTAGTGTTGCGAAATTAAGAAAGATGACAAAAGGTATGTTTGTGCCCCACCCAATAAATGCGAGAAGAAAAAACACTCCCCCAAGCGCCTCACACATTCTACAGTTGCATACTTGCAAATCGTGAGCTCGACGAGGGGGCGGCGTTCTTGCTGAAAGCCGATGACGCCCTTGCAGCGGAACCCGCGGACCGACTTGAGGAGGACTTTCTGGGGCCACTGGCACCAGAGGAAGCCGCCCTTGCAAAATACTTTGAGCTTCCGGCACCACTGCGTCTAAGCATGATGTGTGTTTTGTGTGGTACGTGTGTGAGTTGAAGCGACAGACGCAAAATTCAATCCGACACGTCCCACCCCCATTAGTCGCCCTCGCAAGCGAGACGTCAATTTACCCTGTTTGGGCCGCGTCAGAGCGCCTCCGCTCGTCGACTAGGTCTGCAAATTTCCGTGTGATGTTGAGGAATCCAGACCCAAACTTCTCAAAGATCTTTGGATCCACGCCTTGCAAAGAACTTGTTAAAAGCTTTTCTTCCAACGCTCAGAAAGCACCAACCAGGGACGGCTCGAAATTCGGCTGCGCTTTGAGGCAGTTTTTCTGCGAGTGTCCAAAGACAGCTGTCAGTAAAGGTGGAGGTAGGAATGGCGCTTGTCTGAAAAAGAAGTCAGCTCTCGCAAAGTCTGAAACGGTTTTACCAAGTGAGGAACTTGGGGCGTTATCTGGACCAGGAATTTTTGGAGGATTGTTTCAGTGTTGAACGACCAAGCATGAAAGAGGAGACTGAAAAAAACATACAGCCAATCGATGCTCTTTCAACTCTTCGAAGCATTGCGCATTGAGTTCAGACAAGACATTCTCATTCCCGTCAGCGTCTTCCACAAATTCTTGGTTTGTCCGAGCAAGTGGTTTCTTGGTGACTTTTGCACCGCCACGAGATACAGACCCGGCCTTTGCTGTGGTTCGTTCCTTGGGAGCTTTCGACATGCCTCCAATGCTGTTTCGCTCGGCACCGATAACAAAGTTCATTTCAACTTTCCTCCTGCCATTGCACACATCCATCGCCAAGGGACCCAACTTGAATGGAAGACCAATCAGCTGAAATGAGGGACTGAGAAAAGCACAAACCTTGACATACGGTGTAACATATCCAGCCAGATTTTTCTTGCATTCTTCTGAAAGTATATTTTTGGCTACCAAATGACTGTAGATCCTCTCGACATCGAGCTTTGAAAGGCTGCTTCCTGTGGAGATTAATAGTCAAGGAGTCATATCCAAGAGGAAGGAAAATGATTGGAGGTCGTACCTGATCCATACAGAGCCAATGTATCCAACTCATCTGTTTGAATTTTCTTTAACTTCATTCCACGGAAGGTGTCCATGAGTTGTGGCCTTGTAATTTTATAATTTTTGGGCATGGATCGAACTACGGCGTATTGTGAATCCTGAAAGTCAGGCTGACTTGCACTCACGCAGATTGATCAAATTAACACAGTCCGGTGTGATATCTTTGGAGACGTAGGCTGACCCTGCCAGACAGTTATCGCACGTCCGTCCACAATTCGCAGGATTGAAGTTTTCACCAAAGTACTGTTTAAATTGAGTTTAGTTCTGAATGTTTCTGAACGACTGTTACCTGTAACACCTGTTGCCGGCGACATTCAATTTTATTTTCACAATATGCAATTACATTTCGGACGTTGGAGCGCAATCTCTGTTTCACACTGTTAGTGCATATTTTGCAACTTGGTAACAATTAACCTCCTTCTGGGCTTGGCTTCCCTCCCCTTTCTCGATCAAAGCATCGTGCTTGAATATAAGTTGTAAAGTTCAGATTCCTTCCATCATACGATATGTGCAATTTCATACCGATTTTTTGTCCCCAAAAGTGTAAAATAGGAAGCAGTACGACTTTTCACCATCTCTCCCGGCTCGACCAGTTTCCTATGTATGAGAAAGTCAAAAAGGGTTTTCGAAATTTTCTCTGCCAACCTGATAATACCCCTCTAAAGATTGTGGAAACGAATAGTGAATCACAAAGCGGACATCGGATTTATCAATTCCTAGGCAAAGCAGCGAACATAAATTTCAAACTGAAACTTGACATTTCCTTACCCATCCCAAAAGCGACTGTTGCTACAATAACCTTGACTCTTCCATCCACCCAATCATCTTGAATGCGTCGCCGGTCCTCGGTTTCAATGCCAGCGTGATAAAAGGCAGCCTTTATACCTCGCTTCTGTGTTTAAGCAATTAGAACTAGTGGCAATATTTTCCTCAAAGAGAAGCGGAACCTGGAGCTTCTCTGCGACATCTTCGCATGCAACTCTGGACGTGCAATAAATGATTCCAGACCTGTTAGCGAAGCGACCTTTAATGAGGGTCTCAATGTCGTCGTCGATGTTTTTTGTCTTTGGCCGGACCTCGTAACTGCAATATTGGTCAAGACTGTAGCCAGGAAGAGGAAGCGGGCAAGAAGCATACACGAGATTCTTCCGATTGAAGCTTTGAGTAAAAGTGAGGCATGTCTGAATTTTCAAAACCTCCTTAATGTCCACTGCAAAAACTCACGTGAGGAATAATGTGACGTTTTATAGTCAAACTCACTCTTGACTTGACTGTTCGCTGTTGCTGTCAGAGCCATTATGGGAACTCCGGGAAAGTTTGTCTTCAAAGAGCTCAATTCCTGGGGCATTCAACATTACTGATGTGACACACGGATGGGAAATAAAGAACCTTGTAGTCAGGGCGGAAGTCATGTCCCCACTGACTGACACAATGAGCCTCATCGATGACAAATCTGCCACATAGTTAGTCCCCAGATTTACAATAATGGAATTGTACCTGGCAAGACGCTTGTTCCTATGCAGAAAGTCCAGAAGGTTTCGGAACTTTGGGCTTCTTTGCATCATTTCCGGCGTGACATACATCAGTTTTGCTTTGAGTTTGGGGTCGTACAATTCTGCGCCGGAGTTAGAGTATTCCACAGGTTACAGGGCGTGAGAGACAACCTTGGTAAACAAAATCCAACTGTTCCAGCGTGCTATCACTTGATATGACAAGTGTCGCAATTCCAATCTTTAGCAGATGTTTCACTTGGTCTTGCATCAAAGATTTTAAGGGCGAGACAACAACCTTCAAATGAAAAGTATTTTAGTTGGACTGCTTCGGCTAACTCTCAGTTTTCTTCACCGTGAGACCACTGGTTGCAATCCCCGACGAAGCAGGAACGATTGAGGGCAGCTGCAAGTTTGCACAGATTTGTAAGGCAAATTTGTGTTCATTGGAAAAATCTACCTGGTAACAAAGACTTTTCCCCCCTCCAGTTGGCTGTACTTCAAGTCAAAAATGTAGTGACTGGCAAAACCCTTACCATCAAGACAAACACGTCTTTTCCAGACAGGGTAGCGATTATTGCGTCCTCCTGGTTTGGCCGAAATGACAGAAGGCCAAACACTTGCAGCGCCTTCTTCACATCTCTACTCCAAGGGTACTCAATCGTGCCTGTGCTTGAATGCTTTTGAATCAGGGGCTGAGGCATCGTGGTTGTGAAGTCCCTCGTTTCAGTGGTCGCTTGCACATACTTTGCCTCCTCCATCTGTTGACGAATGGCGTCCATCTCGGCAACGAGATCAGACCTGTTTCGCGACAGATCAGTGAACTGCTGTTGTCTAATTCAAAAACATACCGCATTCTTGTGAGCCTGATTCCCTCTGGGGAGTCAAAGCCTGCGTCGACAATCCTGTCCGCCAGCGACTTCTTTTCTTCCTCTATACGTCTCAATCTCTGATTCAGTTCACTTTCCGACGGTAGGGCCCATGAAACACTCGGTGGTGCACAAGGCGCACGAAACGCAGTGTTGTGATTTTCGCCAACGAACTGTCGAATCGCCCGTACACTACTGCTTGAATTATTGTTGTTGTGAAGTTCTTGAAGTGGCTGTCGACCAACCGGTTCTGGAGGACGTGCGGTGCGCAACTCTTCGTAGGCGCGAAATTCGGCCTCCTGCGCCAATCTTAACACTTGAAGCTAAATTGGAAGAACAGCACTCATACTCACGATTTCGTCCGCGCGCTCAAACATACTTGGGTCAAAGTCGTCCAAGAATTCGACTGGCAAGTCATCTGCATTCCATTATGTTCGGTAAAGTGCGGCTAGTCGTACTGCCACGTACCGCAAATCTCTGGAGATGAAACTATAATCACGGGCTCTTCGGATTGGCGTGTCTCCGGCAGGCTGGACCGAGGGCGTTTGATTCCCTTTGCGTCGTTAACATTACCTGTTTTTGCCAATGCTCAGACTTTCTCAGCTCCTGACGGGGGAAAAATACCTGGCCAGCTTCTCCTCTGGGCTGGACGACCACCATCGGCACCACCGCTTGCTTCAGTAATAAGCATATCCGATTCCATCAAATCAAACTCGTCTTCGGAGGGTATCTCGAACACTGCTGGTCTCTTCCGTTGCATTGGGCTTGTCCTGCGCAAGTCTTCGGTTCCGGACTCTACCCAATCATGAGAAAGACGTTGCAACAAGCCATTACCATGCCAACGCACCGCGATCGCTCAGGGGAACGGGGTTCTTGTCAATTGGTGGTCTGGACGGAGGGGGAAAGGGAGTTGTTCGAACAGCGTTGGAGTCGCGATCGCTCTCGGAGGAGGGAGGTAGTAGATTAAAACGAGCGGCAGCGCCGTGGGTCCCTTCGTGGACGCCTGTTTTGGTGACAGAAGAGTTCGATGAAGCAGGGCCGGAAGGAACCAAGCGAGAAGCGAATGTGTCTGCTTTCGATGGCGCACGAGCTGCGTTGAAGGTTTCGTCGTCGTCGCGGTGAAATGCGAAATTACCCTCGAACTCGTGCGCCGTCAACAGTCCATTTCCTGGCCCACCTGCCCTTGGTTCTGGCAAAGGTGCGTTCGCCTTGGGAGCTGACAAGGATGAACCGAACGATCGCGACGAGGATGTGGAGGGTTTGGGTCCTGGGTATGCGGATCGTGGGTGCGGGGCAACAAAGTGTCTGTTTGCCGGAGGTTTCTCATCACCCTTGCACGGAGCACCCGACCCGACCGACGACGGCGTTGAGGATGACGTGGCGCGGCAGCGGCGCATGGCAGTCGCCTTAAGTATTCCCAAGTGGAGTTCCAGGTTGTTGTGGACCATTCCGTCCAGATCGTTGTGGTCAGAGTTTGGGTGGCTGTGGCTCTATTTTTTGGCGGACAAGCCAGTCCAAAAATTGAAAAATTAACAAACTGAAAACTTGGCCAACATGTGCTTTGTTATTATTGACTGATTGATTGATTGGGTTCCACAATTCTCGCAACCGGCTTTGATGCCAAAAATTAATTGGGAACGGCTGGTGAGATCGCGATCGATCCCGAGCCCCTTCGACCACACCGACACGCCAGCTTCGTGCTAACTATTTGAAGTTACACAACACGAAATAAGAGAAAGGGGCAAAATCATCAGGACCAAGGCCTTGTCAAGATGATCAGAAAGGTCACGTCCTGGATTTCGTCGACGTCGGTCAAGTACGGTCCCGCGTGGATCGTGACAGTGCAGACGCTCGGCTGGATCACCTTCTTCATCATCTACATCGTTCTCGCCACCGTCAGCATCGACCTCGGGACGGTCGCGCGGAAGTGGACCACCAACGCAGACTACATTGCCCTCGCGGACGCCGGGGGCACGGCCGCCCTCGCGTTTGCGCTGAACCGGCTGCTCTCGCCGCTGCGCATCGTCATTGCGCTCGCGGTGGTGCCACGCATCGCCGACCCGGTCAACGCATTGCTGAGGCCGATGTGGGCGAAGTGGTTTGGGGGCGGCGGCGACAACGACAAGCAAGGGAGCCAACAACAGCTACAACCCGGCGACGTCGCGGCAGAGAGCGGCAAGAAAGTGGTGTGACCCAAATCAAAAATTTCATTTGGTTTAGGTTTTGCACCGAACCAACCAGCGGGCTCTTTGTGTTTTACGGCCCCTCCCTTGCCTCAACCGGCCGTTTGTCTTCTTGTCTTGGTTTTTTTGTTCTTTTTCCATTTTTTATTGTCCTCCTTCGGCTGCGGCGGCTTGCGCCGCCGGCTGAAGCCAAGAATCAATTAAAAAAGGAAATAAATGCAAGAAAGTGTGGCGGAAACGACTGCTCCGGCGAGATTGGGAGAGAGACAGGCAGACAGACTTCATACAATCGTCCTTTCCCCAAAAAAAGGACGGCCACAGAAATACTTGTTCGACCATCCATCACTCTCACCCATCCAGATCCATCCACATGCGTTTCGCTGCCTTCATTCTCGCCATCGCCGCATCGGCGCTGCCCACCGCCCTCGCAAAGCGGTCGGACCTGACGGGTCTAGCGGTCGGCGCAGGAAGCTTTGGGAGTGCCCTGTCTGTGGGCGACTCCAAAGCCGGAACCGGCATGACGGGCAATGTCACCCTCAACCTCCTCGGCAGCAATACCCTCACCGTCACAACCGACTACAACCCACAGTCGAACCCGGCAGCGCTTGCGATGGACCCTTGGGACTGCGAAGACGTTGTCAGCGACATGCTGACATGCACCGAAGTGTGGCCTGGAGAGACCCTCACCGGATTCACCTGTGTAATGGAGTACGACGACTACGTGGACTTTGACTGCACAACTGATTCGGTGCGTTGTTGGTTGTCTTTTTTCCCGGAGAACAGCCTCTTTGGTACTGACCGATCCTGCTGTTATTTTAGACCGACAGCTGGACCTGCGATTTGGACCCTTTCCCCACAACGACTGTCTACATCAACCCACCGATGACCCCAACCACGGGCGGCAACACTGGAGGCAACGGCGGTGGAACCAACCCAGGCACTGGAACCACAACCACCACCACTCCGGCCAAAGTCACCCCATCCAACATTGCGAACAGCGCCAAGCCCGCCTTGTCATCGCCATGGGCGCCCGCTGTCATTGCCGCCGCTGCGGCAGTCGTGCTTGCCCAATTCTGATGAGTGGGGAAGACTTCGCCGGAACGTTAGACATCCACCGCTCAGACCCCGCCTTGTCGATTTTTATTTGTGCCAAGGAGAACTCTTAAATGTTGATAAGCTCCTTATCGTCCCTCCCTTTGCGTCCACCCATCGATTCTGCCATCATTCACCCTCTCCCCGGTTCTCCCCGATCGCCTCGAACGGATTACTTCGTGTGTTTCCTTTAATTCGGCACTACCTTTGACCTTTGAGCGATCCGCGATCTGTTCGAACCCCTTTGAACTTACGAAGGATCGAACTTGACCCCAGCACCCCCAGTCGTATACTGCCCGTCTATTCTTCCTGTCCCTTCCCCCCCGTCCCACCCCTTTTATTCCGCTTTTTCCAGTGCAACTTCGGCCGGTCCGTCGTCGTTCTGTCCTTTCCCCTTTTTTTCCCCGGGCTGTCCTCTGCGGTCCTTTCCACTTACTTTTTTCTTTCCTGAAAATATATGTGAGCTACACCCAGCTGTTTGCGTTGCGGCCGTTTTGAGCGCCGTGTGTGTGTGTGTGTGTGTGTGTGTGCTTCTTCCGGTTTTGCAGTGTGAGTCATCCAACGGGGGCGCAGATTCCTGGAAAACCATAACACAGAAGGACAAAGAAACCTTCCGGCCGTTCGATCTCCCCCAATGTCGTCGTCGTCAGGCTCAGTGCGGCTCCTGTCGCTCACGTTCCAGGACCTTCACCTCGACAAGCAGCAGGTGCGTGTGCGTGCGTGGAAGTGAGCGAAGAGAATGACTGGTGGATGTGTGTGTTCTAGGGACCGCCGAGGATGTATGATGAGGCCACTCGTCGCACTCCACCAGCCATATCGCTGCTAGCTTCTGTTTCGCGGGCAGGCTTCTTCCTGAGCTTACGTCGTCCGTCGTGTACTTGGTCCATTTGTGCGTCGATTTTGATTCTGAAACACTTCCCTCCTACCACCAAAAACAAAGGTGGTTTCTGTCGGTCCTCACTGTTCTCTCCAAGATGCCCTGGCCACAATGGTACGCGTCAAGCAGCCCTTCTCTCACCCTTCCTCCACGGCGTCTTGCTCGAACGAGACATCGAATGCCCCGTTAATTTTGCTTTTTTGCAGGCGAAGCACAACGTGATGACCCTCCCCATCTCCTCGCGCGCGTTTCCAAACAAATACGTCTACATCCTGTCGTCGTTCGACATTCTCCTGTACCTCGTTTCTTCGCGTATCCGAAACAAGAACTCTGCCCCAGATCTTGCCAAAACCACCGTTGAGGCGGCCATGACCATGGACGCCGAAATGGAATCGTACAGAGTGTTTGAGAGGGACTTCCGCGACACGATGGAGAGCACCATGGTCGCCTTTGCAAAGGGCGCCCACCGTGCACTGATTTCGGACGCGCTTGGGGTGTCGAAGAGTGTTGTGGTGACTCAGGTGAGGCATTTGGCGAACGAAAATTATCCTGAGAACGATTTATACTTTCCAACCGACCCCATACCCCACCATCAGTCCGACATTCTGAAGTACGCACACACGCACCCTGACACGCTCGCGGGTCTCGCTCCCGCCCTCTCGGAGACGACACTCGCCAAAGCTGGGCTCGTCCGCCGCTCGGTGGTGACGCTGCGAGACTCGGAAACGGCGTTGGCGGGGTACACGCGCATGGCGGAAAAGAAGGTGATGGCTGTGCCCGTCGTCGACGCAGCCGGCTTGGTCGTGGCCACTCTCTCCGCATCGGACCTCCGCGGACTCTCCGCGGACTCGGTCGAGTGGGTGCGGGAAAACGTGTTGACGTTTCTGGAAAAAATGGTGCGTGGTTCAGTGTCAGGAGACCGTTCGCGCAGGGTGTTCTCTTACCATCCAAATCCCACCTTCACCACTTTGGAAACCATAACAGAAGTCGCGTCTCAACCTGCAGAAATCAGCGGAGCCAGTGTCGCTTACACCCAATGACACTTTGCAAGACGCCATGAATCTCATGGTGGAACGCGACATTCACCGAATCTGGATCCTCGATGACATGCTCCGACCCATCGGGGTGGTTTCACAGTCCGACATAATTGGGGCGATCGTCAAGGTGCCCGCGGACAAGCCCAGCTATTGATGTTTGCTGAGCAAATTGGCTTCTCGTTCCACCGCGCAGTCGTTTTTGTGGTCCTGCTTTATTCTTACTCCAACCCCACACCACGCAATCACCACTGGAAATCGCTTTGCTAAGGAGCGTACAGCAACTGAATATAATGTTGGTTTTTTGTTTTTCCTCATCGCAGCGGTTTCAAGGCACAAAGATGAACAGTCACCGATGCGTATAAATAAGGCCTAACTACCTTGGCTAAAACTACACAGTGCATGACAGAAGGATGCTGCACGGAGAAAGAGAAAGAATGTAAAGCAATGCGCACATTATGCGGTCCCGGTGCTCGGCCCCAAGGTTATCCTCAAAAGAAAAAACTACTCAATCACTTCCAGGTGATGGCCTTCAGGCATCCAGCAGCGCCACCCTCTCCTCCTTGGACGACGCGGCCAGTCCGTACGTCAACGCCTTCTCCAGTTGCGCGTCGCGGCACCACCCAATCTCAATGTCGTCGACAACGACTCGGGCGTCCTCCATCTCGGCGTCATCGCAGAAAAACACGCAATCCACGCCGTCGCGGAACGTCTCGACAAGCCACACGACGCCGAACGAGATCAGAATAAGCAGGAGGCCTGCAGGCGTCGGCAGCACGCGGGTGACGCCGGCGAGGACGGGGATGCCGAGGGCGCTGAGGCTGGGTTGGGGAGTTGGGGGTTGGGGAGGTGAGGTTTTGCAAGACTTTCGGAGACCGCTGAAGCTGAAGCACCGGCCAAAAAAAAAAAAAAAAAAAAAAAAAAAAAAAAAAAAAAAAAGGTATAAGGGAAACGAAGCACACTATAACTCACAGATTCCTTGCGACGCCCAGCACGACCCCAACGACGACGCTCCACGCCAGCCCCCACGCGAGCAGCGGCCACTGGACGGTCCACGACGACAGCAGCATCTCGAGCGCGACGGCCGCGGCGCCCACCGCGACCTCTGGCGCGAACGGGCCTGTCCCCGCGGCTTCGCCGTTGTCCGTCGCCAGGCGTTGCAGCGCGTACGAGAGCGTGCTGGCGGTCACGATGGTCATGGTGAAGGCGTGCAGCGACCACATGGTCAGGTGGATCCGTGGGCCGAGCGGCGCGGGCTCGGTGAGGTGGAGGTGGCCATGAAGGATTAGGAGCTGGTGATGGGGAAGAAAGGAAGGGGTTAGGAAGGCGGGGGACTGTTGGATTTCCGGCTGCATCACGATGCAAGATAGATCGCAAACGGGGGTTGGATTGACCGCGCGACAACGTACCGCAAAGTAAAACACGACGGTCATCGCGTACGCGTCCGACACGGGCGCGGCGCCAGCCAGTGTAGGTATCCCGTCATCGGTGGGGGGCGGCGAAGGTGCCGCTGGGAACACTGTAACGGCGGCGGTCCACACGGCGGCGGGGCCGTCGTCGGCGGCGGCGACGCGCACCCGCACGGCGGTCTGCACGGCCCAGGTCGCCAGCAGTGCGACGGCGGCGAGCCCGCGCAGGGCCATCATGGCCGCGACGTGGGTCCGCGCGGCGTGGGCAGTGGCTGTCGCAGCTGCGGCGTTCAGTTCGAGGTCGGAGTCGGCGTCGGGAATTGCGGTGCGGCGGACGAACGGGGCGATGCCGGAGCGGACGAGGGCAGAGGGGAGCAGGGCCGTGGCCGGGTTGTAGCCCAGGTATTCGAGGGCGGCGGAGGCGAGCGGGGCCGGGCTTGGCGGTTTGGTGGGGACGGCGGCGGCCGTGAGCGAGGTGGCGGACATGATGCTTGTTTGGTGATGTGCGTTTGAGTATGTGGGTTCGTGTGTGGACCTTGGACGGGTTGCTTGTTGTGGAGATTTGTTGGGAGTGCCGTTGGATGCTTCGGCAGAGGCAACGTGTATCGAGTCGTGTCGCGGAGGTGCTTTTTATTCATCGCCTTGGGTGCGCCAATGGTTGGTCTTGTCTCAATCCTGAGCGAGTGGTGTAAAAAAAGCACAAAATCACCAGGGGTTCGCTAAATTGCGGTGGCGCGGAGACAAGAGCGGGGTTTCGGAGTTTGCCAGATAGTGCAGAAAGGTTCTTCGAACGACAGCGTCCCTCCCCCACCTTTATGGGTTGACCCCCCCATTTCCGCACGCTGCGACGGTGTGGCCCCCCCTTCTTTCCGTCGTAGTCGCACTGCCCAACACCCATCGTCCTCCTGTTGTCGCTGTCGTCGTTTATTACCTCCTGTCCACCACCACGACACAACAAAAGAGTATAAAGCGAGGCAGAGGTAAGCGAGTTGAGGTCTTTGTACCAAAAAAAAAAAAAAAATAAATGAATAAATAAATAAATATTGGAAATAGGGAGCGACTACTCGTAGACCCCCCTTCCAAGTAGAGCAGACCCCCCTTGCACAATGAAGACAAACAAAGTCCCTGATCCAGAGCCGTGCTGGCAGAGTACGAGGTGCCCGACGCCCTCGCTGGCCAAATATCCTCAGGGATCTCGCTGTATTGCCGTTTACATTTGCAATACTTCATACGGTGCAAGGCTTTGTTCTGGTATTGGTGGCTATCCACTTGAGCGTCAAATTCAGAGCAATCATGTCCAAATCGAACAGATTGCGCGGAATGCCCGAATCAACAACGTGCGGTGTGCGGTGGAAGGGAGGTACTCGGCTGCCCTCCATCCTCCTTTGGTTTTCGTTTTGTCACTTTATAAAATGCCAAGTCAAGATCAATTAGTCCAAATTGTTCGCCTCCTTGGCAGTCCCATGTTCGGCGGCTTCAGGTCAGCGTGAACAAAGCCATTCTCATGGAAACATTCAACACACCGACGAAGCTCCGCTGTTATTATGCCGGCAGTGTCGACTTCCAATGGCGCGGCGTCCGTAAGAGGTGTCACACGGAGGAAAATGAGGGAACGGGAGCGTTTGCCTTCGATTCGTCCCAAATCGATGTCCTCCAGTAAAGTAATACCACGATTGCGAAGGTTGGACCGAGAGGATGCCTTATTTTAACCCCCTCAGATAGTCTAACTTGGAGTTGCCTCTCTTCCCTAAAGCAATCTAAACGCAAATAGAGCGTCCACCCATCTCGCCGAATAGAATGGTTTTGCTCATCCGCGAGCGAGTATGTGGGGTCAAACACGTTACGCCTGCTTTCTGTCAGACATCACTATGGTATCATATCCTTCACGGACCGCGCCGTGAGCACGTGAACCCGCCAGTGCCACTTCCTGGCCTACTATTTGACGAACTGGACCTCATGGAGGTGAAGGAGCCATCACCGAACTCACGGCGCAATTTCTGCCAGGTGATAGCCCTAATGTCGAATCCGAGGAATTAAACGTCGACTCAAGGTTAAACAGGTGGACTGCAAGGCCGAATTTAGCGCCATTGGGTTACTGACACAGACGTGGCGGAATTCAATGTAGCTTGATCTATAATTGACAAACTTGGCCAAGGATAGATCAGTGAAATCCGACAATTTGGAGGAATGCAACAGCCGAGTCGGGCATTCGTGCACCAGGAGGGTCCAGCACTTTCAAATCGTGGGACGCCATAAATACCAACTTGAAGAAGTCTTTGGTTGCGTCGTCTCCGAAACACACTTTTTCGTTCGATTCGCGCTGAGCATAGAGCATGTACGAGGACCAATTAAAGGAGCTGGGTACTCTCAGCAAATGGCGTCTCCAACGGGTTGGCTGTTCAATGGCCCCCGTTTGTTCGGCACGCGTCTCGCGTGAGACCACCCGCAGCGCGATTGCGGTGATGAATGAATTGAAGGAATGTGGCGATGACTGCCGGTAAGGTGGTGAAGAGGGATAGCGGTGGCAAGATTCTCCTCCCACGCCGTAATCGTGCCAGAGGCATCAGCCAGAAGAATCGGGGAAACACTGATTCGGCCGGCCTGATCCATAGAAAGAAAGAGTAGGTGGCTTTGCTGTGCACGAAAAAAAGAGGGAGAAACGGGAGGGGGAAGGGATTTGGTGAGGATGCCAACGGTGACGAGGGAGTGCGACGCGGGTGGGAGACTTTTCCTTTTTTGCAGTTGCCCCAACGGCTGCAGGCCGTTTTTATCGACAAACGAGCACCACAAAGTTCACGCCGTGCCCGCCGTGGCAGCAAAGATCTCGACCAGCGATTCCTCACCAGTTTCCAAACGAAGACGCAACCTCGTCATTCGCCGATCTCAAGCCACCATGGACATAGAACCGATCTGCTCCTTCGCATCCGATTATTGATACAGCTCAAGTTGGTAACCGGCGGCTGGGAGGAACGGCGGCGGCGGCTGTGGTGGTGGCGGCGCTTACGATCTTTCCCGGATGGGCCTTATCTGAGCTAGTCGGCGGGGGAAGCATGCCTGTGGGCGTCGGGGCGTCGGGGCAGCTTGGCCCTGTGGCCGCTGCCGTTGCCGTGTGTTGGCAGCGATTTCCACTATATCGCAGTCCGCGGGTTTGGCGGGTTTGGTGCAAAGCAACTATGTGGCGACTCGGTCGGGTGGAAAAAGGAATCGGGCCTAGCGAACGGGGACTCGGTGCAACAAGAGACTCTGGGGATCAACAAGAAACCGGAAAGTCTGATGCAAGCTACGGCGAAGGGCTTCCCGACAGAAACCTTGTCGCAAACTTATATAGTGTGTCGACGTTGACACTACTATGGACACAGACGTCCCACCTTTGTACTGAACTCACCACGAGGCACTTGTCTTAGCGAGTCGGAAAGTCTCTAATATCTGTTTCTGAGGAAGGACCTAGAAATAGAACTTCGCCAAATTGTTTAAACACCTACGGAACAAAGCAATCATTTGGCGAAGACAATCTGATCCATTGGGGGAGACCTGGAGATGCTTGTGCACCCCTCTGTGTACTCCGCCGAGATATGATTTCGAGTCAGGCGACGAAAAACATGACGCTTCAATGCGTCATGTGAGCGATGCTGGTGCCTCACAGTTATAAGGGGAACACAAGAAAAAACAAATCATATCTCTGGATGCTCACTTGAGCAAAAAGCAGCGAATATTCCTTGGTGTTTTGGAAGTAGCGACCAACAATCCCTTACCTTATTCTTGGTTATGTATCGTCGCATACGAATCGAATTGCAATTTTCTAAATCATTGTTCAACATTGGTTTGTTCAACGTGTTTGTCCTCTTTTCGAAGAGTTGTGATGGAGGGCACATTTGCATGCCCTGCATGATTGGAATGTATGGTGCATCAGCAAAATATGAGCAAGCTCAAATAAATCCCACATTAAGGTCTGCATGATTCCCTGAAAAAAAGGCACACACATTCATCATTCACGATGGAAACCACGAACGAAGCCAAAACCTTCGCGATGGCGCCATTTCCCAAGATGCAGGTCCACCGCAGACAAGCAAATGTCCATTCAAGAATCATCTGAAAGAAGCATCTTCGGAGGAACCGTTCCGTCAAAGATTTCGTCGCGTCGAGCCCCTGTCGCACCGTTTTTGAACACGGCATCCTCGCTGGCGCGGAGCATGTCAAGGCTCGACGGGTAGACCATCCTCTTCAGAATCTCCGCTTCTTTGGGGTCGTTGGCTCCCTGGACAGGATTGTGTGGTGATTGAAGCAGTTTCTTCAAGTGCTGAAAGATTTCATCCGAAAGTCCTGGTGCATTTTCGGGAGATGATGTGGCGGGGGTAATGCAGGGATACAGGTCCTGGCTAAATCCCAACACCGCAATTGACAACTGGCGAAAGCGCCGCGCCACCTCGGTGGCTGAAATGTCGTCGGCCAACTTGGAATTGTCAGGGGAAGGATCTCGCTTTCGCTTGCCTGCACGCTTCCCTCCGAGTTCCTCCTCACGCTGCTGCTCAGCGATTTCCTCGCAAAGCGTTTTGCGCAAATTACTGTAAATCTCCGAATGCGGGCCATCCTTTGGAATAACATAGTTGAATAAGGTAGATGATGGCGGCAGTTTCGCTTTCAAGTTTGGAAGATCCCGCATGGGCTCCAGAATCTCAACGTTTGCTGTCTTGCCACCGAAACTCAAAAATAGGGACAAATACATATGGCGAGGGACTGTGTCTAGATCGCAGCTGAGTGCAGAGTTGCCCGCTGTGGCAGAGTGTTGGAAATTCTTGTCCTTGGCACAGTCTGCATTATTCTTGACTCGCACAAGAACGTATGTCATGTTGTCTGCATGAATAACATACTCGTTGTTGCGATCAGGCATTAAAACAGGAATGATCAAGTCGACTCCAACCGTGCCGACTCTGCACCAAACGGCAGCACCGCGGGCAAACAGCAAAGCCAACACAGCCATGTCTGTCACGCTGTCAAAAAGTTGGACAAAGTGGGTGAATGACACCTTTCCAACAGCCATCGGATCAGGAAGGTTTGCATAGTGGCTCCTCGCCTTGCTTTCTCTGCGAAGGTCGCTGGCGGCACTCGCTTGTAATGTGGACTCAAGAAATTCTTTGAGGCCAATGAGGCCATAATATACAATCAGTCGGCAAATCTCTTGAGGGTTTCGATTCTTTGCCAGCTCAGACTTTGTTTCCTTCAAGAAAGTCAGTCCATAAAAAGAAGCAAAGCAGGGTTAAAAATACTGACTGACATTGCTCAAATTTTTGCACGCCTTCCACACTGCTGCATCACGCCCTAAAATGAGTAGGAGCTGTGCAACAATCTCGCCACTGTGACCAACATCAACAGCAGATCTTGATGATAAGTAAGAAAACAATTTCAAGATCTCCAGACGGTTCTCAGCATTGTGCATCCACAGTGCAGCAGCATCTGCAAGGATTGGCTCTGATGGCATTCCTGCAACAATGTGATCCCGTTCCTCTGAAATGGACATACACCACCACATATTTGAAGCTATCAGCTCAGAGGAAAGTTCTGACTGATAGACAAGATAGGAGACTCGTGCTCGAATGAAGCTTGCAGCCATGGTTGCTGTGATTTTTGGAGTTGAATCAAAACTAACTTTTCCTCCTCCAGCAAGTTTTGACACTGCAAGTTCACGGACTTTCTGAATCGGAAAACTTGCATCCATTAAAGCTCTCCATAGAATACGACCATGAGACAGGTATTGTTTTGGGGAAAACGCATCAGTGTCGTTCAAGCCATACGAACTTAATAATCCAATGTCCACACTACCAAAGAGGAACAGAGGTCTGAAGTTCCTCTTTTGGTCTTCCCCAGCAACTGAAAGTCTTTCAGCAGCATCAACCCTGTTCACTGGTGCAACTTCAGGCATTCGAGCTTTTGTGTCCATGGAGATGACAAACGCCCGGCTCTTATTGGCAAAACTTTGCACAGCCTGCCGCATATAGTAAAATGGACTTTTTGCTCCAGATTCAGATTGACTGTGTGGGTTTTCCAGAAGCGATCGCGTGTGTTGCGATCTTCCATCACTGCTTCAAAACAAGCAGCAAAGTAGTACTTGAATTCGCTTTCGTCCTGACACAACACCAACTTATCAGCAATTTTTGATCGATTGGGATAGCCAGTTGAGCCAGGCTGCATGAAGCTGCAGTAAACAACCTGGAGTCCATCTTTATCTTTGGATATTCGAGATGCCAGTTGTGCCACAGCCCGAGATTTTCCAGAACCAGACCTTTGCACCAAAGTCACACCTGGGTAGTAGTAGCTTTTGGTGCGCCATCCTTTTGCAGATTCCTCCAAGTCTTTTCTCAGTCGAGGAATATAGCCATGTGGGTCCAAGAAGTCTTGGTGAAAGGCAGTCGATTGTTTCTCGTCATCACGAAGAGCAGGGCGAGATTTTGGGCAGGGTTTCAGCTTTGGGAAGCTGATACTGAAGATTGACTCAACCATCTTTTGAAACTCTGAGTGAGAGGTTGCAGCTTCTTCCAGACATTGCGCGAAGACGGACAATGTGAGTTTTTGGCCGCGATCGTGGATATCTTTCAGCTGCTTTTGTGTTTCGCTGTCGTTGGCCAACCAAGGAATGAATTCTTCAGAGATCCACTTCCACCGTGCCTGGTCGAGAGCAGTTGGCGAGTCCTTGGAGAAATTGGAATCTGTTGCCCTGAGAAACTCATAAATATTCATTAAATGTGCAAGGGGACGTATGTCCTTGGACGATTCAATCAAAGGCCGGATTGGGGAACTGGTCAAGTGAGCCCGCACCAGGAGCGCCACTGCTTCCGTGATCTTGCCTTGGTCATCCGACTCTAAACTGCGTTCAAGGAGATCTCTGCACTCCAAGAACAAATTTGTTGCTGGACCGTTCATCCGCTCGAGGAATGCCGATCTTGGCCAAGAGTTGCGAGAGGTTTTCCTTCGCCCAAGGACATCAAGAAAATGAGGCCGAGGGGTCGCAAGAGTAGCTAGTTTGTGGAATCCTCCTCCTGTGCCTCACTTATTGCCTCCTGCTAGAAGTGTGCGGTTAAGGACTGGAACTAATGGATATACAGGTACTGCCTAAATTTGGGAAAAGAAGCAGGCCCAAAATGTGTGCCGAAGGGATTGATTTATTGCGAAATTGGAGTGCATTGAACCGACGCATAATAATTGAGGAAACGGAAAAATGTCGGTTGAAAGGTCATCGCTTATGGCAACAGGTTACAGAGCTCGACGACTTTTTTGTTTCAAAGCTCATTGTGCTTTTCGGCGACCAGGGCCTGACGCTTCAGGTGCGGGCACTCGCGAGCGTCGTGAGAGTCGCCCGCCTTGCCGTGGTGGCCGTGACCTCCTTTGGCGAAATCCTTGCTAAAGTCTGCGGTTTGGACGAGGGGCTGGTTACAACCTGGGAGAAGGGAGGGAGCGATCGTGGACAAAGCGCGGCAAGACTTACGAGGGCAGGCTTTCTCGAGCGGGCAGCTGGTGGCGTCGCCGCTCTTGATTTCTTTATAGTATCTGTTGTGATGGCGAAACAGAGGTGTGGTCAATTTCCCGCCGGCTCAGAAAACAGAAACGGTTGGCGGTGGACTACGTACGGGCACTTTTCGGCCAAGGGACAGTTCTCGCCCGAGAGATTGACTTTGCTACCCGTCTTCATGTCCTGTGCGAAATACGAGGATCGGGATCAACGCAGATTTCCAAAGAGACGACCCAACCAACGAAAAAAAAACCCCCGCCCTCTTCGTAAACCTACGTCAAAGAATTTGCACTTCCCGCTCAACGGACACTTGTGGTCGTCTTCCGTGACAATGTCCAGGAGCGAGTGATCATCCTTGTGGGCGTCGTAGTACGGACAGCCGCCGTTCTGTAGCGGGCAGCCGGACCCTGCGGCGTACAGTTTGTCCTGGACGTGGTCCTGTCAAGCACATCAAAAAGGCATTACAATCCAGTTAGTAACGCTTCCCGAGCGGGGGGCAAACGGCAAGGCTAGGGCGCTGGACCGTTTACCGTGACGTATCTGTGAAGTTGTTGATGGTTGATCAGCGGGGGAGGTTGGCGAATCAGTTCCAGGAGCGTTCACCATGGGCAGGCAGTCGAGTTGAGGGAGCTGGACTTACGGGCATTTGCCGTACAGAGGACACTTTGTCGCATCGACAGACGCAGCGCCAAGACCGACGGCGTCGCCTCGTGTGCCGGTTGCGAACAGAGAGAGGAGGGCGAGAATCGGGAGGGCGGCAATCTTCATGGCGTTGGTCACGGCGGGGTGGCGAAGTACGATGTTTTTTACTATTTTAAGTTGGTGATGAAAACGCCACAAACGAGCACTTTTTCGAATTTCCGAGGATATATTACGAAACCAAACGACAAAAAACAAAAAACAAAACCGCCGCATCAAACAGGTTCTTCGCATCCGCGGCAACTACGACGCCGGCCGCACCATGAAGAAGCCACCGATGAGCAGCCCCGTCCCCAACAAATCCGCCAGCGCCGCGATCACGGGCAAGGCGCTGGACGCGCTCCACCCCTTTCGGAAGCAGTACCGCGTGAGCACCCCGGCCAGCCAGAGCACGCAGGCTGTCGCGAACGCCGCCACGAGCGTGTACATTACAAAGAAGATCAGCGCGTACTCGGCGGGGTCCTTCACGCTGATGGATTGCGACAGTCGCGGGCCCTGGCCGCTCGCGGCTGACGATGACGTGTTTGTGAACGCTCGCGAAATGTCGGCGGTTCGACTGGCTGCGCTTACGGTCCGGTTCAACGCTTTCAAGGATGACAGCTTCTTCGTGGCGTTGGCGGCGTGAGCCAGCACCGATGCGGTCGAATTCAACATCCTCGCCGCTCCGCCGCGCGAATTCAAATTTGCAAAGCTGTACGGCAAAAGCGCCGAGAAGAGCCCTGATGTTGACGTTTTGGCCATGTTCAAGAAGGCGATGATCAGCAAGAATATCCAGTGGACCGGAATGCTGATCGCAAACAGCGTGGTCGCGGTGCTCCACGGCGTGAGCAGTTGAACGCTTCGCTCCGCGTCTCGAAGGGGGTTCTCCGGGCCTTCGTCGTTGAAAATGTCGAACTCGTCGTCCTTCTTGTGCTCCCCCGTGGTCGAACGGCGCATCGGATCGCTTTCAACGAGGCCCGCTTCGGCTGTTATGACCGACTGAGGCGGTCTGCGGTTTTCGTCGGACGTGTGCTCGGAAAGTAAGCCCTTTGTCGCAAGCTGGTCTTCCTCGTTTGATTTTATTCTCCAAGACGATGAAAACGATTGCTGCTGTGATTCGGGGGCGCGAAAAATCGATGCCTTGCCGAAGGCCGACTCGTCTGCGGCAAATAGAGTCGAAATTGACGCGGGCCCGAGTTTCGGTGTTGCGGCAACGGAATCCGACGCCTGCAGCGCCTCCTTTGCGAGAATGAGCAATCTTGTGGCCCAGCGCGATGCATGTATAGCTCCGACGCAACCCGCCAAACCAGTCAAGACCGGTGTTACCAGCGCCAGACCTGGAAAGCGTTTGATGGCTCGCTCCAGTGCGATACCTGCACCAGTAGCAATCGCCATCCCAAGAAAAATGGCACCCCAGCCCTTTTCAATGTGTGGTCGTGCAAACTCGTTGTTGCTGACGAGCCACCAGCATATGGGAATCGGCATTAAAAAAATAATGCCCGCAATCAATGGTAGGTTTGTACCTATTGTGGGGCAAATTCGTCAGTCTCGCCAAAACAAATTGAAAAGAGGACTGGACTTACTCAAGAATTGACCTAATATGACGCTTGCAGCGCTCATAATGACGAGTGTGAACAGATCTCCGGTACTAGCCGCCAGCGGCGTTGCTGTAGAAACGAGGTCGTGGAATAATAAGCATACAGTTTTTTAATCGGTGAGATGTTCATTACCGATATTGTCAGGATCGATACCGATTTGTTTACAGACCGCGACGATTATCGACATCAAGATGGATGACGCGAGAGACGCCAGAGATGCGGTGATGAGGGAAACGGAGACCACCAAGGAGGTTCCTTTTTCCGACTCAAAATGTCCTCCGTTGATGATACCCCCCAAGATGTAAACCCAAAGACCAGACGCGAACGCCGCGAGGAGAGCTTGGAGTTGCACCAAGGCGATGTTGCCCATCACGAGACGGAAGGACAGCGTGTCAGAGTTCGCTGCTTCCGACAGTCGTGAGGCCAAGTTTAGTTCCAGGCTGCTCTTTAGGTTGAGGATGACTGGCACTAGAATAAACAGTTCTGTTACTTGCTTGAACACCGCAAAGTGCTGTCACACGAACGATGGAATGTGATGTGAGACCTCATTGAGGGATGATGCGTTTCGTCCGTCGCCCGTTACTTACTTGCACCTGATCCAAGACCACACCCGCAAATGCGAATCCAATCATTGCCAAAAAGAGAGCAAAGAACGATTCTACCGAGAACCTCCTCAACGCCTTCCTCTCTTTGCCGTCCTCCCACACTTTCCTCGTCTCCTTCCTCTGGCGATCGCTCCACTTTTCCGTCTCCTCCCACGAATGCGGATCGTCGGCGCCTTCGTCCTCGTCGCCGACCACCTCGACTTTCCGCTCGGGACCGACGACGTTGACCTTCTTTTGCGCGCCGAGCGCCAGCTGGATGCGCTCCTCCGCCCGCGTTCGGCGCAGCGTCCAGTCCTCGGGCGCGGTTGCGGTCGCGGACGCAGCGGCGCCGGACACGCCCGCGTGGTTGATCGGGAACGCGGCGGGGTCCTGCGATACCCAGGTCCGCGGAGTCGATTTGAAGAAGGCATCGTCCAGCCGCTGCAGCCATGATCTGGGGCCGGCGGCGGCGGCGGCTCCGGCGGCGGCGGGGTCGTGGAGGGAGGAGATGCCGCCGATCGAGGGGGCGGAGGGAGCGGGGCTGACGGGGGTGATGGGGTGGAAGGATCCCAAGGGGTTGCCGGTGATGCGGGGCGAGCGAGGTTGGTGGTGGTGGTGGTGGTGGTCGAGGGGGTGGTTGTGGCGGTGGTGGTTGGGTGGCGCCAGGTGGTCATCGCCGTTGTCGGGAGCGGGAGGGTCCGCGAAGGGATCCTCCTCCGGCGAGGCGGCGGCGGCGGACAAAGAGGAGTTTGGCGGCTGCAGCGACGGAGGCAAGCGCGGCGGGGTCGACGGCAGTCGCTGGAAAAAGAGTACCGAGGGCATTGAGGGCGCTGGCTGCTGCTGGCTGCTGCTGGCTGGCGAGGCGGAGGCCTCCGGGCTGAGCAACACTCGTCGAAGGAAAAAAGAAGAAAAATAAAGGGAACAAGACCAGCCTGGGCCGCCCCGAGACACAAAACAGTGGGTTCAGCGCCAACGCACAATTAGACGACTATTAT
This sequence comes from Zopfochytrium polystomum, assembly GCA_025765615.1. Lineage (NCBI taxonomy): Eukaryota > Fungi > Chytridiomycota > Chytridiomycetes > Chytridiales > Chytridiaceae > Zopfochytrium > Zopfochytrium polystomum. The sequence continues at coordinate 452,918 of JAIVFJ010000026.1, forward strand.
TATTCAGTGAGGGAGCAGCGAGGTGCCAGTGCGCAAGAAAAAAAGAAAGCGATGGCCCGCTCTGCTGCCGCCTAAAGACGGCAGCGATGACGGCGGGAAGGCGGGAAAGAAAAATGGCACCATGCCAATTTATCGCCACATCCTACTTCTCGTCAAAGGGGATTCGCTGTTCAATGGCGAGAGCAACATCGCCACGTAAAACCTGGTTTGTAAATCTTCAATGCGTGCTAATGGCTCCTTTGGGCTCAGAGCCAGAAACCATGGGCAGCAGAGCGTTCTGTCGGTGGGGACTTGGGCCTGGAGTATGGGGCCGCAATTGAAGATCTTGATGGGCAGGCGTCACACAGCAAATTTCAACAGGTGGTAATGGCTGCTCGTGGCAGTAGCCAGAAGCCGTGGACAGCATTGGGGGGAAGGGGCTTGATCTTGAAGTATGGGTTCTGGAGTATCAGCTCACGTTCACTTTGCTGGTACTATGTGGTTTTGGTCTACCTACACTAATGTGGGTACTAATTTAGAAGGCGTTTTGAAGGGAAAACGCACGTTTAAAGGCGGGAATAACGTGTTCGCTAGTCAATGTTCTCTTATTCAATCTTTACTTCTCGAGGTCTCCAAAAATGCAATATTCATTTGCCTGGTTCCGCACCGTCGCCGTCGCCGCTGCGGCCCCACGGCTGTACGTGTGCGCCGCCGCCGCCGCTCGCCCAGCGGTTTCACCCTCTTACACTTGCAAATGGAACAGTGGCGAAAGAGCCCTCCTCCGCACCCCCACGTCTCGGCGAGCTGGAGAACAGTGTCGGGCCCAATTCAGTTCAGGCAACGCTCCGCCCCACTCTTCCAATCCTCACAGAATTGGAACGACTTCACGTGGCGCATCAGGGGATGTGTTTCGAAGCGGGTCATTCCGGGTGCCGTTTGCATCCGTCGACCGGTTGTGTGCGCGTGGACGGTAATGCCGCCAGCGCGCCCCGACAAGTGCAATTTTAATTCCATCCTCCCCCTCCCTGATCAAAAAGCTGCCTCACAGCTGCCAACCGAGTTCCGTTTTTGGTCGTGTGAGTGATTGTTTATCGCCTCGCACCGCCGATCGCGCGCCGCAGGCGGGCAAGGCCGCCCAGTATTTGATATGAATACGTGACACTGACTGACTAACACCGGCTGGGCCGCGTCGGCGGGTTGGGGGCACGAGCCCCTGCCACATGACCAGATCCGACGGGAAAAATCGGAGACAGAGACAGAGACAGAGACAGAGACAAAGCGAGACGGTGACGGAGACGGAGAGAGAGAGAGAGAGAGAGAGAGAGATGGGGAGACAGACAGACAGGGCCCGCATATTTAAACGTGCGCAAGAAGCACACCACTCAATCCACGGTTTCCCACTCTCACACACACAGAGACATGGCCGACTTGGACGCCTCCGTCGAGGCCAACATGCCCGCCACACCGCCCCCCCGCGCGCCTCCTCGATCTAGCAACGACCCCACACTTGCCGCACTTTGCGTCGCTCGACGCGTACAAGGAACTGCACGCCCACTCCATCGCCGACCCCGACGCTTTCTGGGGAAAGGTGAGGGAGGGCCGCGTGCTGCTATCCACTTCCATCAAAAAAAATATAAAAAAGTCTCATCGCTCCTCTTCATTCCATATCAGATGGCTCGCGAGAACCTTGATTGGATAGTCCCTTTCAACGACGCCTGTGTTTCGAGCGGGTACGCTTGTTTGTAATTAGACGCTGCCACGTACTCAGCTTCTCTCATTGGCTGCAGGGATTTCCAGCACGGCGATATCACCTGGTTCCGCGATGGCCGCCTGAACGTATCCTACAACTGCGTCGACCGCCACGCCGCAAAAACCCCGAACAAGCCCGCCATCATTTGGGAACCCGATGAGCCTTCTCAGGCGGCCCACACCCACGCCATCACCTACGCCGAGCTTCTTCGTGACGTGTGCCGACTTGCAAATGTCCTGCGCGCCGCTGGCGTCCGCAAGGGAGATGCGGTTGCCATTTACATGCCCATGGTGCCCGAGGCCGTTGTCTCAATGCTTGCGTGCGCTCGCCTTGGCGCTGTGCACAGCGTCGTCTTTGCCGGGTTTTCTGCAGATGCTCTGCGCGACCGCGTTGTGGATGCGGACTGCAAGGTCGTCATCACTGCTGACCAGGGCAAGCGTGGTGGCAAAGTAGTTCACCTCAAGAAGATTTGCGACGAAGCACTCGCGAGTGTGCCATCTGTTCATGTAATGTCCAGTCATTGTTTGGCCTTTCATTCGCGTGTCTGACGCTGTCTCTTCTCCACTCCAAAAATGGTTTTTCCGAACAAACAGAAAGTGATCGTCTTCCAGCGCACAGGCGACTCTGCGGTCCCGTTCTCGCCGCCGCGTGATGTCTGGTGGCACGAGGAGATGGCCAAGCACCGACCGTATTGTCCACCAGAGCCGGTTAGCGCAGAGGACCCGCTCTTTATGCTTTACACTTCCGGAAGGTGGGTGTTGAATTCTTCATTGCACAACTCAGGCTTTTTCCTGATAATTCTTGTTGGCTGTAGTACGGGCAAACCAAAGGGCGTTGTTCACACTTCCGCTGGCTATCTTTTAGGGGTACTTTTGACGACCAAGTACATTTTCGATCTTCATGAGGGAGATGTGCACGGCTGTATGGCAGACGTTGGATGGATTACCGGCCACTCGTACATCGTTTACGGACCTCTTTCGAACGGCGTTACAACTGTCGTTTTTGAATCAGTTCCAACGTACCCGACACCGTCCCGCTACTGGCAAACTGTTGAGAAGCACAAAATCACCCAGCTTTACACTGCGCCGACTGCCATTCGCGCTCTTCGCCGACTTGGAGACGACCATGTCACGCCTTACTCGATGCCGACTCTGCGTGTTCTGGGCTCCGTCGGCGAGCCCATCAACCCCGAAGCCTGGCACTGGTACTCCAGCGTGGTTGGCCGCAACCAATGCGCCGTGGTCGACACCTACTGGCAAACCGAGACGGGCAGCATTGTCGTCACGCCGCTTCCCGGTGCCATACCAACAAAGCCTGGCGCAGCTACTCTGCCGTTCTTCGGTATTGATCTGGCGGTGCTAGACCCCGTGACTGGAAAGGAGCTGACCGGCAACAATGTTGCCGGGGTGCTGGCAATCCGGAAACCTTTCCCGTCCATTGCGCGGACGGTGCACGGCGACCACGCGCGTTACCTTGACACATACATGAGGCCGTACCAAGGTTACTACTTCACTGGCGATGGTGTCGCGCGTGACGGAGACGGATATTACTGGATTCGTGGACGCGTTGATGGTGCGTACGGTTTTCTTGATTCTATTGGATCGTGGACATAACAGCTGAACCAATATTTTGCATATTTATGAAAAGATGTTATCAACGTGGCCGGTCACCGAATGTCTACAGCCGAGATCGAGTCTGCACTAATCATGCACCCAGCCTGTGCAGAATCGGCGGTGATTGGTATTCCGGACGACGTCACAGGCCAGGCGGTGGTGTGCTTCTGCACATTAAAGTCGCACCACGCCGACACGTCCGCCGTGGCGACAGCACTGCGTCAGCAGGTCCGCAACCACATTGGCCCGTTTGCGACGCCGAAAGCGGTCGTTGTCACCGTGGACCTCCCCAAGACGCGGTCAGGGAAGATTATGCGCCGCGTGCTGCGCAAGGTTGCGGCCGGCGACGTTGGGCTGGAGGACGTGAAGGACGAAGAGTCTATCCGCGCGAAGCTCGGCGATCTGAGCACGCTGGCGGATCCGTCTGTGATTTCGGAGCTTGTCCAAAGGGTGAAGGAGGCAGGGTTGTAAAGCGCCAACACGTGGTGGGGAGACTCCATTGTAACCATCATTTCCAACTACTGTGTTTTTTTTGTTTTTGTTTTTTTTAGGTTTCCTCTCGAATGTGAATGGATCATGGATCATGATGTTATTCTGCCCGACCTTGCGAGTTAACCGATTTACCTTCGTCCCCCATCATGCGAATGTTCCCCATCGCATGACATCGCATGAAGTCCAAAGTGCGTCGTCAAATACACGCGCGATTCGAAGGCCTGCAGTCTAATGACTTGCAGACAAGGAGAGAGTCAAAAGGAATCTACTGTTGGAAAGTGCTACATCACCAAGGGGGGTAGTCCCCAACACGTGCGAACACGTGTTCTCTGGCGCAAAAACCTCTGAAGACTTCATCCCCCCTTAACCCTTATCTCACCGAGAATATTGTAAACGACCCAATTCAGGCAAAGATTCGCCCACACTTCTCCCTCCCCACCTTCCCCTCAGTGTTTGCAACGGCGTTACGTTTTTCCGCATTCCAGGTACAGGTTCGAAGAGCGGTGTCTCTCCGGCGGCCAGTACGCCTTTGAGTCGTTGGGTGCTTGAGAACACTGGACCGAAGAACGCAAGTCAGAATCAGCTGTGGGGGGCGGGGGAGCTTCCGGTGAGGGTTTTGGTCATTCATCAAATTCACGCTGTCGACGGTGGCTTCCAGCCGCGAATTGGCCGTCACGCGCTGCTCACGTAAGGAGGAGGGTCCCTACGCGGGCCTCCTCCTTTAACTTTCCGTCGCCTATACTCTCTCTCTACTACTTCGTTTCTTTCTTTCTCCCTCTCTCTCCTCTCTCTCTCTCTCGCTCTCTCTTTTTTATCGGGGGCATCGGATCGTCGTTGTCTTTATTTCAACTCCACTCGATGGGCATCTGATCATCAGGAGTTTGCGCCACACACACCCTTGGTTTCCGCCCATCTGCGCCTAGAGGTTGAAGTGTGTTTTTCATCCTCAAGGTCACGCGTTGGGTTCGTAAAAAAAGCTTGGAGTGGAAGTGCGTTTAGTTGGACGAAGACCACGGCCCGTGGGAAATAACTCCGCTCGCTTTCTTGTCTCTCCTTCCTTGGCTGGTGGTGGGTTGTTGGCGCTGTCTTTACCACGTCATTGTGATGCTTTCGTGGTTTTTTTTCCCACGCACTGTCCTCTCTCTCTCTCTCTCTCTCTCTCTCTCTCTCCTCTCTCTCTCTCTCCTCTCTCGCTCTCTCTCTCTCCTCTCGTCTCTCGCTCTGTCTCTCTCTCACTCCTTCTCATACATTTTCCGCTTGCCGATTGCCGCTTCCACGGTTGTGGCCCCTCTCGATTCGTGGGCAAGACACGCACACGCACGTGACGTGTCTTAGGACAATATGGAGATCCGTTCCGTGTCAGCCATAATATTTTGTTCGTTTCTGCATTATTTCCCACTCATTCCCTCCAAACCCATGTGTCGTGGAGGGGCTTAACTTTTTCTTGCTTTTTTTTTTTTGTTCAGGTGCTTGCTGGGGTAATCACTTGAAGGAGGGAACAGGATGATGATGCCCTTTGATGATTTGTTCTTTCTGCTTTTTGCTGCGCATGGACGTAGACCAATCAACTCGCGCCTCTCTCTCTCTGCTGCCTGCCTGCCAGCTGCCGTAAAAGAAGTCGCGCGGCGTCACCTGCCTGGGAAGACAGGCACACCCTCCCTCGTTCTTTCTCGCGAAAAGCCAGCCAGCCCCAGCCAGGATGTGGCGCGCCGTGGGTGCGCCACCAACCAAACGACGCAAAACTGACTGATTTGCGCGCCCTCGGTCTCTGTCCTTCCATCCACCCATTTACTCCGATGGCCCACCGATGCCTGGTGTGGTGGGATTGCCTTTTTCGGCGAAACAGCTGTGAAAAATTGGTGTGCGTATTCATTTAGCATGCACTTAATTGTGCGCACCCATCTGCAACGCGTGACCTCCTCTGTCTGCCCTTGTTGTTGCGCGCCTCCCCCCCACGCATTGGACGCGCCTTGACAAAACGCATAAAATTATTGGTTAGGACGGACAACGACAACAAAAGAAAAACAGAGGGGAAAAAAAAAAAGCCCGCACAACAATAAGTGCGTCCCTTCGTTGGGTATTTCCGCTCTGTTTTGTGCACGCCGACCGCCTCCGGGAAACAGGCTGCAGCAATGGGAGACTGACACAAACAAATGAGCGTTTACAGACTTGCAGGGAACGGCCATGGAGGACCGGACAGAGACAGAGACAGAGGAGAGCTCGTGTGAGACAGAGACAGACAGGAAGCGAGAGAGAGGACAGAGAGACAGAGAGACAGGGAGAAGAGGGAAGACGACGGGAACAAACAAACGCCTCTTTGCTCATTGTACAGCAACATGACTGCAGCCGCAGCCCCCCAAAACAGAACCAAAACGTACTTAAATGCACACGGCCCGGTGCGTCGGCAAAACATTCGCTTGCAGTCACACACTCATTCCCCTCCCTCCCGTCTGTGTATAAAAACCTAGTATATACTCTCATTGCTGTACTGTACATTGGCGCCAACCTAAACGAAAAGATGTTTGGACCGAAAATCCTCGTCGCGCTCGCCGTCTTGGCAAACTGCCGCATCCGCTTCCCCCCCACCGTAGGGGACTACAGTAAGTCGTCACCACTTGCCGAGTGCCGACTATTCCGTCCTCCGTCCCCTGACTCGTTCACCCTCCCCTCTAATTATTATAGACAAATACCGCACCTGGAGTGATGCCATCAAGAGGGCCAAACAGGACGTCGCTAAGCTCACCCTTCGCGAGAAGGTCGTCCTCACCACCGGCCTTGGCTGGGGCTGGGCCGGCTACCAACGGTAATCCGGAATTCAGCACCAGCAACCTTCCGCCGGCCAGTTCCTCCTGTCCCCCGGTTGGACTGGCGAGCAGGCCGTCTGTCCGTCGGCAACCTCGGCAAGGTCGACTCGATCGGCTTCCCCGGCATTTGTCTGCAGGACTCTCCCACCGGTGTCCGCTTCGGCACCAAGTCCTCCGCCTTCTCGTCTGCCCTGAACGTTGCCGCGACCTTCGACCGCGACCTGATGCGTCGCCGCGGCGAGGCTATGGGCGAGGAGTTCCGCGGCAAGGGTATCCAGGTGTCGCTCCAGCCCTGCGTCAACTTCATGCGCACTCCCAACGGCGGACGTGGCTGGGAAGGCTTCGGTGCTGACCCGTACCTCCAGTCCGAGAACGTCGTCCGCAACGTTCACGGTGTCCAGTCCAAGGGCGTGCAGACCACCGTCAAGCACTACATCCTCAACGACGACGAGTACTATCGCAAGTCCAGGTCCATCAACATCGACATGAAGACCTTCCACGAGACCTACCTTCGCCCCTTCAAGGCCGCTGTGGATGCCGACACGACTGCCATCATGGCGTCTTACAACCGCATCAACGGCGTCTTCTCTGAGCAGAACCGGACACTTTCAGCATCCTGAAGGACGAGCTCGGCTTCAATGGCTACGTCATGACCGACTGGTGGGGTGGCACAGCACCAAGGAGGCTGCTCTTGCGGCCTGGATATGCAAATGGCTGGTGGTGACAACATTAACGACAACCTGAACAGCCGCTACGGTGACGCGCTCATCGCCGCCGTGAACAGCGGCGACGTCCCCATTTCGCGTGTCGACGATATGGTCGTGCGTATCCTGTCGTCCTACTACAAGCTCGGCCAGGACGACGGCTTCCCCAAGACCAACATGAACGTCTGGAACCACACCCTTGACGGCATGGTTGATGTCCAGGGCGACCACAAGAAGGTCATTCGTGACGTTGGCGCTGCCTCCGCCATTCTGCTGAAAAACGCCGATGGCGTCCTCCCCGTCACCAGCAAGAAGTACAAGACGATCGCTCTGATCGGATTCGGCGCTGGCCCGGAGGAGAAGGACGTCCAAAAGTTCCTGGACAACTTCAACTTTGGTAGCGGCTGGGGTTACATTGACCTGTACGACAACTCGGGCGACGGCAACCACGGTGACCACGGTTCGCTGTTCACCAAGGACGGCATTTACGGGAACATTGCCCAAGGCTGGGGCTCTGGCACGACCTACTTCCCCTACCTTGTGACCCCGCTCAAGGCGTTCTCCGACAAGGCCGGCAACAAGTTCGTCATCAAGAAGAGCTTGAGCAACTACGACCTTGCCAGCGCCAAGAAGGTTGCCGCCGAATCCGACATTGCCTTTGTCTTCGGCAGTGCCTCGTCCGGCGAGCAGTAGTACATCAACTACGAGTCCTCTGGCGGTGACGGCTGCACTACCAACGAGTACGAGCAGACCCACAGCAACCCGGGTGACCGCCGCAACCTCACCCTGTGGTGGAACGGTGACGACCTCGTCAACGCCGTCGCGGACAGCAACAAGAACACCGTCGTTGTCCTGAACGGCCCCGGTGCTTTCCTGATGCCATGGGTCGACAAGGTCAAGGCTATCATCCACCACCACTTCCCCGGTCAGGAATCCGGAAATGGTCTTGCCGACGTTGTCTTTGGTGATGTCAACCCCTCCGGCCGTCTGCCCTACACCATCGCCAAGAAGCTTGAGGACTACCCCGCCCTGACCACCGTCCCCACCGACCCGTACTGCTCTGACAAGCCGAATGGAAGGACCAGGTCCCCTACAAGAACACCGACTACTCCGAGGGCAACTACATCGACTACCGCTACTACGACAAGTCCGGTGTCGAGCCCCTCTTCCCCTTCGGCCACGGTCTCTCGTACACCACTTTCGCGTACTCGAACCTCGGCTCCAAGGTGGTCAGCTCCGACCTGTCCAACCCCAAAGTCACGGTCACCGTCGACGTCAAGAACACTGGCGACATCGCCGGCTGGGAAGTCGCTCAGCTCTACCTCGGCTTCCCAGCGTCGCCGGCCAGCCTATCAAGCAGCTCCGTGGCTTCGACCGCTCCCGCATCTCGTCGGGCAACACCAAGACCTTCTCGTTCGACCTTGAGTTCGACGAGCTGTCGTACTGGGACGGCAAGTACAAGGTCGCCTCGGGCACCTACAAGGTGTACGTCGGCGCCAGCAGCAAGGACATCCGCCAGACGGGAACTTTCACCCTCTAAACGATTGCTAAGCCCATTTCACTCCCTCCCTCTACTGTTATATTCTCTAACTTTGTCTTTGTGAAATGAACCCCTTGTTATTCTTCTTGCCTCTTATTAGTTCTATTCTCCCATTACACCTCATTAGAACTCACCACTTCACCCTCCACCCTGCCACTGCCAGAAATCTGTTTGTGTATATGAAACGAAAAACTACGCGGAAATAGCCCGCCGTGTTAAAACTTCAAACCCCTTCCCTTACCTCCACTCACTTGAACCAAACTTGTAAATCTCTGTCGCGCTTTGACCCTGTTTGCGAAAGCAAAAAGAATACAAACAACACGAACTTGAGCCCGAAACCTGAATATTTCTATACGTCTGTTCAACCTAGCCAGTCATCCTCTCAACAAACGTTCCCCGGGGAGAAGGGAAACGGCTTCCTCATTGGAGCAGTTTCTGCAGCCGGCATACCCCCCTCGCTGATTTTCTGCAGTAAGTCTTCCCTCGAGACTTCCACACAGCAAAAAACACACACCCCGAAGAACAAGGCGGAGAGGAGCACTGGAAAAGAATAGCAGGGCTGGGAGACGCGTTGTCCACTTTCTGTGATGGCACATTTTATGCGAGAGAGAGCGTGCTTCCATGAGACCCGTCCTTTCTTGATCCCGAAGGTTGAACAGAGCGGTGATAATGAGCTGCTCTCCTTTTCGCCTTTTATCTTAGAACTTAATATCATATCTCTTAACCTCTCTTGGTCAGCCAACTAGCCTAACTGGATGCCCTGTCTCAGACTCTTTGGAAGGATTGCACTGAAGAGCTCAGAATTTGGTATACACATAGACAGAAAAAAAATTTCCCTGCCAAAAACTTTTAAAAAAAAAATTGACGCCTTTAATTATAGATTTTTTTTTTCTCCTTTGGAAACAGAAAGAGAGTGGTATTTTGGACTAGAATGGCCTAGAGACTGGAGATCCTTCTTTAGTATTTTTTGCAGTTTTGTGATTGCATAAGGGTTGACTTGTCAGGATTCAATTTGTATATTTTTCATGTCCCACACCACAGGTTCCAATGTCGATTGCCCCTCGCGCTCCACTTCTGCCCTGGCATCTCTCGAGTATACACGCCTACTGGCTGCACCAGACCCAGCCAAGGCGGAAAAGTTTGAAGGTGGTGCTTGCTGATTCGAGTTTATTCTTAGAGGAGCTCGCTTTCCTTGTTCCAGCGTTCGATAAGGACCGCTTCGACTGGATCAAGGACAATCTTTCGTTCAAGCTGGCGAATTGTGGATTCCCCAAGGATCTAATGGATCGACTGTGTGGCGAGCCCGCGGACTATCTGCTTGCCAGCAAAGGATGGTGGCTGTGTGAGTCCGAACAGCCCCCGAACATGAGCGTTGCGGCCAAGGTTGCACAATCGGCGTGCCTTGCAACGGAATCTCCAACCCTCAACATTAGTTTGAGTGATGACGGGCTTCCTGAATTGCCCAATCACCTCAAAAACGTTACGCTGTATGCGGAGAAGTTTCCGATCGGTGATGTAAATGCACAAGAAGCGAACCTCCTTGGGGCCCAGCAGAAGTGGGTGGCTCGGGAACTGATTCCTCGATTGGGCTACAACAAGGAGACGGTCGAAATTGTCGTGAAGAATCTGGACAGATTTATCGTTCGTGGGCTTGTCACTGTTCGTGGAGACAGAATTGTCAACCGCGAATCGTTCCGCAATTTTATTCGAAAATACTGCCCCATCGATCCGAAAGCACCACCCGAGCTGGCTGTTGTCTCCTGCGTGGATCACGATTATGTCAAGAGAGCGTTTCAGCGCGAATTCACTGATCCTCTCCACTATCTTATCAGCTTTCGAAAGGAACTGGAAAAGGCTGCGAGTGGATGGAAAGACAAATACTACTACCCTGGTGTGTCCCTAATTCAAACGTCTGGATCTGGAAAATCACGAGCAGTGGCTCAGTTGGCGATCCCAATTTCCAAAAAAATGCCTGGACTATTCGTAGTGTACTGCAGCTTCATGGCAAAAGACGCAAGCGGGTTTCCAGGGCGGTCAAAGATTGCGGATAGACTCCTTGCCGCTGTCGATGAGTCAGATTTCATGAGATACTTTGCAGCCTGCTACGCTTTAATCAAGGATGAATCAACCGAATTTCCTGCAGAAGCTGATTGATCCCACATCTGCAGATAAGTTCTGGGAAAAAGTGGACACTGAGATGAATTCACCGCTGAATTTAGATTCTGAAAACAGCGTGTTTGCCGACAGTGAAAAACTTAAAGTTGTGTTCGTGTTTGACGAAGCGAGGCAGCTGCTATCTGACAGAGCAGGCAACCCAGTGGAAGCGAAAATGACGCCCTTTTACTTGATGCGTGCCGCTGCTCGAAATTTTGCCTCTTCCAGTCTGGCAGTTGTAGTTATAATGGATACCAAGTCGCGGCTTTCTGATCTATCTCCAACCGCTAGACGCGACCCTTCGGAAAAGGTTGCAACTGGCAAACTAAAGCATTTCCCCCCTCTCTATCTCATTGGAAGTGTGATGTTGGCCTCCTCAGTCGTTACGGTCTACCACTGGAAACTGCACTTGATCCTTTTGAGTATCTCAGCCATGGTCGACCACTATGGAAGTCTTTGTTGGATCAACGTAAAGACATCGGCCATGTCGTCAGCTTGCAGTTT